>CAUDMG010003643.1:0-90877 GCA_958450375.1 Homarus gammarus | reverse complement strand
CTTCTATATTTTAAATTTATTTATGTTCTTTTTTTCGCCCCCCCCCCCCCCAGGCCCCGTTGTGGGTCGTTTGATCTGTGCCCGGGTGGGCTAATTCCCATTAAAAAAAAAAAGCAACTGGCTGGGCCCAGCCTCGAACTGGTCCCGGCGGTGCTAGACGTAGTTCGTCAGGCCACCGCCAGGGTCTACTGTCGGCTTTTATGAAGGTGGTTTTGTTGTTTTTCTTTAATAATTCATATATTTTCGTAGTTTTTCTCAGGATTTGTATGAATTTATACTCCAATAGCAGAGTTACAATTGTATTGAAGCTGTGTGTGGCCCTTTTACAGCCAATCTTGGCTACTAACTCAAGATACACTTGTGTGTGCGTGTTTGACTGTCGTGTGTATGAGTGTCGTGAATCATGAAGAAATTTTGCAAGAACCTATACCAAAACACATACAAAAGAATACCAAACAGTTATAAACAACAGCGCCACGGTAACTCTTGCGAAAATAAATAAATTATTGAAGAAAAACTGCAAAAATACTACATGTAACATAAATACAACTTCTGGAATGTTGATTAATGTCCCCCTGGCGGTGGCCTGGCGAACTAGGTACCACCTTCCAGCTCCGGGGGGACGAGATCGAGGCTGGACCCAGCCAGTTGCTCACTTGAACTTATCACTCGAGTGGGTGACAACACGAGTATGAGAGTATTCCCCGCTCTACCCTTCATGGGTAGTGATGTAGGCGACCTGTCATCTCGACCCTGACAAGAGTATGACAGTATTCCACGCACTACCCTTCATGGGTAGTGATGTAGGCGACCTGTCATCTCGACCCTGACAGAGTATAACAGTATTCCACGCACTACCCTTCATGGGTAGTGATGTAGGAGACCTGTCATCTCGACACTGACAGAGTATGACAGTATTCCACGCACTACCCTTCATGGGTAGTGATGTAGGAAACCTGTCATCTCGACACTGACAGAGTATGAGAGTATTCCCCGCACAACCCTTCATGGGTGGGAGCTGTCATCTCGACCCTTGACTGAACTTGAATACGGCTACGAATATGGCTATAACTATGACTGTCCTCACCCATCCTGGGAGGTGGAGAATGGTACCATCCGGTAGTTGGCAACGGAAGGTATCAGGACCCACCGACTGGGAAGGGTGTGTAGAACCCCCCATCCACACCCATCCTGGGAGGTGGAGAATGGTACCATCCGGTAGTTGGCAACGGAAGGTATCAGGACCCACCGAATAGGAAGGGTGTAGAAGCCCCCCATCCCCCTCCCCCATCCACACCCATACTGGGAGGTGGAGAATGGTACCATCCGGTAGTTGGCAACGGAAGGTATCAGGACCCACCGACTGGGAAGGGTGTGGAAGCCCCCATCCCCCATCCACACCCATCCTGGGAGGTGGAGAATGGTACCATCCGGTAGTTGGCAACGGAAGGTATCAGGATCCACCGACTGGGAAGGGTGTGGAATCCCCCCATCCCCCATCCACACCCATACTGGGAGGTGGAGAATGGTACCAACCGGTAGTAGGCAACGGAAGGTATCAGGACCATCCGTCAGGCGCCGACGGAAGGTATCAGGACCCACCGACTGGGAAGGGTGTGGAAGCCCCCCATCCCCCCCATCCCCCTCCCCCATCCACACCCATACTGGGAGGTGGAGAATGGTACCATCCGGTAGTTGGCAACGGAAGGTATCAGGATCCACCGACTGGGAAGGGTGTGGAATCCCCCCATCCCCCATCCACACCCATACTGGGAGGTGGAGAATGGTACCAACCGGTAGTAGGCAACGGAAGGTATCAGGACCATCCGTCAGGCGCCGACGGAAGGTATCAGGACCCACCGACTGGGAAGGGTGTGGAAGCCCCCCATCCCCCTCCCCCCATCCACACCCATACTGGGAGGTGGAGAATGGTACCATCCGGTAGTTGGCAACGGAAGGTATCAGGATCCACCGACTGGGAAGGGTGTGGAATCCCCCCATCCCCCATCCACACCCATACTGGGAGGTGGAGAATGGTACCAACCGGTAGTAGGCAACGGAAGGTATCAGGACCATCCGTCAGGCGCCGACGGAAGGTATCAGGACCCACCGACTGGGAAGGGCGTGGAATCCCCCCCATCCCCCTCCCCCATCCTCGCCCATCCTGGGAGGTGGTGAATGGTACCATCCGTCAGGCGCAGACGGAAGGTATCAGGACCCACCGACTGGGAAGGGTGTGGAATCCCCCCATCCCCCATCCACACCCATACTGGGAGGTGGAGAATGGTACCAACCGGTAGTAGGCAACGGAAGGTATCAGGACCATCCGTCAGGCGCCGACGGAAGGTATCAGGACCCACCGACTGGGAAGGGTGTGGAAGCCCCCCATCCCCCTCCCCCATCCACACCCATACTGGGAGGTGGAGAATGGTACCATCCGGTAGTTGGCAACGGAAGGTATCAGGATCCACCGACTGGGAAGGGTGTGGAATCCCCCCATCCCCCATCCACACCCATACTGGGAGGTGGAGAATGGTACCAACCGGTAGTAGGCAACGGAAGGTATCAGGACCATCCGTCAGGCGCCGACGGAAGGTATCAGGACCCACCGACTGGGAAGGGCGTGGAATCCCCCCCATCCCCCTCCCCCATCCTCGCCCATCCTGGGAGGTGGTGAATGGTACCATCCGTCAGGCGCAGACGGAAGGTATCAGGACCCACCGACTGGGAAGGGTGTGGAATCCCCCCCATCCCCCATCCACACCCATACTGGGAGGTGGAGAATGGTACCAACCGGTAGTAGGCAACGGAAGGTATCAGGACCATCCGTCAGGCGCCGACGGAAGGTATCAGGACCCACCGACTGGGAAGGGCGTGGAATCCCCCCCCATCCCCCTCCCCCATCCTCGCCCATCCTGGGAGGTGGTGAATGGTACCATCCGTCAAGCGCAGACGGAAGGTATCAGGACCCACCGACTGGGAAGGGCGTGGAATCCCCCCCCCCCCATCCCCCCCCCATCCCCCTCCCCCATCCTCGCCCATCCTGTGAGGTGGTGAATGGTACCATCCGTCAGGCGCAGACGGAAGGTATCAGGACCCACCGACTGGGAAGGGCGTGGAATCCCCCCCATCCCCCATCCCCCATCCTCGCCCATCCTGGGAGGTGGAGAATGGTACCATCCGTCAGGCGCAGACGGAAGGTATCAGGACCCACCGACTGGGAAGGGTGTGGAATCCCCCCATCCCCCTCCCCCATCCACACCCATACTGGGAGGTGGAGAATGGTACCAACCGGTAGTAGGCGCCGACGGAAGGTATCAGGACCATCCGTCAGGCGACGGAAGGTATCAGGACCCACCGACTGGGAAGGGCGTGGAATCCCCCCCATCCCCCATCCACACCCATCCAGGGATGCCCATCCGGGAGGTGGATGAATGGTACCATCCGTCAGGCGCAGACGGAAGGTATCAGGACCCACCGACTGGGAAGGGCGTGGAATCCCCCCCCCATCCCCCTCCCCCATCCTCGCCCATCCTGTGAGGTGGTGAATGGTACCATCCGTCAGGCGCAGACGGAAGGTATCAGGACCCACCGACTGGAAGGGCGTGGAATCCCCCCCCCCCCCCCCCCATCCTCGCCCATCCTGGGAGGTGGTGAATGGTACCATCCGTCAGGCGCAGACGGAAGGTATCAGGACCCACCGACTGCGAAGGGCGTGGAATCCCCCCCCCCCCATCCCCCTCCCCCATCCTCGCCCATCCTGGGAGGTGGAGAATGGTACCATCCGTCAGGCGCCGACGGAAGGTATCAGGACCCACCGACTGGGAAGGGCGTGGAATCCCCCCCATCCCCCCTCCCCCATCCTCGCCCATCCTGGGAGGTGGTGAATGGTACCATCCGTCAGGCGCAGACGGAAGGTATCAGGACCCACCGACTGGGAAGGGCGTGGAATCCCCCCCCCCACCCCCGCCATCCCCCCCATCCCCCTCCCCCATCCTCGCCCATCCTGTGAGGTGGTGAATGGTACCATCCGTCAGGCGCAGACGGAAGGTATCAGGACCCACCGACTGGGAAGGGCGTGGAATCCCCCCCCATCCCCCTCCCCCATCCTCGCCCATCCTGGGAGGTGGTGAATGGTACCATCCGTCAGGCGCAGACGGAAGGTATCAGGACCCACCGACTGGGAAGGGCGTGGAATCCCCCCCCCATCCCCCTCCCCCATCCTCGCCCATCCTGGGAGGTGGTGAATGGTACCATCCGTCAGGCGCAGACGGAAGGTATCAGGACCCACCGACTGGGAAGGGCGTGGAATCCCCCCCCCCCCATCCCCCTCCCCCATCCTCGCCCATCCTGGGAGGTGGTGAATGGTACCATCCGTCAGGCGCCGACGGAAGGTATCAGGACCCACCGACTGGGAAGGGCGTGGAATCCCCCCATCCCCCCCCATCCCCCATCCTCGCCCATCCTGGGAGGTGGTGAATGGTACCATCCGTCAGGCGCAGACGGAAGGTATCAGGACCCACCGACTGGGAAGGGCGTGGAATCCCCCCCCCCCCCATCCCCCCCATCCCCCCTCCCCCCCCATCCTCGCCCATCCTGGGAGGTGGTGAATGGTACCATCCGTCAGGCGCAGACGGAAGGTATCAGGACCCACCGACTGGGAAGGGCGTGGAATCCCCCCCCATCCCCCTCCCCCATCCTCGCCCATCCTGGGAGGTGGTGAATGGTACCATCCGTCAGGCGCAGACGGAAGGTATCAGGACCCACCGACTGGGAAGGGCGTGGAATCCCCCCCATCCCCCTCCCCCATCCTCGCCCATCCTGGGAGGTGGTGAATGGTACCATCCGTCAGGCGCCGACGGAAGGTATCAGGACCCACCGACTGGGAAGGGCGTGGAATCCCCCCCATCCCCCCATCCCCCATCCTCGCCCATCCTGGGAGGTGGTGAATGGTACCATCCGTCAGGCGCAGACGGAAGGTATCAGGACCCACCGACTGGGAAGGGCGTGGAATCCCCCCCCCATCCCCCTCCCCATCCTCGCCCATCCTGGGAGGTGGTGAATGGTACCATCCGTCAGGCGCAGACGGAAGGTATCAGGACCCACCGACTGGGAAGGGCGTGGAATCCCCCCCATCCCCCCCCATCCCCCTCCCCCATCCTCGCCCATCCTGGGAGGTGGTGAATGGTACCATCCGTCAGGCGCAGACGGAAGGTATCAGGACCCACCGACTGGGAAGGGCGTGGAATCCCCCCCCCCCCCCCATCCCCCTCCCCCATCCTCGCCCATCCTGGGAGGTGGTGAATGGTACCATCCACCAGTGCGCAGACGGAAGGTATCAGGACCCACCGACTGGGAAGGGCGTGGAATCCCCCCCCCCATCCCCCCCATCCCCCTCCCCCATCCTCGCCCATCCTGGGAGGTGGTGAATGGTACCATCCGTCAGGCGCAGACGGAAGGTATCAGGACCCACCGACTGGGAAGGGCGTGGAATCACCCCCCCCCCCCCAACCCCCCCCATCCCCTCCCATCCTCGCCCATCCTGGGAGGTGGTGAATGGTACCATCCGTCAGGCGCAGACGGAAGGTATCAGGACCCACCGACTGGGAAGGGCGTGGAATCCCCCCCCCCCCCATCCCCCTCCCCCATCCTCGCCCATCCTGGGAGGTGGTGAATGGTACCATCCACCAGTTGCCAACGGAAGGTATCAGGACCCACCGACTGGGAAGGGCGTGGAATCCCCCCCATCCCCCCATCCCCCTCCCCCATCCTCGCCCATCCTGGGAGGTGGTGAATGGTACCATCCGTCAGGCGCAGACGGAAGGTATCAGGACCCACCGACTGGGAAGGGCGTGGAATCACCCCCCATCCCCCCCATCCCCCTCCCCCATCCTCGCCCATCCTGGGAGGTGGTGAATGGTACCATCCGTCAGGCGCCGACGGAAGGTATCAGGACCCACCGACTGGGAAGGGCGTGGAATCCCCCCCCCCATCCCCCCATCCCCCTCCCCATCCTCGCCCATCCTGGGAGGTGGTGAATGGTACCATCCGTCAGGCGCAGACGGAAGGTATCAGGACCCACCGACTGGGAAGGGCGTGGAATCACCCCCCCATCCCCCCCCATCCCCCTCCCCCATCCTCGCCCATCCTGGGAGGTGGTGAATGGTACCATCCGTCATGCGCAGACGGAAGGTATCAGGACCCACCGACTGGGAAGGGCGTGGAATCACCCCCCCCCCCATCCCCCCATCCCCCTCCCCCATCCTCGCCCATCCTGGGAGGTGGTGAATGGTACCATCCGTCAGGCGCAGACGGAAGGTATCAGGACCCACCGACTGGGAAGGGCGTGGAATCCCCCCCATCCCCCCCCCATCCCCTCCCCCATCCTCGCCCATCCTGGGAGGTGGTGAATGGTACCATCCGTCAGGCGCAGACGGAAGGTATCAGGACCCACCGACTGGGAAGGGCGTGGAATCCCCCCCCCCCCCATCCCCCTCCCCCATCCTCGCCCATCCTGGGAGGTGGTGAATGGTACCATCCGGTAGTTGGCAGACGGAAGGTATCAGGACCCACCGACTGGGAAGGGCGTGGAATCCCCCCCCATCCCCCCCATCCCCCATCCTCGCCCATCCTGGGAGGTGGTGAATGGTACCATCCGTCAGGCGCAGACGGAAGGTATCAGGACCCACCGACTGGGAAGGGCGTGGAATCCCCCCCATCCCCCTCCCCCATCCCCCTCCCCCATCCTCGCCCATCCTGGGAGGTGGTGAATGGTACCATCCGTCAGGCGCCGACGGAAGGTATCAGGACCCACCGACTGGGAAGGGCGTGGAATCCCCCCCCATCCCCCCATCCCCCATCCTCGCCCATCCTGGGAGGTGGTGAATGGTACCATCCGTCAGGCGCAGACGGAAGGTATCAGGACCCACCGACTGGGAAGGGCGTGGAATCCCCCCCCCCCCATCCCCCTCCCCCATCCTCGCCCATCCTGGGAGGTGGTGAATGGTACCATCCGTCAGGCGCAGACGGAAGGTATCAGGACCCACCGACTGGGAAGGGCGTGGAATCCCCCCCCCCCCCCATCCCCCCCATCCTCGCCCATCCTGGGAGGTGGTGAATGGTACCATCCGTCAGGCGCAGACGGAAGGTATCAGGACCCACCGACTGGGAAGGGCGTGGAATCCCCCCCCCCCCATCCCCCATCCCCCCCCCCCCCCATCCTCGCCCATCCTGGGAGGTGGTGAATGGTACCATCCGTCAGGCGCAGACGGAAGGTATCAGGACCCACCGACTGGGAAGGGCGTGGAATCCCCCCCCCCATCCCCCTCCCCCATCCTCGCCCATCCTGGGAGGTGGTGAATGGTACCATCCGTCAGGCGCAGACGGAAGGTATCAGGACCCACCGACTGGGAAGGGCGTGGAATCCCCCCACCCCCCATCCCCCTCCCCCATCCTCGCCCATCCTGGGAGGTGGTGAATGGTACCATCCGTCAGGCGCCGACGGAAGGTATCAGGACCCACCGACTGGGAAGGGCGTGGAATCCCCCCCATCCCCCCATCCCCCATCCTCGCCCATCCTGGGAGGTGGAGAATGGTACCATCCGTCAGGCGCCGACGGAAGGTATCAGGACCCACCGACTGGGAAGGGCGTGGAATCCCCCCCATCCCCCCCCCATCCTCACCCATCCTGGGAGGTGGAGAATGGTACCATCCGTCAGGCGCAGACGGAAGGTATCAGGACCCACCGACTGGGAAGGGCGTGGAATCCCCCCCCCCCATCCCCCATCCCCCTCCCCATCCTCGCCCATCCTGGGAGGTGGTGAATGGTACCATCCACCAGTTGCCAACGGAAGGTATCAGGACCCACCGACTGGGAAGGGCGTGGAATCACCCCCCCATCCCCCCATCCCCCTCCCCCATCCTCGCCCATCCTGGGAGGTGGTGAATGGTACCATCCACCAGTTGCCAACGGAAGGTATCAGGACCCACCGACTGGGAAGGGCGTGGAATCACCCCCCCCCCATCCCCTCCCCCATCCCCCTCCCCCATCCTCGCCCATCCTGGGAGGTGGTGAATGGTACCATCCGTCAGGCGCAGACGGAAGGTATCAGGACCCACCGACTGGGAAGGGCGTGGAATCACCCCCCCCCCCCCATCCCCCTCCCCCATCCCCCTTCCCATCCTCGCCCATCCTGGGAGGTGGAGAATGGTACCATCCATCAGTTGCCAACGGAAGGTATCAGGACCCACCGACTGGGAAGGGCGTGGAATCACCCCCCCCCCATCCCCCTCCCCCATCCTCGCCCATCCTGGGAGGTGGTGAATGGTACCATCCGTCAGTGCCAGACGGAAGGTATCAGGACCCACCGACTGGGAAGGGCGTGGAATCCCCCCCATCCCCCCATCCCCCTCCCCCATCCTCGCCCATCCTGGGAGGTGGTGAATGGTACCATCCGTCAGTTGCCAACGGAAGGTATCAGGACCCACCGACTGGGAAGGGCGTGGAATCACCCCCCCATCCCCCCCATCCCCCTCCCCCATCCTCGCCCATCCTGGGAGGTGGTGAATGGTACCATCCGTCAGGCGCCGACGGAAGGTATCAGGACCCACCGACTGGGAAGGGCGTGGAATCCCCCCCCATCCCCCCCATCCCCCTCCCCGCCCATCCTGGGAGGTGGTGAATGGTACCCTCCGTCAGGCGCCGACGGAAGGTATCACGACCCACCGACTGGGAAGGGCGTTGAATCACCCCCCCCCCATCCCCCCCCATCCCCCTCCCCCATCCTCGCCCATCCTGGGAGGTGGAGAATGGTACCATCCGTCAGTTGCCAACGGAAGGTATCAGGACCCACCGACTGGGAAGGGCGTGGAATCCCCCCCCCCATCCCCCTCCCCCATCCTCGCCCGTCCTGGGAGATGGTGAATGGTACCATCCGGTAGTTGGCAACGGAAGGTATCAGGATACACTTACTTTACTTTAAATAAGCTATTTAGTGGTGTTGGTAAAAGGGTGGGAATACTGAATTTCAAGTTAAAATTTACCTAGCAAAAAATGAAAACTTTTCAAATCTGAAGATATCACATGATTTTGCACATAGAACTACATCATTAATACCATGGGCCGATTTTTCAAACTCAAAAAAAAAAAAATTCGCCTCCGTATGACACACCCTACTCCCCCAACCCCCCCCCCCCCCCCACACACACACACGACAGTCACCACCAGTGTTCTGCACGGTAGCTGTTTCTCGTCCTTAAAGCAGCTTACGTTCAGCATGTGACCCTCTTACCAGTTTCTCTCTGATCTCAAGTAACTTCAGCATTGTGATAGATGAAGGTAATTATGTCATTGGGGTATTTTTGTGTGGAAAGTTATATCACCTGAAGAGTAACCACCTCCCCTCCCTTGTTTACACCTTGTGATTAAATATTCTAATTATACTTGGGTTTGGTTAGGTTAGGTTAGGTTATGATTTGTTTTTCTTGCTATTTTAGGTTTTTATTTATTTATTTATTTGTTTATTTTATCGCTTCAACAACCAGGGTAATTAAGCACCGTCTAACAGGCCAATCAACTTCAAATTACATCATTTGCTACAATAATATCTCACATTTCTAACTTAATATTAACTATCAACATATTTTCTTTTACAGTCACGACTAAGTAAGCATCTCAACTCTCTCTCTCTCTCTCTCTCTCTGTGTGTGTGTTTAACCACCATCTTGGCTCTGTTGTGTTCTTAAACTCTGAGGGTGTGATTTATTATGTGTGATCATAAGTATGTGCTATTATCTGTATTCTTTCTTTCTTCTTTCTTTCTTTCTTCTTTCTTTCACTTTTTTCTTTCATTCTTTCTCTTTCTTTCTTCTTTCTTTCTCTTTTTTCTTTCATCTTTCTCTTTTTTCTTTCATCTTTCTCTTTCTTTCTTCTTTCTTTCTCTTTTTTCTTTCATCTTTCTCTTTTTTCTTTCAGCTTTCTCTTTCTTTCTTTCTTTCTTTCTTTCTCTGTGACGCTGTTCTCATGCTTCCACTGAATGGTCAAAGGAGGAGGAGGAGGAAGAAGAAGAGAGAAGGAGTAGAATACCAAGGCACTCTTATGGTCACTGTGCCAGACTAACATAGGTGCCAAGTGTGTGTGTGTTTGTCTTCGTAATACCTAGTTGGCTATTTCCTGTGATTACCTTTATTAAGTAATTCCATTTACCACAAGTTACCCTCTGTTACTCCCTGACGGCGTCCTCCAAGGTAATTCACTCCCCCTCCTCTGACACTGCACAACACGGTATCCGGGAGAGTTACTACATGATATCACAATAATTATGTTTATTTTAGTGTCGTATCCGCAGAGAAGTTGTTTGGATGTTGTCTGAGTGGGAAGAGGAAATTGTGTGCTTACAGGAACTTCCGTGAGATCATCGTATCAAGAAAGTCATGTGCGATTATACTCATGATGTGGAAATGGAAATTGGTGGTGAGAAAATGGAGGTTGTGGGTGAGAAATTGGAATTGTGAGAGATGGAAATTAGTGATGAGAAATTATAATTATTTTAAAGAAGAATATTGTTAATGGTATCAAGTTTATTATTATTTTTTAGATATTTTCTTTACTTGAACTGACACAAGAAAGATAAGAACAAAATGTTAAATTAATATATATTTTTATTTTTATTGTATTTAGTGAGAAACAAACGAATGATTTTTTTTAGGAACTTTTTTTTTGTTCAGATAAATTAATTTAGTTTAAAGAATAAAATGATAAAAAAGGAGAAATGAAAAAAGAAAGATAGTAAGAGAGAGAGAGAGAGAGAGAGAGAGAGAGAGAGAGAGAGAGAGAGACTGGTGTTGTGTACAAATCCAGCTCTTAGAGTGTGTGATCACCTGAAGATTAGACATACCTGATTATTTTTCCAGATAATTATAAGTCCCTAACCTAACCTAACCCAAATCTAATCTACTCGTATCTAATCTCATTAACACTGTAGCCTAATCTAATCTCAGGTAGCGTCAGGGTGTTTAATCATCAGGTTATATAAGATGGAGTTAATCTTCAGGTGAGTCAGAAAATAATGTGTCAAGAGCCAAAGGTTAGTATGTACTAATGGACTTTTTTTTTAAGACTATAATTATCTAGAAATGTTTTAGTTAATTAATTCCACAATATAATTATATAAAGGCAACAAATTAACTAGATGACAAAATGACTAATGAGACTCATCAATTGACATTATAAGGTCTGACGTTGTATGATATATATGGACACAAAGTAGTACCTTCAGCTGTATATTATTATATTACTCTTATTAATTATGTATAGTAAAGTATTACAGAACATGTATTAATTCTGTGTAATATTCCATTTATTGTGCACCATGTTATGTATATAAATTATCACATTTATACTTTATGTATTCAGCTTGTGAATGCTGGCATTTGTACAGGCCAGCGCGTAGTAATACATAGATAGAGGTAGAGTCAAGACTGAGTCCTGGTGGCGTGCCCACAGGCTTCTGCGTCCTACTGTCTGTAAATATCTCCCGTACGAGAATAGAACCTACTTTTAAAGACAACAAGTGTTTGTATATACCCTCAGTAGTATAGAACATTCTTTGGGTATCTTCCGGCAATACGCTAGAGACGTCATCACACTTCCTGGCCATTTTTCACCAGAACTAAATTAAGATGGGAATTTTTTTTTATCATTTCTTATCTGATTTGTATATATTTTTTGTTCTCTTATCGTCTGTTGTAACATCTTCATATATCCATTTTATAAGCTAATAATTATCCCATATACAGGTGTGGTCGAGGTATTAACCCAACATAGAGAGAGACAATGTTAAAAGGTCTTGGAAATATTTATATATATACTCCCTGACGCTAAACCATTATATGCACCAGGTGACTCTTAATACCAGAGACATTAAATTAGTTCTTTAGAGTAATCCAGAGTTTTCATCTGTCATTATCTGGTAATAAAAGTGAAGATAGAATTTATGTAGCCGGTGTTATGTGCGTGATGACTGAGGATGCGGTGGCCATGTGATGATGACCAGGGGAAAACATTCTACGTCGTTATCCCCTGACGAGAGAGAATGTCAGAATGTCTCCGTCCATGTGAGGAATGTCGGTGTTGGGGGATGTCGCGAACGATCTTACACGTTCTTCATGGCGGGCGTTTTTTTTTTAATGGTCATTTCAGAACGCTTACAGTATGTTGTTCATTGTGTGTGTGTGCTGAGAAACCTGGAATGATACAATATATGTGAAGTGAGAAACAATGACACGAAATAGGAAGGTATGTCAGCTAATGTGACCTAAGAAACACACACTCACACCTCAAAGCGTCCAGAAAGCAACGTAACATTTATAACAACAGTAGGAGGCAATTCTTAAAGGCGTCTTGCTACTCTAAAAAAAAAAAATAAATAAATAAACTATTGTTCCCCCCAAGTCTTCCGTTTACCTTCACGACAAAAGATATAAAAAAACAGTCTTTGGCTCTGCTTTTGTTTTCGTTTTACTTTTTACATAAACAAAAGGCTAAGTTGTGTTCCCTCTTAAGTCCTTCTCAGGCTACTGTAGGAATACTTGACTTTAGAGGAATCATGACTGTCTTGACAACTGCTAGAAATAAAAGACATTTATCTCCATCTTCCTACACTTACCATAAAGGATGTCAGTTTCCTCTTGTATCCTGCGCTTTCCTACACTACCAAGGGGACATTAGTTTCCCGTCGCCCTCCCTCCTACCTCCTCCTACCCCTCATCCTTGTTCGCCGTCCAGGAATCTGTCGGTCGTTTCGCGCAAATGACATCCTGGAATGCCTGGCGTGTGTTGCTTCCTGGGTTTATGATAAAGAGGTGACGTAGCTCGCAGGGCTCGACACTTGGGGGAGAATTGCTCGAGTGAGTTGTAACTTGGGGGTCTTAATTACACGTCTGAGTTTTATTGTGGATAACGACGGTGGTGTCCTCCTTCTCCTCTTCGTCCTCCTCTCTTCCTTCTCCTCTTCCTCCTCCTCCTCTCCTCGTCCTCCTGATTCTTCTCCTCCCTCCTCCTCCTCCTGGGGCTGAAGGATATCCTGTGATAAGACTTCAACTCTTGGCAAAGCTGTCGTACTTCATTCATTCCTCGCGAACCATCACCTCCTCACCACTCTTTCTCTCTCTCTCTCTTATCACTTCTATTTTTCATCACTTAACATAAAATAACATTCGTCATTCCTCACTCATTCCCCACAAACACCCAACCCACACCCAGACCCAACCCAGACCCACACCCACCCAACCCACACTCAACCCAGACCCACACCCACCCAACCCAGACTCAACCCAGACCCACACCCATCCACCTAACCACCCAACCACCCTCAACCTTGTACAGTATAAGAGTATAGACGAGAATTGGTTAACGCTAAGAGATAACGATCGATTCACCCAATGTAATTACTGAATTGCGGTGGTTGATTAAGTGTCCGTCGGCATGTTTCTCTCAACTGTCTTAAAAGCCGAAGGAATATGGGATCAGGAAATAGGTCCCATTTAAGAACCGCCGACTGGATAAAAAGAATATCTGTCTGTCTGTGTACCGCCTCAGGGGGGTCATCAACTCTCTCTCCTTCACCCCCACATATGGTCACCTGAAGTCATTTTGGTAATAACTCTTCTTAGTGACCGCCTTCGTTAGTATTCACTCTCTGACAATTGATTCTTAAATTATATCACTTAATTGTTATTACCTTGTTACTTCCAGGTGTGTTTTTTGGTATATATTAACATGATCAGGTAGCCTCGTATATCAAGGTTGACAACACAGGTATAGTTCATTTACCTGGTCTCTCTCTCTCTCTCTCTCTCTCTCTCTCTCTCTCTCGTTATTGACTTCTTTTACCTGAGTGAGTGAGTGAGCGATTACGTAAGTGAGTGAATGTCTGAGTGAGTGAGTGGGTGAGTGATTGATTGCGTAAGTGAGTGAGTTAGTGAGTGATTACGTAAGTGAGTGAGTGAGTGAGTGATTACGTAAGTGAGTGAGTGAGTGAGTGATTACGTAAGTGAGTGAGTGAATGATTACGTAAGCGAGTGAGTGTCCCCTGCAGGTAAGCATGACGTCTATTTGTGTATAATTTCCCACCATATATCACAGCTGTCGAGGAATATTTAATTGGTCCCATAAACTTGTTACACCAGACGTCTTGTTAAGTAAGTCTGCGTGAACACTATTGTATGCTATTAATATGTTCGTGTGTGTGTGGTGACCGGCTGAGAAAACTTACCTGTTATCTACATGCCATCAACAGGTAACCTAAACTACCTTGTCTATATAAATCTTTTAAATAATTTATAATTAAATGAAGTTCATCACATCTAACAATATTAAGCTCCTGTCGAAGTTTTGAACCATACATACATACATACACACATACCACCCGGCCAGACGCCATGCAAAACACATATGATGATTTATTATGAGTTAGACAGAGATGATGAGTGTGGCAGAGTCTTACCTTGACTCTCTGGTGAAGGAGACTTGTGAAAGACATCTGTATCATATTTGCTTTACCTTTTAATTAACCTACAGCGAACTACAAACCCTAACCGCTCATTAACTCCCCATCCCATCTTCTCCCCACTTCCACCCCTCACCCCTCACCCCCACCCCCGCTTGGTTAGTTTAGCTACACGTACTGTACTAACCAGATTCCTCTGTCGTCAGGGTGTGGTAGCTGAGTGGTGTTGTCGTGTCGTAAGTTGGTCATTATTTCCTCCTTTATGACATCAGGACTCATTGGCGTGCTGAGGATCCATCTGCCGTCCTCAGGTGGTGACAGTTGTTGGTCTCTTTTGATTTCATGAGCGAACGTCTTTTTATGTGGGAATAAAATGCCATGCAACGATTCGTAATTGGACGGAAGTATTACCACAGAGGTTGGTTGTTGTGGGTGAGGGGGCGACCACCTGTGTGACACGACGCGACGCCAGCTGGCCAGGTGAGTAAAAGTCTTATTGTCCGGTTTTGTATTACGACTTTTTTTTAATCTACAACTATCAGGAGATTTTATACCTGGGAGATCTTGTTGTTTATTTATTTACTTTAGTATGGCATAAATTATTCACAAGATATATATAAGTCATTTCCTCTTTCCAGGTTTGTGTTTACTTTTCCCGTTCGTGTTTTGTTTTGGATTGTAAATGCGGATTCTTGGTTATTCATTTTTTTCCAGTCAAGTGTTCACATTTAAAGTCTGCATTTATCTCAAAGGGATACGTTTGTATTTTTTTGTAGGACGAACGGCAGATGACTAGACATGAGCTTCTATAATTGATGTTCTAATATAATATACATGAAAATTCTTATTTCAATGGATACTAATAATAAATGAGTCTACATTTGATCGAGTTTACATTCTTTATTCTGTGGTCAGGTGTTCCTCGTTCACTAAAATATCCCGCCCAGGTGTTTACGTAATTAAGGATTGATAATTTACCCATATAAAATATTGATATATTCTCAATGTAACTCAGCCTAGACTGTCTTGTAAGTGTTCCCGGTAATATTTTCACATCAGACATATGTTACTTTCACTCTCATTTAGAATTATCTTTTTTCATTTTAGACATTACATTTATTCTCTGTTAAAGATGTTGATTTTGTGTTTTGCAGAGAAATTATAAATTAACTCACCAATTCCCGGGGATTTAAGGAACATATATTTGTTTATTTATATCGAAAAGGAAGATGAATATTTTAAGTATAATTTTTTCCCCAATATAATAGTCTTCTTTTTAAGTTAAGGTTTAATAATTTTTGAGAAGGTAAAGGTGGATTCTTAATTAGCCAAGACATGTAACACCACCAACTCATACATAGATGAGACCTTAAAATGTCAAGGAACAGAGAGGGGCAGTGTCAAGGAACAGAGAGGGACAGTGTCAAGGAGCAGAGAGGGACAGCGTCAAGGAACAGAGAGGGACAGTGTCAAGGAGCAGAGAGGGACAGTGTCAAGGAACAGAGAGGGGCAGTGTCGAGGAACAGAGAGGGGCAGTGTCAAGGAGCAGAGAGGGACAATGCCAAGGAACAGAGAGGGACAGCGTCAAGGAACAGAGAGGGACAGTGTCAAGGAACAGAGAGGGGCAGTGTCGAGGAACAGAGAGGGGCAGTGTCAAGGAGCAGAGAGGGACAATGCCAAGGAACAGAGAGGGACAGTGTCAAGGAATAGAGAGGGACAGTGTCAAGGAACTCTATTACAGAAATACTCCATAGTTATTTTTTCGATGTTTCCCACGAGTGGTGGACGAGTGGGAGGAAGTGCTTCTCCTCTCACGGTGACGCAAACACGTATTTTGTTTATTATTTAAGGTAATATAACAATAAATCACGGCGGGACGTATCTGTGGTGCCTCTTGTGTTAAATATTTAAAGTTAAAATTTCCACTCTGAACAACAACGGTGAACCAACTGTTGAACTTTGTGTTGTTCAAGTACAAATAAGACCATTAATCTTCTTCCTCCTCTTCTTGGCTTCTGACGAGGCAACAAACGTAGACTCATTTACCTCTTGTGCCTCGCTACTGTAAGTCGTCAGGAGGAAAAAACACGAAACGAGAAAATAAAACATAACCAGAGAATTTATGGACAATAAACGAACGAACACACACACAAACACACACACACACACACACACACACACACAAAACACACACACACACACACACACACACACGAAGCAGCGAGTAAGCAACCTGTTCTATAATTGCATGGTGTGTAACATAACCCAAGTACCTGCAAATTTGCTCCGTAATTTTCCTCTCCCACATACACCAAAGGTATCCACTACAACACGCAACCTACCAAGCCCTCGTTACGATGCACCTGCCCGCCACCTTCACCGCCTCCTTATGTGCCTAATAAGCGCCTCATCATCCAGGGAAATGTAACACCTAGTCTGTTTATGTCGTATCATCAGTCGAAGTTCGGTACTGGGCATAGGTCGTAACACACACACACACACACACACACACACACACCATACTCAAAACCTACAAACCTGACTAATTATATATTTTTACTAGTATATTTCTAATTAGTTGATACACCAATTTTTCTCTATAATTTCCGAAATTATTTATTTAGTAATTAATTATTTATGTATTGACAAATTAATGGATTCAGTCTCTCTCTCTCTCTCTCTCTCTCTCTCTCTCTCTCTCTCTCTCTCTCTCTCTCTCTCTCTCATGTGCTCACAATAACTACCTCACTTGTCAATTTATACATGATGAATTGTCTTGAGTTATATTAGCCTGTGTGTGTGTGTGTGTGTGTGTGTGTGTGTGTGTGTGTGTGTGTGTGTGTGTTCACCTTTCTGACACCATCACCTCCCCTCACCGTCATCATCCACACTGTCAGCCACCGTCAGCCCTCTCACCCTTCGCCACCGTCAGCCCCCACACTGTCAGCTACCATCACTCCTTCACTGTCAGCCACCGTCAGCCACCATCATCTCTTCACTGTCAGCCACCGTCAGCTCTTTTCACCATTACCCTCCACACTGTCAGCCACCGTCAGCCCTCCTCACCATTACCCTCCACAACTGTCAGCCACCGTCAGCTCCCTCACCGTCAGCCACCATCTGTCGCTTCCGGGATTGTATTGTTCACCTCTGCCGCAATCTGTCTCTCCCTTTAATTCCTCCCTTAGTAACCCTTTCCCTTAACCCTTTATATTAGTACCCCTTCCTTAATACACCATCCCTTTAACCCTTTCTTTTACCCCTTCCCCTAAATCATTCCCTTAGCTCCTTTCCATTTAGTTCCCTTCCCTTAGTTCCCTTTCTCTTTAGCCCTTCCCTTCATAATCCTCTCCTTCACCCCTTCCATTAATCCCCCTTCCCGTCCCTCAATCAGCAATGTCCCTTTCAGCTCTTGTTCCTATTCCCAACTCCCCATTTCCTTCCCCCGTTACACACCCTTTCCATCATGACTGTCCCCATTTCCGTTATTATCAGCTTCCCATTCCAGCAATCAGACCTCACCTCTGCTACCCTTTCCCTTGTCCCATCACTAATCTCTCTCCCTTCACCCCATCACCCCTCCCTTCCCTGTACTCATCACCCATCATCACCCATTCCTTCTGTTATCCATTATTCACGTTATAAACATTGTCGTTGCCTTTGTCTATCACTTTATCATTGCCCCATCACCATTATTTACTCTCTCTCTCTCTCTCTCTCTCTCTCTCTCTCTCTCTCTCTCTCTCTCTCTCTCTCTCTTTTTTGCTCTCTTTCTTTCTTTCTCTTATTCTTTCTCTTCATTTTCTCTCTTTCTATATCTCTCTATTGTATTCTCTCTAAAGCAAAATTTATTCCATTGCATTTAAAAGAAAAAATTATCATGAAATAACACACACACACACACACGCACACGCACACACACACAGACACACACACACACACACACACACACACACACACACACACACATTTATTCCTATTATATATTTTCATTTTAGTTTTCACAATTTCGCTTTATTTTTTCCCCCGACAGGACATAATTTTAATCCTTTTCCGCCTGAAGGACACTGAACCATAATCCTTCGTCAGTGTCCGATTACCTCTCGTTGTGGTGGGAAGACTGGTTCATGTCCAATAGCTGCCCTGATCGATATGGTCTGTCTAGGGTGTCCTGGTAGGGGAGGCGAGGGGGGGGGGGGGTGGGTGCTGCTGGCTGACCGTGTTGGATGACCACTTGTTGGATGACCACCTGTTGGATGACTATTTTGGGGGGGAGATGGGTGATCACCTGTTGGATGACCTTAAAATTATTATGAGAAAGAGGAAGAGGATTAATATTTAATTTTAGTATGGATTACGTGTGGAATATTTTTGTTTATTATTAGTGTGTGTTCTCTCTCTCTCTCTCTCTCTCTCTCTCTCTCTCTCTCTCTCTCTCTCTCTCTCTCTGTAAAAAAACACAGAAGCAGTAAAGAAGAAGCAGTTGTACCATCAGTAGCAGTAGTATACAGCAGTAGCAGTAGTAAGGCCGACATTGAAACATGACCATTATTATGAAAGCCTATATGCAACAGCGTACGGACGGTCAGAGCTTCACCAATAGACAACCCCGAGGCGAGCTGCGTCCTCTCCTAAACGGCTCACCCATCAAACACCCTTCTCCCTGCCACCAGGATGTAACTACAGCACGTATGTCCTCCTTCAGTAGTGGCGTAAAGTATATAACCCTTCGTCGGTGTGGAGAGGGAAGGGGTATACGTCGTTGTTGATGGGGGGGAGAGTGGGATGGACAATGTGTGTGTGCTAATTTTTTACGTCAGAAAAGGGTTTTAGTTGGTGGAGTGAAGTCAGGCATGATTAAACACTGCCGTTCATTTTCAGATCTTCTCTCTATCGTTTCGTTCGCTTTTGATGGTAGGATTGTTTCTGTGACTGTTTCTGTCTGTCTGTCTGTCTGTCTGTCTGTCTGTAGCTGGAGTGATACATTACTGTAAGGATCAAAAAAAAAATTAAATAATATTGAAAAACATTACCCCCCTAAAAATTTATATTCTTTGTAATTCATTTTTACTTTTTAATATTGTCGTTACTGTCGATATTATTTCATACATGTTTGAATAATATAGTAAGTGTAATAGATGTATAAAAATTCCATATAATATAAAAACCTGATATATAAGGTTTAAGGTTCAGGTTTCTTAAGTAAGTCTCTATCACTTGTTTCTGTTACGTCATTTTAATTCCCAAGTATTTACCTTTCCCACGCCGAGACGCTTGTGAACTATCCTTAAAGAGAGAGAGAGAGAGAGAGAATATTGACCGCCTAGTGTAAAGGTTCTGTAATTAAGAAAAGATTTCTTAGTCCTTGGTCACGTTAAGTCTTGGTTGCTGGTGAAAAAAATATTCATCTTTCTGCAACAGCATTATCAGTTTGGTCAGGACATAGGCTGAATTAACAATCTAAATTTGACTTAAAAGAATACCAAATTATTATGTATTTGTCGTTATTAGGTTGGGTTAATAAAGGTTAGTTTACTTTATCATGTACAGAATATTATAAAATGCATTGTGTGTGTGGGGGGGGGGGGGTGGGGTGGGGGTGGGTGGGGGTACCTAAATATCAAGCGCCCAACCTAACCTAACCTCCCAGACACCAGGCAGGCAGCACCCAGGGAGGGACAGAAGAACATATGTCAACAAACACACAACATTGCGGAAAAAAAATCACTACGAGCTAAAAAAAAAAAGAACTGCAGCTCTTGGGGGAAAAAGAGTCTCTTATAATCGAGGAATCAATACGAGACAAAGATTAGGATGAAAATCAACACCAATCTGTCGGGACAAAAATGCCCTGCCCGACCGACCAAGTCATTTCGGCTCCGACAATGGGTCAAAACGGCCATCAGGAGAGATTAACATGCTATAGCTCATACCCGGGTATTAGCCCAAACACCGCCCGTAAAAAGATGCTCCCGGGTCAAAAAATGTTCCATAATTAGCGAATTGCATCGTTGGTCCCCTATGACTCCCCCTGTGGCACTAAACAATGCAGGGAGGGGGAGGAGGGGGACTGTCTGGCTGCACACACACACAGAGGGGAGAGGAAGGGAGGGAGATAGTTAGAACGGGGAGAACATAGAGAGAGAGAGAACAGTGTGTGTAACAGAAAAAAGAGAGACATTCAAACAAGAGAGAAAGAGAAATTAACAGAGAAATAGAGACAGACAAACAAACACAAAATACATTTAAAGAAAATTTCACCATAATTGTAATTAATCCAAACTTTAATCTTCCTTCAGTTTGCTAATTAATCCCAACCTATTTATATACATATACACTTATACATTATACATATACATACAAAAAATAATAAACTTCCTTATCATTCAAATATCTTTATATATAGATGAACAACAAACAACAAAAGACCTAATACACAACAAACAAACAAAACAAACAAATTGGAAACCCATAGAACCCCTCACCGTGCCCCACCCCCCTCGACCCCTGCACCGTGCCCCACCCCCCTCGACCCCTGCACCGTGCCCCACCCCCCTCGACCCCTGCACCGTGCCCCACCCCCCTCGACCCCTGCACCGTGCCCCACCCCCCTCGACCCCTGCACCGTGCCCCACCCCCCTCGACCCCTGCACCGTGCCCCACCCCCTCGACCCCTGCATCGTGCCCCACCCCTCGACCCCTGCACCGTGCCCCCACTCAACCCCTGCACCGTGCTCCACCCCCCTCGACCCCTGCACCGTGCCTCACCCCCCTCGACCCCTGCACCGTGCCCCACCCCCCTCGACCCCTGCACCGTGCCCCACCCCCTCGACCCCTGCACCGTGCCCCACCCCCCTCGACCCCTGCACCGTGCCCCACCCCCCTCGACCCCTGCACCGTGCCCCACCCCCCTCGACCCCTGCACCGTGCCCCACCCCCTCGACCCCTGCACCGTGCCCCCCCCTCGACCCCTGCACCGTGCCCCACCCCCCTCGACCCCTGCACCGTGCCCCACCCCCTCGACCCCTGCACCGTGCCCCACCCCCATCGACCCCTGCACCGTGCCCCACCCCCTCGACCCCTGCACCGTGCCCACCCCCTCGACCCCTGCACCGTGCCCCACCCCCTCGACCCCTGCACCGTGCCCCACCCCCGACCCCAGCACCGTGCCCCACCCCCCTCGACCCCGGCACCGTGCCCCACCCCCCTCGACCCCTACACCGTGCTCCACCCTCGACCCCTGCACCGTGCCCCACCCTCGACCCCTGCACCGTGCCCCCCCTCGACCCCTGCACCGTGCCCCACCCCTCGACCCCTGCACCGTGCCCCCCCTCGACCCCTGCACCGTGCCCCCCCTCGACCCCTGCACCGTGCCCCCTCGACCCTGCACCCCCTCGACCCCTGCACCGTGCCCCACCCCCTCGACCCCTGCACCGTGCCCCTCTCGACCCCTGCACCGTGCCCCACCCCCCTGACCGTGCCCCACCCTCGACCCCTGCACCGTGCCCCACCCTCGACCCCTGCACCGTGCCCCACCCCCTCGACCCCTGCACCGTGCCCCACCCCCTCGACCCCTGCACCGTGCCCCACCCTCGACCCCTGCACCGTGCCCCCCCTCGACCCCTGCACCGTGCCCCCCCCTCGACCCCTGCACCGTGCCCCACCCCCCTCGACCCCTGCACCGTGCCCCACCCCCCTCGACCCCTGCACCGTGCCCCCCTCGACCCCTGCACCGTGCCCCACCCCTCGACCCCTGCACCGTGCCCCCCCTCGACCCCTGCACCGTGCCCCACCCCCTCGACCCCTGCACCGTGCCCCACCCTCGACCCCTGCACCGTGCCCCACCCCCCTCGACCCCTGCACCGTGCCCCACCCTCGACCCCTGCACCGTGCCCCCCCTCGACCCCTGCACCGTGCCCCCCCTCGACCCCTGCACCGTGCCCCCCTCGACCCCTGCACCGTGCCCCACCCCTGCCCTGCCCACCCTCGACCCTGCACCGTGCCCCACCCCCTCGACCCCTGCACCGTGCCCCACCCCCATCGACCCCTGCACCGTGCACCACCCCCTCGACCCCTGCACCGTGCCCCACCCCCTCGACCCCTGCACCGTGCCCCACCCCCCTTCGACCCCAGCACCGTCCCCCCTCCCTTCTCGGTGCAGGGAGCCAACCTTCTCATGCTGCGTCACATTACTCGAGTGCAATTGACTCACGCTGCGTCACATCACTCGGGCGCAATTGCCAACAGTGGCTAGTTAAGTCCAGTAATTCGTAAGTCAGTTTCAACCTCACGATAAAATGAAACCTTTACTAGAAAAAACCCCGATTTATTTCATTAAAATCAGGTAATGTTTTTTGTTGATTTTTTACCAAGTGTCGAAATTGGGAGAAAATAGGTAATTTATTTAAAGATGTTTTGAGTTACTTGTTTCCCGATTATGTTCAGGTATTTTATGGAGGATCCTTACTCTTCCTCCTCCTCCTCCTCCCCCTTTCATATCTTACTCCTCCTCCTTTCTCCTTCTCCTTTCTCCTTCTCTTCCTTCCCTTCTTCTTCCTCACTTCTACTTCTTCCTCCTCCTCCTTCCTCTCTCTATTGCATCTCCTACGCCCTCTCTTCCTCCTTTTCCATACTTCTCCCCTCCTCTTCCTCTTCCACACTTCTCCTGCTTCGTCCTCCTCTTCACCCAGCTTCTCTTCTTTTAGTTCCTCCTACTCTTCCTATTGCTGCTCTTCCTCATTGTCCTCCCTCCTCTTTTGTTCTTCCTTCTCCTTCTTTGTCCTCCTAGCTCCTTCTCCCCCCTCCTACTCCTGCACCTCCTCCTCGTCCTTTCCCTCCCCATCCTCCTCCTCCTCGTCCTCCTCTTCCTTTTAGGGACAGCAGTCATTTAAGAGCGTTGCAGATAGGGGACATTCCCTTTTTACCTGCGTCTCTAATGGACACTCTCGCTTAAACGGTCACAAATTTGATGCGTCCCCTTTGTTGTGTTGTAATTTCACGGTCACCGAGTAGTTTTATCCGGTAGGTCGATTAGGCGATGGTCATTGTGCTTTCGTTGCTTTATACGAGTGTCCCATTAAACGCTGATCACTGTGCTTTTATCAGTGGTTCGATTAAGCGATGGTTGTTGTATTTTAGTTGGCTTTATATGATGGTCCGATTAACCGATGGTCATTGTTTGAATTGCATTTATTCGACGATCCCATGAAACGATGATCACTGTGCTTTTATCAGTGGTTCGATTAAGCGATAGTTATATTTTGGTTGGCTTTATTTGAGGTCCCGATTAACCGATGGTTATTGCATTTGAGAAACTATATCTGTTGATTCGATTAAGCGATAGCTGGTGTACTAAAATGATTTTTATTACCGAGTGGTCTGATTAAGCAGTGGATAATTGTATTGGATTCCTTCACCACATGTCCCTATTAAGCAATACAGTCTCTACTTAGGAGCGTCTTGCAATGGTCTAATTAAACAATAGGTCTCAATATCCGTATAGATTGAGTCAGTCCCATTTAAGCGAAAAGGTTATGTCAAAAAGATTATTCTCTTTCCTGAAATCTGTAATCTGGATGGTTTTCATTAACTAAAATATCATTTGTTCTATTACTAACCTGAAGGTGCAGAGGGCGTGAACCAACGAACCCTTGACGCGAGATGAGTATTGTATCCACTCAGCCACCGCATCTTATTTTATTATTTTTTTTAGGAATTAATTAATACTTCAATCAAATTCTTTCCCTATAGATTTTTTCTTCTCTCTAGGTCTTTTATATGCAACATTTTGATAGATACATCCTCTTCCTCTGTGAGCCCTTACTGCCCCTTCTCTCAACCCTTAATGCCCTTTTTCTCAGCCCTTACTACTCCTTCTCTCAACCCTTAATGCCCTTTTTCTCAGCCCTTACTACTCCTTCTCTCAACCCTTAATGCCCTTTCTCTCAGTGTTAATCTTGAATAGGAAAATATGACCAACAAATAGCAAATTACTCGAAACTGTGGGAAAGAAAATGGCAAACCCCTTTTTATATATTTTTTTTACAGTTTTTCTCACAACTATATATATAAAACACACCCACACACACACACTCTCTCACACACAATTTGAGACTGACCTCCCCACTTCCCGCCGTAATAACCACCAAACACATGATAACGTAGAAACTACAAGTAACTCGTCGGTAAAATCAACATTCCTGGCATATCTTTTCTTCCCTGAGACGAGCACACCAAATCACGCTTTTACACACCAAGCGATTCTCTGAAAGGGTTGTCGCGCGTAATGGCCGGAAACAAGCGACGGATGTAGTCAATAACGGAGGTAGTTGATGGTAATTAGGATGTTTCATGCCTGTCTCGCGGGATACAACTTGTAGCGTGGAGTCGGGGTAAATTGGCGACCACCTTATGTGATACAGTACAGGCTGCGGTCACCTTATGCGGGACAGTACAGGCTGCGGTCCCCTTATACGGTACAGTACAGGCTGCGGTCACCTTATGCGGTACAGTACAGGCTGCGGTCACCTTATGCGGGACAGTACAGGCTGCGGTCCCCTTATACGGTACAGTACAGGCTGACAGTACAGGCTGCGGTCACCTTATGCGGGACAGTACAGGCTGCGGTCACCTTATGCGGTACAGTACAGGCTGCGGTCACCTTATGCGGTACAGTACAGGCTGCGGTCACCTTATGCGGTACAGTACAGGCTGACAGTACAGGCTGCGGTCACCTTATGCGGTACAGTACAGGCTGACAGTACAGGCTGCGGTCACCTTATGCGGTACAGTATAGGCTGACAGTACAGGCTGCGGTCACCTTATGCGGTACAGTACAGGCTGAGGGTACAGGCTGCGGTCACCTTATACGGTACAGTACAGGCTGACAGTACAGGCTACGGTCACCTTATGCGGTACAGTACAGGCTGCGGTCACCTTATGCGGTACAGTACAGGCTGCGGTCACCTTATGCGGTACAGTACAGGCTGCGGTCACCTTATGCGGTACAGTACAGGCTGCAGTTTTTGGTCTGTTTGGTTAACACTTATTTTCTTCCTTTTTTTTTTGTGTGTGTGTGTGTGTGTGTGTGTGTGTGTGTGTGTGTGTGTGTTTTAGTCGTTTAGGGTGACCTGAGGCATACGACTGACTCAGAAAGACTCGTTAATAGTAGTGGCTGTATAATTTATTGTCATCTATTATGTAAATTATCGTCACCCCATTATGTAAATTATTGTCACCCATTATGTACATTATCGTCGCTCATTATCCAAGTTATTGTCACACGTTATGTAAATTTGTGTCACTATATATTCGTCATTAGAAAGGTGAGATTCTTTTTACCTGGCTACCCGGTTACCTGGTTTTTAAGACTTGCTAATGACCTTGTACACAATAGCACCTCATGTGATATTCATGATTAGAAATGTGACACTTCTTTTTGCCCTTCTTTGAGGACATTTGAATGCTAGTGACTGAAAGATTATCGTTACTGTTTATTCTTAATGGGAAAGATATGGAAATACGTTTCTATTAAGTTACAGTTGTTAGTATCAGATGACAATTACAGCATATATTAAAATTGAGATAGAGAAATTATCTTAGTATTTTTTATGGTGAATCTTGGTGTTTGTTGGTATATATTGTTCTTAAGGGGATGTTATTATTTAGAAAGATGAGGGTATTATTGGGTTTACCTCCTGTGTTTTGTAGTAAGATTGGTGTGTGTGTGTGTGTGTGTGTGTGTGTGTGTGTGTGTGTGTGTGTGTGTGTGTGTGTGTGTCTGTCTGTCTGTCTGCGTGTGTGTCTATTGGCCCTCCACAGTGCAGGAGAGAGCCCAAGTGACCTCTCCTTCACCTAGGGACCACACCTGCCAACTTCTCTGACGGGAAAATCGCTATAAATTACACCACGAGGCACCGCGACTGCTTCTCACCTTTTAAGTTTCCGTACCGAGGGCAGACGACTCATCCCTCTCACCTACCTGGCGCCACACTGAACCCACCACCACCAGTCTGAGAAACACACCTGTGAATATTTCCCAGGTAAATCTATTTATTCTCTAATTTATTCCACATCCGCTGTATTTTTACATAATATTAAGAGTAAATTTAGTAGGGAGATGATTTTTTTTAGAAGTTTTTGGTGTTTTTATGCATAATTAAGATATGAACAGATACACAGGTATACAGTGTTTTGATGCGTGAGTTTTACGGCAGATTAAGGTGAAACTTTTGAGGTCATGTGCAGGTGAATATGAGGTAATGATCTCTTCCAGGGCCACGTGGAGAGTTCTGATGTTATTTGTATATATAGAAAACTTGTTACCTGTTGCCCATATTACGCAGAAATTAGTTTTTTGTAAGAGACAGACAAACAGACAAAATGAGAGAGGGGTAGACAGAGAGTGATAGGCAAAGAGAGACAGTAAGAAAGACTAACTGACAGAATGAGAGAGATAGACACAGAGAAATAGACAGACACAGACAGACAAGGTGAGGGAGAGAGAGAGAGAGAGAGAGAGAGAGAGAGAGAGAGAGAGTATTAGTATTCAGTAGTAAAAAGAATAACAAGAGAACGCGAAGAAGAAGAAGAAGAATTAAAATAAAGACTGAGAAGTAATCGACTTCTCAGATAAAACAAACAAGAAAGACAAATTAGAAAGGCGAGAATGATCAATAAATTGATAAAAGTATAATAAGGAATATAAAGATAATCGAGGTACTTAGACTATTCAGATAAAAAAGTACTTCTCTTTTATTGTTTTCTACTTAGTCTTTCTGTTCTATTCATTTATTTATTTTTAGAATATAATCAAACGATATTTTTTTTATTAGCGAATTATACTTTTTTTTTTTACAAATATTGAATTTATTTAGGATTTTTTCAGTAATATAAACTGAAAAAATATAGATTGTTTAATGTATATAGAAAATAAATTAATGTTGCTCTTGATAGTTAAATATATATAAACAGTATCTTACTACAGTACATGCTAATATGAACACGATATTAATTAGTTACCTTTAATCAGGTGAGAATAATCAAGGTGACATTAGCATGGATGACTTGACGAAATATAACGCAGAGGATTAATTAACAAGGAAGAAATTGGTCTAACGGGGTTATAGTCTTAATGAGGTTTATAATTAATATGATAATTGAGTTTAAGTGTCAAGTATTCATGAGGTTAATAATATGTTAAGTGATGTTATAAGTTTGTCGGAGTTAATAGGTGTTTATGATGAGTTGGTGTATTTGTACTTACACAGTGGGACACACACACACACACACACACACACACACACACACACACACACACACACACACCTTAAAATAAACTCCCCGTGTCAAAATCTATTACCTTCTACTGTTAGTGATTTAATCAGTGAGCAAAACAGAAGAAAAAAACTCGGTATACAAAAAAGCTTTGAATCTGAAGTACCTGGAAAGCGTCAAGTAATTTTCCGGGTGAAATAACACAGAGAACGAGGCCATTGCTACTCACTCTGGTGCAAAATGACACGATGAAAACCTGCATTCTAACGACCCATCCTCCGACCCACTCCCCCCTCTCTGTACCCCTCCCCCTCCCCTTCTTTACTATGATCTCTTCCCCCCCTCCCCCCTCCCCCTTCCACCCTCCTTCTCTCCTCATCAAAGAATCCGTTTTTACTCATTAACAGGTGACACGCTTCGTACTGCCATTCATGAGGGAGGGATAGGGGGTCTCTGGGATCATGGGTGAGAGGGGGTGAGTGTACGGGAATGGGGAGGAGGGGGAGGGGACGATCGGAAGGTGGGGTGGGGAGGGTAGGATGGTGGGAGGGATAGCAAGGGCAGGTGGAGGATGATAAAACGTGGATGACATTAGATTATTTCGGCGTTGGTGTGGGTGGTGGTGTGGGTAGTGGTGGTGGTGGTGGTGTGGGTAGTGGTGTGGGTAGTGGTGTGGGTGGTGGTGGTGGTGGTGTGGGTAGTGGTGTGGGTAGTGGTGGTGGTGTGGGTAGTGGTGATGGTGTGGGTGGTGGTGGTGGTTGTGTGGGTGGTGGTGGTGGTGGTGGTGATGGTGGTGATAAGGATGGTGGTCTCTGTGTTGAGTGAGTGAGTGAGTTTTAACGAGGTCAGAAATAAAGAGATTAAACAAATAGGTCAACACAACCTAACCTAACCTCGTCTCTTACGTATGACCTTAGGGGCCACTATGGTCCTTTAGTAGGGGTTAGAGGTCATTATAGTGCCACATTATAAGGGAAGTGAGTGCCAGAGTGTCAACATAACTCCCGACAATGATTACCTCAGATCATTCATCTTGAGGAGACAAGAGCTGGACCACACACCGCCCTCACACCGCCCCTCACTCCTCACGCACCGCCCTCACACCGCCCCTCACTCCTCACGCACCGCCCCTCACACACCGCCCCTCACACACCACCCCTCACACCTCACACACCGCCCCTCACACCTCACACACCACTCCTCACACCTCACACACCGCCCCTCACACCTCACACACCGCCCCACACCTCACACACCGCCCCTCACACCTCACACACCGCCCCTCACACCTCACACACCGCCCCTCACATCTCACACACCGCCCCTCACACCTCACACACCGCCCCTCACACCTAACACACCGCCCCTCACACCTCCCCTCACACCTCACACACCGCCCCTCACACCTCACACACCGCCCCTCACACACCGCCCCTCACACCTCACCCCTCACACCTCACACACCGCCCTTCACACACCGCCCCTCACACCTCACCCACCTGACACTTTATACAACTCCCGACACGTGAGATCACAGCCATAAGAAATTATATCCATTACTTAATATTTTCCAACGTCTTAACTGTGTTTGTGACTTTGTAAGTAATGTATTTACTTTTTATAAGTAAATTCAACTTAGTGATCTGGAATTTAAGACTGCAAACATGAGTAAATTATCGTTATAATTTTAACCACATAGCAATTACTGTTGTTGCAGAATGGTTTCGGGGTGCACAATGAACTAGTCCTCTCTCTCTCTCTCTCTCTCTCTCTCTCTTCTATATCCCAAGGTTGAAGAATACTATGATAATTTATAATAGTTAAGGGGGATGTACTAAACCCATTAACATCTACTTAATATGTGTGTTTAAGGGGCGTCTGTCTCAATGGGTGTTCTGTTCTCTTTAAGACGAATGGTGTGAAAAATTGGTGGTAATAAAAGTCGTGGTAACAATATTGTTATCTGGGTCTATTCACACTCTGGCCTCAATGGGAAGCTTAGGCCGAAGAAGGACATGTTAAAAAAGGCAGTGTCATCGTAAAGACCATTGAGGAGTAGTACGACAAAGAGCTTCGGAGGGAGAGAGGGAGAAAGGGAGATGAGGGAGGGAGTAGGGAGAATATAGGGAGAGAGAGAGAGGGGGGGGTGTACGCCATATTGGTATCACATCTTTGACATCACCCACCGGATGCATGAGAATCCTTCCCATAAAATTCCATCCAACGTTTTATTACCTTTTGACCAATGAGCCGCCGTCAGTTGATTGCACAATTCCTGGCAATATAAACACCATCACGTTAAGGGTTTATGAGTTAATTTATATTGTAGTTTATTCAGAGGAAGAAAGAGGACAATATATCTGGAGAGTTAAAAGATATAATGAAGAGATGGAAGATGTAGAAAAAAATAGTGGGTGTTGTTGTGGTACAGGAGGCGGAAGAGGAGCAAGAGGGCGAGAAGTATAGGAGGGCGGCGACAATGACAAGAACTCGACGGGGTGTTCCTTTCATGTTGTTTATTGAGTCCTTGATGGCTATCGCGTCCGTCCGTCCGTCCGTCCGCCTCTACGTCCAGTTGCTTGTATCTATACGTCTCATAACCTCGTGCCATCCCCACTACATGTAACCCGTCACTCATGCCAAACAAGCCAGGTATCTTCTTGAAGGAGGTGACGAGCGGGTGGTAGTGCAGGGTGGATAATGAGGTCCTCAGTCGAGTGTGTTTGGGGTAAGGAGAGGAGGAGGATTAAGAGTAGCCACTTCGAGACACCAGGAACAAGAGGAGGAAGAGGTGGAGGAGGAGGAGGAAGACAAGAAGAGGAAGAGGAGGACAAGAGGATGAAGAACAAGAAGAAGAGGTGAAGGAGGACTAGAAGAAGAATAAGAAGTGAAGGAGGAGGGGGAAGAGGAGGAGGAGGAGGAAGAGGAGGAGGAGGAGGAGGGGGAGGAGGAGGACATCATCGCCCGGGTCCCTCAAGATGGCTATTTTAGGGAAGGACGTGATAAAGCTTTTTCTCTTTTTTGTGTTGGTGTTAAATCAAGCGATGCGACACTCGTTCTTCGCTGGGATTTCATTCACGCCTATTTTTATTGTGTGTGGGGGGGGGGGGGGGTGAGAGAGAGACAACACACACAGTACACACACACACACACACACACACACACACACACACACCAAAACAATAGAGAATTACCCCAAAATTAATTCAGGAAGTCATTACACAGGTCGGCATAACAACGTGTATTGTCTTGTACAGTGTGATCTGAATTCTATTATTTTTACTCAGACTATCAACAAGAACCCCCCCCCCCCCCCACACACAGACACTGAACACCGCAAGCACAGACACACACACACAGACCACCAACCACAGAAAGAGGCTACCGCAGACACACAACCGCAGACAGGCAGACCACCACAGGCACAGACAACCACAAAGCAGATTAAAGCGCCCCTTTGTATTAATACCCACCTGTGACTTGGTGCTGTCATGCGTTTGTCACCTTACCTGTCCTTATTACAGTCATTAACCTTTATTACACCTGATTACACCTGTCTAATCTGGACTTGCTGCCCCCTGGTGCTTGTGGTGTAAGTTATGGGTGGTGGTGAGGGTGAGGAGGGTGAGGGTGATGGGTGGTGGATGGTGGGGTGAGGATGATAGTGATGGGGAGGTGAGGGTGATGGGTGGTGGATGGTGGGGTGAGGATGATAGTGATGGGGAGGTGAGGGTGATGGGTGGTGGATGGTGGGGTGAGGATGATAGTGATGGGGAGGTGAGGGTGATGGTAAGAGAAGAGAAATAGTCTATACTCTATAGTGTTGGGGGAAATGGGAATTATGGGGTGACGTCTTGGGAATTGTGGAATGGTGGGGAAATACAAATGGGGGTTTGGTGTCGGTGGAATGGGAATCATGGGGTTTAGGGATGGGGAGGAAATGGGGACACAATGTTGGGACGTATCGGGAAAAAAATCAAAGTGTGGTGACGTGGAGTGTGGTGACGTGGAGTATGGTGACGTGGAGTGTGGTGACGAAGTGTGTGGGGAGTGTGGTGAACTGGTGGTGGTTGTGATGATGGTGATGAATCGGGTTGTGTTGTAGTGGAGGTGGTTGTTATAATGGCGTGTCTTTCAAGTTAATGGCGCTAGGTGATAGTGTTTGTATAGTGGTGGTGGTGTTAGTGTGGTGGCATTGAAGATCATAGTGTTGACAGTTGTGGTTGTGGTGGTGGTTGTTGTTGTGGTAGATGTGGTTGTGTGGCAAGAAGGAAACATCCAGTATAACAACAACAACAACTATCTGAAGGCACTTTTTTCCTGATACATTTCCTGGTTACTTATACCATAAAAGTGGTCATTTTATACTTAAGAATAACCCAATACTTTATAAATATTTCGCAGCTGTTGTGAAGAATGAAAAATTTAAAATATGTTCCTGAGTGATAGGAATATCAGATTTGTTTTTAGATAACAGATAACAGCTGATTGCGAGATAAGACTTAACTGTATGAAATAAAATGAGTTATTAGTATCCAATAAACGTCGGTGTCTCTCTCTCTCTCTCTCTCTCTCTCTCTCTCTCTCTCTCACACAGACTGTAAGAGAGAGAAAACAAAGGATAGCGAATATGAGAGAGGGAGGAAAGGAGGAGTGTAGGAAGGAAGAGAAGAGGAAACAAGGGAGATAATAAGAAAGGAGGGAGGGAGAATGAGAGAGGAGGACACCTGTTCACCTGGTGGAGGAGCCCTCAAGCTGGGTAATTGTCTCAGGTAATCACTGATGGTAAGGTGAGGTAGACACGGTGACACCTGGTCAGAGTGAAGGTGGTGGTGGTGGTGGTGATGGTGTTAATGGTGGTGGTGATGGTGGTGATGGAATTGGATTGTCATGAAAGTGGTACAATTGGTTGGTGGTGATGATGGTAATAATGATGATGATGATGATGATTGCTGTAGTAAGAGAGGCGTTAGGTGAAAACTACAGATATGTATCACCAACTGCTGATGGGTGTAATGAATGAATGAATAACAATAAATGAAAAAAAAAATCTTAATTCAACTTAAATAAAAACCAGACAATACTTGAAAATGTAAAAAAAAATATATAAAATATACATTTTATTTTATCACAAAAACCTATAACCTGCGGTAAATGCTCATTAGTGGACTGATACTACGGGACAAGAAAGTGCTCAACAACAAACCTAGACCCACATATCACTAAAGGTGGTGAGGTGGTGTTAAATCGCAGGACTATCGACTCTACGAAATACTCCTTATACATGGCACTTACACAGGTGTATGAATGTTAATTAAAAGACAGGTAATATTTGTCACATAAACTGTACCACACAATGACATACACACGGACTTTTTTTATTATACAAGAAACATTACCTGAAACTTTTTAATATCCTGAAACTTTTTCAATATATTGGAAATACAGGACTTTAGTGTAAGTTATGAAAATCTTATTCTTGTTACAGTTTGTTATGTATTATCCCTAAATACAGTACAGGTTTTAATACAGTATTGTTGGTTCTTTGTCTTATGACCACTTTTTTTATAAGACATAACACAACAGACATAACACACACACACACACACACACACACACACACACACACACACACACACACACACTTAGCATTGACATTTTTATCCCACGACATATTCAAAGCAGCTGACTGTCTATATAATTAAATCCATCTTTCACCAGAACCTGTCTTCCACCAAGCAATATCCTATGTCAATTTCCTGGTGTTAATGATACTAGATATTCATAAACTGCGATAATAAAAAGGAATTCGACTCCATTTAACAAGTAATCGGGGATGTATTTGTTTGTGTTGAAGACTCTCTTATGGTGATAAATGGAGTAGTGATATTTTATTTATTTTATTTATTTTGTGTTTATTTAATTTTTTTACATAATTTCTTTAATATCACCACCACTACCAGGATCTTTCTCCACTTTTCTCCAACATTACCATCTTCCTCCAACACTATTTACATCTCCCTCCAACACTATTCACACCTCCCTCCAACTCCATCTACATCTTCCTCCAACACCTCCTCTCACCACCACCTCCACCAACACTCACCCTCCAACACCCTCAGCCTCCAACACATCCTTCATATCACCACCGTTGTTATTCCCCCAACCAATTACTTTTCACCAAATTAACAAATAAATAAATAATGAACAAGTAAATATAAATAAAACAAACACACAAATAATGAAATAAAAACAAATGGACCCATGAACGTATGAAAAGTGTATAATGAATGAGAAATAGAATGAATAACTTAGTAGACGAAAAAAAAAATAAGATAAATTTGAAGTTTTTAAGTAAATGAAATATTAGGTACAGATATATTGTTAAAATTCCTTTGATAACTCATAATGGAAATCAATCTGTTGAATTTTATCGGTAAGTGTCCATAAGGGAGACAGACAAACAGAGAGACGCTAAAAGACTTGTCATTTAACCTATATATATGGTAGTCTAGGGAATTAGTTGAGCTTCGGTTAATTATGATGTATTGAGACGCATAAGTCGTTCCTTTGTATATAGTGACGGTCTGGTTAATTGCATATAGGGTGTGTGTTGATACCTTAGAGTAATGTACACACACACACACACACACACACACACACACACACACACACACACACACACACACACACACACACACACACACACACACAAGCGGACATAATGGACACTAGTGATTCTGTCATTGTTGAAGAAAAAACTAATAATATTTACACATCCTTATCTTTTTCACGTGAGGGAAGGTGTGAGAGAAAGAGTGAGAGAAAGAGTGAGAGAAAGAGTGAGAGAAAGAGTGAGAGAAAGAGTGAGAGAAGGAGTGAGAGAAGGAGTGAGAGAAGGAGTGAGAGAAGGAGTGAGAGAAAGAGTGAGAGAAAGAGTGAGAGAAGGAGTGAGAGACAGACTTCCTTTGTCATAATCATATTTTATTTACTGATGATTTTATTTAATTTTTATTTTTTTCCCAGTTTGTATATTTCCAGGGTCCTAATTTACTCTGGGTTTAAAAGACATCCTTGTGTTGGTGTGTGGTTCAAGATGAAGATACGATTGAATCAATGATTACTACTGTGATTCAACAACTAAGGTCATTAAGCGCATAACAAAGTTGGTAATTACACCAGACTAAAAAAAAAGAGATGAGAGAGAGAAGTGTCTGGATAAACTAAAGGAAGATAAAGCAAAGATGCATCATCATCATCATCATCATCATCATCATCAAGGCTGGCTAAGGTGTTATCCGAACAGAAGCAGCAGCCCAGAAGTTACGCTGCAACCTGATTGAGATGTCGACTGTCCTCTCTGCTTAGGTCTGCTTTGCTTTACCTCGGAGGAACGAAATCTTCGGCCCCAAGGCCGACAATGGTCGCATATGTTGACTATGAGGCATAAGTCACTGAATGACGCAGAGATCTGCGGCTTAACTACTGTAACTCAGCTAGAGTCGCTACTTTTGTATTAGAATATTTAATAGTAAGGTAATAAAATGGTAGCAAAGATGTGCCTATTGGAGGAGGCTGGGCGCCACATTGAAAAAGTAGTAGTAGTAGTAGTAGTTGTAGTTCACATATAAGCCTTTACAACTTGCTTACATCACAAGAGAAATCTTTTTAAAACCGACGGTAGAATTTTGAACAATCGGGAAGGAAGATAAATTAAACAAGAGGACCAACTCGCGATGACGTGTAAGATGGCCATTCGTATTCTGGGTGACAGAACGAAAGCACAGCGTACATGGTCAGACCCTCCGTTGTTGTGTGGCTCGGGAGGTCAGCTGGGCAGGGGGGAGGAAGAGGACATGGTAGGGGAAGGGCAGGAGGGGGAGGAGAGAAAAGAAGGGGAGGAAGAGGGGAGAGGAGGGAGGAAGAAGGCAGAGGGAGTAAGAGGAGGGAAGGAGGGATGAAGGGGGCAGGGTTAGAGGAGGAGGGAAGGAATAATAAGGCAGGTGGATAGGAGGAGGCGAGAAGGTCTAAGAGGTAAGGAGGGAAGAGGGAATAGGGGGAGAGAAAAGGGAGGAAGAGGGCAGGGGGAGGAGGAAGGAAAGGTGGGGAAGAGAGAGCAAGGGGTAGGAGGGAATGGAAAGGAAGAACACGGGGGGGGGGAGAAGGGGAGGCGGGAAGGGGGGAGAGAGAAGGAGGGCAGGGTGAAGGAGAAGGAGGAGGAGAGAAGGGGGAGAGAGACGCAGGGAATTAGTAAGCAGTGTATATAGTAGTAGTAAGGGGGTCGTTAGTGGTCGTACGTAACTTTTTTTTCCAGTATGACAAGTGTGGTGTACTTAATGAGGAGGTTGAGGAGTGACTCTTAAGGAAGGAATTAAGATGATATGTAATAATGAATGTGTGTTAGTATACGAGAATAAATTGTTGGGTATTAGTATTAGGAAAGTCTTTCATCAAGCTTAAGACCAGAGACAAACAGACGGAAGGACGAACAGACGGACGGACAGACGGACAGTCACAAAACATTATCACACGATCATTTAGCTGGACTTTCTGGCCTTCTCCTAAACAGAAGTCAAAACTCCAGAATCGAACCCCCGTACCTGTATTACATTCCCCTGTTAGCCAACATCCCACACCCGTCTCCACCCAACCGCCAGTTAGAATCAATTCACAAACAAGTCTATAAATGATTGTTGTCATCACTCCCCGGACCACTGTCATTGTTTAAGACGAAAATTGTACACTATCTGCCAAGATAAGACGAAGAGGGAGGGAGGGAGGTGTGCTGGGGGATGGGAGAGGAGGGGTGCTGGGGGATGGGAGGGAGGGGTGCTGGGGGATGGGAGGGAGGGATGCTGGGGGGGTGGGAGGGAGGGATGCTGGGGGATGGGAGAGGAGGGATGCTGGGGGGTGGGAGGGAGGGGTGCTGGGGGATGGGAGGGAGGGGTGCTGGGGGATGGGAGAGGAGGGGAGCTGGGGGGTGGGAGGGAGGGGTGCTGGGGGATGGGAGAGGAGGGATGCTGGGGGGTGGGAGGGAGGGGTGCTGGGGGATGGGAGAGGAGGGATGCTGGGGGGTGGGAGGGAGGGGTGCTGGGGGATGGGAGGGAGGGGTGCTGGGGGATGGGAGGGAGGGGTGCTGGGGGGGTGGGAGGGAGGGGTGCTGGGGGTGGGAGGGAGGGGTGCTGGGGGATGGGAGGGAGGGAGGTGTGCTGGGGGATGGGAGGGAGGGGTGCTGGGGGATGGGAGGGAGGGAGGGGTGGCTAGGGTGGAGGAAAGGAGGGGTGCTGCGGGATGGGAGGGGGAGGGAGGGGTTCTGAGGGGGTGCTGAGGAATGGGAGGTGTGGAAGGGAGGGGATGTAGTGGGAAGGGTGGGAGAGAGGGGGGATGCGGTGAGAGGGGTTGGAAGCATGGAAGGGGTTTGCGTTGGGGGGAAGAGAGAGAGAGATGAAGGGAGGAACCTGCGGCGGGTATAGTAAAGAGGGAAAAGAGAGGATTAGTAAATAAAAACTATTAGTGAAACGATTAGAGGAGCAGAAAGAGGAAGAAAAACACGGAATAAAGAAACAAAGCAGACGAAAAGACAGGAAGAGGAAGGAACACAAAAACGACAAGGAGAGAGAGAGAGAGAGAGAGAGAGAGAGAGAGAGAGAGAGAATTACCCATATGGAAAAAAAAAGGTAAAAAATAAGAGAAAAAGAAGATTGAGGCAAAATTCATAAGAAAAAAGGCTAAATCAAATCAGTATGTGTGTGTAATAAAAGACAATAATCACGTATTTCTTGGTAATATTCGAGATGTGAAAAATGAGAATGATATGTCGTGGCGGTGAACCTCAACTGCAAGACACAAGCAAGATATACGTCGGGCATTACAAAGGCAAGTGAAAGTTTTCTTAACACAGCAGCTCATAAGTCTGGACTCTAATGCCCTGTACTCGTTATGCATTAAAGCACATTTCACATAATACTCATTGCTTGGTTTTTTTATTTTAAGTTACATCTGTTGTTGTTGTTTTGTACTTGTTTGTAATGCATTAAAGAGCATGTGATTAGTCATTACTTACTACATATGTTCTACTTAATGCTCTGTACTTGATCTGACTTACAGTACATGTAACACTGTTTATTCCCTGTGCTTGTGATGCATTAACTTTATTATGGTTTTCTTAATGTTCTCTACTTGTAATTCATTTAAATTTACGTAATATTTTTTATCTTCGTTCTCTTTGTTTGTGTGTGTGTTATTCTGCATATTTTCTTCTTAGTTTATACTGAGACAGACAGACGGTAACTACCACCCGAGATCCCTCGTCTGAGAATTGCTGTTCGACACCACAACCGCATCCAGCCCATACGAGCACGGACTGATCGCTATAAGAACAGTCCAGTCCCAACCATTGTAAAAATTATCAATAACTTGTAATCAACCAGTGTATTCACTCCCAGTCAATCTTACTTTTTGCACTGTTACTATGTTGAAATGCCCTGTAGTTTGAGCTTCTCCCCACCTAGTTATTATACATCATATTTGTATCACTTACTGTATGTTACTTGTATGTTATTTGTAAATCAAGAGACCCATTCCCCAATTATGTAACTGTATATTTTCAGCCTTCCGGCTGCCATGCTCTTTCAATAAACCGTTAATTATTATTATTATTATTATTATTATTATTATTACAGACAGACAGACAGGCAGACAGATACATACATACATACATACATACATACAAAATGCTATTATCATGTCATAATTCATTAGGTTATTGCCAAATCATTATAAGGTTTATATCTCCTTATCTACATATATATAAGTATCAATTTCTCATCCTAGTAGTCAATCTATCCATCTATTTGTGTATTTTACTGACCTACTTTTCTATAAATCTATTTGGTTTTATCTGTTTATTTATTCATCAACCAATATACCTGTAATTAAATATGTTTATCATCTGTACCTGTATCAATAAGCACACAAGTGAATGTCTTTAGCATGAAGGTGTTGTTTATATATTTCAATAAGACAGTTCGGTAAATTTACATATAACATTTACCAAGTTATATACATATATAAATATACAGGTGAAGCATTAACATGTGTGTGTGTGTGTGTGTGTGTGTGTGTGTGTGTGTGTGCCACAGAAGGACACTATATCTCTCACTCGTTTGTCCATTAATTTTCATACACAATAATGAATGACGTAAACTTAAGATAGATTAAATTTAATTTTCTACACCACTTCGACATTTTAGGTTCAAAGTCTCTCTCTCTCTCTCTCTCTCTCTCTCTCTCTCTCTCTCTCTCTCTCTCTCTCTCTCTCTCTCCTCGGTTCGTAGAAAGAAGTGTCCTACAGCCTCCTTCGTGTCACAAATAAACTGAAATTGTGAGCTGATGAGAAAGACAGAGACAAGCATGAAATTGTGGTATTTGGTGATGGTGCCGTGAGGAAGGGTGTTTGAGGAACCACGACAAACAGCAAATGGAAGAACACGATTGATAATAGGTTTGGTTCTTTCTGTTCACTGATACAGGAACTGAGGACCCTGAGAATAGAATCATTAACTATCATGAAGTTCTTTCAGTTACGAACATCTTGGAGAGTAACTTTAACCTATTATTGTTATTGGCCATTTTCGACAGGACTTGTAATAAAAGTTAATTTAAAGAATAAGTCATATATACATATTTACTTTAGTGTTTTGTGGCCATAAGAGATGTACCCAACATAAAACATTATTAAGTTTGATGTTTATTCTGTATTTAGTGTATTATACGACTGAAATAAACATACATTATTGTTACGTCCTATAGTACATTATTATTAAGGTAATTTTGACAAGTTATATGGATATAAACAAACTTCATCAAACCCCCAACATACATAAATAACTCTGAATCGTCACTAATGCTCCACAATATTCATAAAAGAAGCCTCACCAAGCATCACATTGACACACAAAGAACCACCGCGGAGCCTAAGAGTAGATGTCACGTGAAACATTGATGGTGGTGGTGGTGGTCCGTCGTCCAGCTGTTCTCCATACACGACGCCAATTTGGTCACTTTTATGCGGATCATTTACATATCGTGCGGACAAAAGAACATCTGGACTGGTCAAGAGGAGTCGTGTTGCTGGTATTCTTCCAACTTATTGAACATATGAAGCGTGAAATTACACCTTGTGATAACGTGAACTGGTGTTGATGGGAGGCGTTAGATAAAGAAGACTACGTATTATTTATGGAACAAAAAATACCTACAGTACTCTAAAACAAACAGAGACATATAATCTGCCAACACGAATATATGTTTAAATACAGTTTTATCTCTATATGCTTTTATATACACTAACTTCATACACATTCTACACCTTAACCATACACACTCTACAACACTTGCCTCTCACTACAACACACTTTTTTCACAACATTCAGTCCACCACACACGTTCTTACCCTCTCTCTCTCTCTCTCTCTCTCTCTCTCTCTTTCTTTCTCTCTCTCTCTCTCTCTCTATCTATCTATCGTGCTAAAGCTGGTAAGAGTGACAGTGTGTGTGTGTGTGTGTGTGTGTGTGTGTTGTATGTTGTGTGTGTGTGTGTGTGGTTATTTGTACGTGTTTGTTTGTGTGTGTGTGTATGTTTCTACTTCCCTATCTTTGCTTTATAATCTATACTGTACTTCAATGTGCGTTTCTATATGTAAATTTTTATGTCATGAAGTTATTGGAAGCTCCAACAACTTTCCCTGTATATTCAATCTACTGTGTCTATCTGTCTATTCATCAATCCAGTCTATATCTGTCTATATGTGTCTGTCTGTCTATCAATCTATCCCATCATACCCATCAATCATGCCCTGATCCGCGTGTGTTTTGAGAGGAAAGGAAGGGGTGAGAGGGAGAGGAGGAAGGGGTGAGAGGAAGAGGAGAGGGTGAAAGGGAGAGTAAGAGGTGAGAGGGAGAGTAAGAGGTGAGAGGGAGAGTAAGGGGTGAGAGGGACATGAGGGGTGAGAGGAAGAGGAGGGCGTGAGAGGGAGAGGAAGGAGGAGGTGGGTGAGAGGGAGAGGAGGGGGTGAGAGGGAGAGGAGGGGATGAGAGGGAGAGGAAGGGGTGAGAGGGAGAGGAGGTGGGTGAGAAGGAGAGGAGGTGGGTGAGAGGGAGAGGAGAGGATGAGGAGAGGAGGGGAAGGAGAGAATAGGATAAGAGAAAGTAAGATAGGGAAAGGAAGAGGAAAGAAGCGGGAGAGAGAGAGGTGATAGAGACAGAAAGAACGATAGGAGAAAGGAGAAATAAAGGAAAGAATGAAGGGGGAATAAAAGGAGAGAGAGGATGAGAGGGGAGGAAAATGATAGGAAAACGAAAGAAAGGATGGGGGAGGGGGATGGGGGGATGGGGGGGGGGGGGGGGATTCCACGCCCTTCCCAGTCGGTGGGTCCTGATACCTTCCGTCGGCGCCTGACGGATGGTACCATTCACCACCTCCCAGGATGGGCGAGGATGGGGAGGGGGATGGGGGGGGGGGGGTGATTCCACGCCCTTCCCAGTCGGTGGGTCCTGATACCTTCCGTCGGCGCCTGACGGATGGTACCATTCACCACCTCCCAGGATGGGCGAGGATGGGGAGGGGGATGGGGGGGTGGGGGGGGGGATTCCACGCCCTTCCCAGTCGGTGGGTCCTGATACCTTCCGTCGGCGCCTGACGGATGGTACCATTCACCACCTCCCAGGATGGGCGAGGATGGGGGAGGGGGATGGGGGAGGGGGATGGGGGGGGGGGGTGATTCCACGCCCTTCCCAGTCGGTGGGTCCTGATACCTTCCGTCTGGGACTGATGGATGGTACCATTCACCACCTCCCAGGATGGGCGAGGATGGGGAGGGGGATGGGGGAGGGGGATGGGGGGGATGGGGGGGGGGGATTCCACGCCCTTCCCAGTCGGTGGGTCCTGATACCTTCCGTCTGCGCCTGACGGATGGTACCATTCACCACCTCCCAGGATGGGCGAGGATGGGGGATGGGGAGGGGGATGGGATGGTGGGGATGGGGGGGGGATTCCACGCCCTTCCCAGTCGGTGGGTCCTGATACCTTCCGTCTGCGCCTGACGGATGGTACCATTCACCACCTCACAGGATGGGCGAGGATGGGGGATGGGGAGGGGGGAGGGATGGGGGGATGGGGGGGGGGATTCCACGCCCTTCCCAGTCGGTGGGTCCTGATACCTTCCGTCTGCGCCTGACGGATGGTACCATTCACCACCTCCCAGGATGGGCGAGGATGGGGGAGGGGGATGGGGGGGGGGGGATGGGGGGATTCCACGCCCTTCCCAGTCGGTGGGTCGTGATACCTTCCGTCGGCGCCTGACGGATGGTACCATTCACCACCTCCCAGGATGGGCGAGGATGGGGGAGGGGGATGGGGGGGGATTCCACGCCCTTCCCAGTCGGTGGGTCGTGATACCTTCCGTCGGCGCCTGACGGATGGTACCATTCACCACCTCCCAGGATGGGCGAGGATGGGGGAGGGGGATGGGGGGGGGGGGTGATTCCACGCCCTTCCCAGTCGGTGGGTCCTGATACCTTCCGTCGGCGCCTGACGGATGGTACCATTCACCACCTCCCAGGATGGGCGAGGATGGGGGAGGGGGATGGGGGGGGGGGATTCCACGCCCTTCCCAGTCGGTGGGTCCTGATACCTTCCGTCGGCGCCTGACGGATGGTACCATTCACCACCTCCCAGGATGGGCGAGGATGGGGGAGGGGGATGGGGGGGATGGGGGGGGGGGATTCCACGCCCTTCCCAGTCGGTGGGTCCTGATACCTTCCGTCGGCGCCTGACGGATGGTACCATTCACCACCTCCCAGGATGGGCGAGGATGGGGGAGGGGGATGGGGGAGGGGGATGGGGGTGATTCCACGCCCTTCCCAGTCGGTGGGTCCTGATACCTTCCGTCTGCGCCTGACGGATGGTACCATTCACCACCTCCCAGGATGGGCGAGGATGGGGGAGGGGGATGGGGGGGGGGGGGGATTCCACGCCCTTCCCAGTCGGTGGGTCCTGATACCTTCCGTCGGCGCCTGACGGATGGTACCATTCACCACCTCCCAGGATGGGCGAGGATGGGGGAGGGGGATGGGGGGGGGGATGGGGGGGATTCCACGCCCTTCCCAGTCGGTGGGTCCTGATACCTTCCGTCTGCGCACTGACGGATGGTACCATTCACCACCTCCCAGGATGGGCGAGGATGGGGGAGGGGGATGGGGGGGGGGGATGGGGGTGATTCCACGCCCTTCCCAGTCGGTGGGTCGTGATACCTTCCGTCTGCGCCTGACGGATGGTACCATTCACCACCTCCCAGGATGGGCGAGGATGGGGGAGGGGGATGGGGGGGGGATGGGGGGGGGTGATTCCACGCCCTTCCCAGTCGGTGGGTCCTGATACCTTCCGTTGGCAACTGGTGGATGGTACCATTCACCACCTCCCAGGATGGGCGAGGATGGGGGAGGGGGATGGGGGGGGGATGGGGGGTGATTCCACGCCCTTCCCAGTCGGTGGGTCCTGATACCTTCCGTTGGCAACTGGTGGATGGTACCATTCACCACCTCCCAGGATGGGCGAGGATGGGGGAGGGGGATGGGGGGGGGGATGGGGGGGGGTGATTCCACGCCCTTCCCAGTCGGTGGGTCCTGATACCTTCCGTTGGCAACTGGTGGATGGTACCATTCACCACCTCCCAGGATGGGCGAGGATGGGGAGGGGGATGGGAGGGGGATGGGGGGGGGGGGGGATTCCACGCCCTTCCCAGTCGGTGGGTCCTGATACCTTCCGTTGGCAACTGGTGGATGGTACCATTCACCACCTCCCAGGATGGGCGAGGATGGGGGAGGGGGATGGGGGGGATGGGGGGGGGGATTCCACGCCCTTCCCAGTCGGTGGGTCGTGATACCTTCCGTCTGCGCCTGACGGATGGTACCATTCACCACCTCCCAGGATGGGCGAGGATGGGGGAGGGGGATGGGGGGGATGGGGGGGGGGATTCCACACCCTTCCCAGTCGGTGGGTCCTGATACCTTCCGTCGGCGCCTGACGGATGGTACCATTCACCACCTCCCAGGATGGGCGAGGATGGGGGAGGGGGATGGGGGGTGGGGGGGGGATTCCACGCCCTTCCCAGTCGGTGGGTCCTGATACCTTCCGTTGGCAACTGGTGGATGGTACCATTCACCACCTCCCAGGATGGGCGAGGATGGGGGAGGGGGATGGGGGGGATGGGGGGGGGGATTCCACGCCCTTCCCAGTCGGTGGGTCCTGATACCTTCCGTCTGCGCACTGACGGATGGAACCATTCACCACCTCCCAGGATGGGCGAGGATGGGGAGGGGGATGGGGGAGGGGGGGGATGGGGGGGGGGGGGATTCCACGCCCTTCCCAGTCGGTGGGTCGTGATACCTTCCGTCTGCGCCTGACGGATGGTACCATTCACCACCTCCCAGGATGGGCGAGGATGGGGGAGGGGGATGGGGGGGGGATGGGGGGGGATTCCACGCCCTTCCCAGTCGGTGGGTCCTGATACCTTCCGTTGGCAACTGGCGGATGGTACCATTCACCACCTCCCAGGATGGGCGAGGATGGGGGAGGGGGATGGGGGGATGGGGGGGGGGGGATTCCACGCCCTTCCCAGTCGGTGGGTCCTGATACCTTCCGTCGGCAACTGACGGATGGTACCATTCACCACCTCCCAGGATGGGCGAGGATGGGGGAGGGGGATGGGGGGGGGGGGGGGGGATTCCACGCCCTTCCCAGTCGGTGGGTCCTGATACCTTCCGTCTGCGCACTGGCGGATGGTACCATTCTCCACCTCCCAGGATGGGCGAGGATGGGGGAGGGGGATGGGGGGGGATGTGGGGGGTGATTCCACGCCCTTCCCAGTCGGTGGGTCCTGATACCTTCCGTTGGCAACTGGCGGATGGTACCATTCACCACCTCCCAGGATGGGCGAGGATGGGGGAGGGGGATGGGGGGGGATGGGGGGGGGGTGATTCCACGCCCTTCCCAGTCGGTGGGTCCTGATACCTTCCGTTGGCAACTGATGGATGGTACCATTCACCACCTCCCAGGATGGGCGAGGATGGGGGGAGGGGGGATGGGGGGGTGATTCCACGCCCTTCCCAGTCGGTGGGTCGTGATACCTTCCGTCGGCGCCTGACGGATGGTACCATTCACCACCTCCCAGGATGGGCGAGGATGGGGGAGGGGGATGGGGGGGGGGATTCCACGCCCTTCCCAGTCGGTGGGTCCTGATACCTTCCGTCTGCAACTGACGGATGGTACCATTCACCACCTCCCAGGATGGGCGAGGATGGGGGAGGGGGATGGGGGGGATGGGGGGGGATTCCACGCCCTTCCCAGTCGGTGGGTCGTGATACCTTCCGTCTGCGCCTGACGGATGGTACCATTCACCACCTCCCAGGATGGGCGAGGATGGGGGAGGGGGATGGGGGGAGGGGGGGGGGATTCCACGCCCTTCCCAGTCGGTGGGTCCTGATACCTTCCGTCTGCGCCTGACGGATGGTACCATTCACCACCTCCCAGGATGGGCGAGGATGGGGGAGGGGGATGGGGGGGGGGGGGATTCCACGCCCTTCCCAGTCGGTGGGTCCTGATACCTTCCGTCTGCGCCTGACGGATGGTACCATTCACCACCTCCCAGGATGGGCGAGGATGGGGGAGGGGGATGGGGGGGGGGGGGGGATTCCACGCCCTTCCCAGTCGGTGGGTCCTGATACCTTCCGTTGGCAACTGGTGGATGGTACCATTCACCACCTCCCAGGATGGGCGAGGATGGGGAGGGGGATGGGGGAGGGGGGGGGGGGGGGGTGATTCCACGCCCTTCCCAGTCGGTGGGTCGTGATACCTTCCGTCTGCGCCTGACGGATGGTACCATTCACCACCTCCCAGGATGGGCGAGGATGGGGGAGGGGGATGGGGGGGGGGGGGGGGTGATTCCACGCCCTTCCCAGTCGGTGGGTCCTGATACCTTCCGTTGGCAACTGGTGGATGGTACCATTCACCACCTCCCAGGATGGGCGAGGATGGGGAGGGGGAGGGGGATGGGGGGGGGGGGTGATTCCACGCCCTTCCCAGTCGGTGGGTCCTGATACCTTCCGTCGGCAACTGGTGGATGGTACCATTCACCACCTCCCAGGATGGGCGAGGATGGGGGAGGGGGATGGGGGGGGGGGGGGATTCCACGCCCTTCCCAGTCGGTGGGTCCTGATACCTTCCGTTGGCAACTGGTGGATGGTACCATTCACCACCTCCCAGGATGGGCGAGGATGGGGGAGGGGGATGGGGGGGATGGGGGGGATTCCACGCCCTTCCCAGTCGGTGGGTCCTGATACCTTCCGTTGGCAACTGGTGGATGGTACCATTCACCACCTCCCAGGATGGGCGAGGATGGGGGAGGGGGATGGGGGGGGGGGGGGGATTCCACGCCCTTCCCAGTCGGTGGGTCCTGATACCTTCCGTTGGCAACTGGTGGATGGTACCATTCACCACCTCCCAGGATGGGCGAGGATGGGGAGGGGGATGGGAGGGATGGGGGGGGGGGGGTGATTCCACGCCCTTCCCAGTCGGTGGGTCCTGATACCTTCCGTTGGCAACTGGTGGATGGTACCATTCACCACCTCCCAGGATGGGCGAGGATGGGGGATGGGGGAGGGGGATGGGGGGGATGGGGGGGGGGGTGATTCCACGCCCTTCCCAGTCGGTGGGTCCTGATACCTTCCGTTGGCAACTGGTGGATGGTACCATTCACCACCTCCCAGGATGGGCGAGGATGGGGGGGGGGGGGGGGGGGGGATGGGTGTTTTTTTTTTTTTTTTTTTTTTTTTTTTTTTTTTCCCCCGAGATGACAGCTCCCAACATCACCACCCAGTTAAGGGCAGTGCAGGGATCAATGCCATACTCGTGAGTGTCTTGTGTTTAAGTCACCCACCCGAGTGATCAGTTCAAGTGAGCAACTGGCTGGGCCCAGCCTCGACCTGGTCCCGGCGGCGCTAGACGGTGGTACGTAGTTCGTCATGCCACCGCCAGGGGGTCTACTATCGGCCTTTTCGAAGGCCTATTTATGTTACATATGGTGTTTTTTCTTTTTTCTTTAATAATTCATATGTTTATGCAGTTTTTCTCAGGATATGTTTGAATTTATACTCAAATAGCAGAGCTAGAGTTGTTGTTTACAAGTTACAACTGTTGTGTGTGCGTGTGAAAGATTTAGGAGTAATGATAAGTAGGAAAGAGGGGTAACAAAGTACCTCACTTGGAATAAGCAGTTCAGTTCTGGTCACCGTACTACAGAATGGATACAGAATCCCTAGAATTAATTCAGAGGAAAATGACAAGACTAATAATCCAGGGTATTACGAACCTTGAATACAGAGACAGATTAAAGCACATAAATTTGTACTCCCTGGAGAGACGTAGAGTGAGGGGCGATATGATCGAGGTGTATAAATGGAAGTCAGGAAACTCGTACAAATGGTTTTAAATAAGACAAATAGCGCTGCAGTGTGTGTGTGTGTGTGCGTGATATTACAAAGACATAAGTTGATAAATAAGTTGTATATACACTAACTCAAGATAAGGAAGCAATCGTCGTACAAATGATAATGTAAATAAAAAGGAACAGGAACACTTTGGTAAAAGAAGAAATACTTGGAACATTTTTCTGGTTGTTCCGCCTCAATTCCAACTCGCATCTGCTTTGACTATATATTACATTATTTGTTTGTTGTGTCTCGTGCATAAGGAAAGCTGCTTTTATCGCGCCTTTCAGTTGGAAAATCAGCGCCTTTGTATTTCTTACATCATCTATTTTATGTAATACAGATTCACGTATAAACATATTATTGTTATGTATGTAAAATATATTTTTGTGTTGGCATAATTTTCATCTGAATTATGAGAGAGACAGACAGAGACCGAGAGATACACACAGACAGACAGAGGCCAACAGACAGACGGACAGAGATAGTCAGACAGACACAGAGACATTCATACAAGAGAAAACACAGACAGGCATAGAGCGACAGACACACAGAGATAGACAGAGAGACAGTGATAGGCAGACGGACAGACAGGCAATCAGAGTGAGAAAGGCAATCGGGCAGAGACAGCTAGACAGACAGAGACCGATATTGTAAGAAAGACAAACACACAGAAACCGACAGACAGACAGACAGAGTGTTTCTGCCCGTCTGTCTGACTGTCTCTGTCTGTCTGTCTCTTTCGTCTGTGTTAGTCTCCGTCTCTCTGTTTCTGTCTGTCCCTCTCCTTCTGTCTGTCTGTCTGTTTGCTGTCTGTGTGTGTCTCTGTCTATCTTTCTTTGTTTCTCTGTGTCTGTCTCCGTCTGTCTCTGTCTATCTGTCAGTCTCTTTATGTCTGTCTGTCAGTCTCTGTCTGTCAGTCTCTGTATGTCTGTCTGAGTGTCTGTCTGTCTATTTCTGTCTCGGTATGTCTATGTCTTTCTCTCATTCGTTATCTGTCTGTCTGACAGTCTCATTTTGTCTATATCTGTTTGTCTAACTGTCTTTGTCCGTCTGTCATTTGGTCTGACTGTCTCTGTCTATCTGTCTGTATGTCTGTTCTATCTTTATCACTTTGACTATATGTCTGTCTGTCTGTATGTCTTTCTCACCCTGTCTGTCTCTCTGTCATTCTTTCTCGCTCTGTTTGTCTTTCTCACTCTGTCTGTCTTCTTCACTCTGTCTGTCATTCTCACTTTGTCTGTCTCTGTCTGACTGTGTGTCTGCGTCTTTCTCTGCCTGTCATATCTTTCTCACAATGTAGGTCCCTGCCTGACTGTCTATCTGTATGTCTGCCTCTGCCTGTCTACCTTTCGCATTCTGTCTGTCTGTCTGACTATCTCTGTCCGTCTGTCTGTTGGTCTCTGTCTGTGTGTGAGTGTCTCTGCCTGTGTGTCTCTCAGTCTATTTATCTTTGTGTCTCAATATCTGTCTGTTTGTCTGTTTCAGTTTATGTCTGTCTGGCAGACAGAGACAGACAGACAAAGACAAATACAGATAGAGATTGAGACAAACAGACAGAGACAGACAGACAGAGACACTCACACACAGACAGAGACCAACAGACAGACAGACAGAGACCAACAGACAGACAGAGACCAACAGACAGACAGAGAGATTCCTACAAGTTGTTATTATTTCTTCTTTTACCAAAGTGTTCCTGTTGCTTAACAACTCAATCAGATACGTTATGGTTACGTGGTGAGTCAAGGGACAGTTGTCTGTTTCAGTTTGGGTGACAGCGGTCGAGCCTGAGAAGAGCGCCGGACCTTCTTATTTACGGCGATTCCTTCTTTATCTTGAGTTAGTAGCCAAGATTGGCTGTAAAAGGGCCACACACAGCGTCAATACAATTGTAACTCTGCTATTTGAGTATAAATTCATACAAATCCTGAGAAAAACTACGTAAATATATGAATTATTAAAGAAAAACAACAAAACCAACGAATGTAACATAAAAGAACCTTCAGAAAAGCCGACAGTAGACCCGTGGCGGTGGCCTGTAGCACCGCCGGGACCAGGTCGAGGCTGGGCCCAGCCAGTTGCTCACAACTGATCACTCGGGTATGGAAGTGCTGTATGGTAGTGTGCTGTGGTGTAGGGTAGTGTAGTGTGCTGTGGTGTAGGGTAGTGTAGTGTGCTGTGGTGTAGGGTAGTGTAGTGTGCTGTGGTGTAGGGTAGTGTAGTGTGCTGTGGTGTAGGCGAGTGTAGGGTAGGGTACTGTAGTATGATGTTGAGAGGAGAGGGGATGGAGGTATCCCTTTTCGCCTTTTTTATTTACTTAATCTTTATCCCTTTTGCCTCTCTCTTCCCTAACCTTTATCCAGCCCTATCGTTCTTTCTTCTTTATCCATATTCCTTCTTTATCTTTAATATTCATCTCGTTATGCTTACTTGTCTTGAAACTCGTGTGTGTGTGTGTGTGTGTGTGTGTGTGTGTGTGTGTGTGTGTGTGTGTGTGTGTGTTTGTAAAGGTGTTGGGAAAAGGTTATTGGTTTTGCTATGCTCGCTCTCATTATCAAGCCTCATCCCCACCCCTGACCTGACTGCTTCTCGGGAATATTGAAACATATCCGCTATGTTTTTTGAGAGGCAATAGATACAGGTTGTTCATCCTGCCAATATTTGTTTATTTTTTTCTCTCTCTCTCCCTATCTCCCTACCTCTCCCCCTCTTTCTCTCCCCTCCCTCCCTCCCTCCCTCCCCCCCGTTTGTGAGTGAGGAGTGAGGGAGCAATGCATCAAGAGTTTCACCACTCTTCATAATATGGTTCAGCATATTTGGATAAAACGTATCAGGGAGGGAAAGCCAATCAACGAACGAGATGATTAGAAGGAAGGTTTTTATTGGTTAAAAAAAATTATTTTCTTCGACCTCTCGCAGTACAACATGGATGCTTATCTATATGTTAATGCGTGTATAGACATAACGCACGCACGCACACAAAGCAATTACATATACAGACACGCACTCACGCAAGCACAGAGACAATCACGGACACAGACGAACACAAACAAGTGGTGATGTAAAAAAATAAACGAAAAGAGAGAACCAGATAAGAGAGACAGAGACGTATAGACAGACAGACGATGACAGGAAGGGGAGACAGAAAGCCCAAGAATAAAAACAGGAAACCCAAAGACAGTGAACAAATGAGAGAGAGAGAGAGAGAGAGAGAGAGAGAGAGAGAGAGAGAGAGAGAGAGAGAGATGAATAAATAGATAGACAAAGACAGAGAGAGAGAGAGAGAGAGAGAGAGCTAACGAAGAACGGCAGTAATTACCCAGATATCAATCGACTGTTCTCAAGACGTGTGTGTGTGTGTGTGTGTGTGTGTGCCCGAGGTTATACACAGCCTGCAGGGAACAATAGTTAAGGCGCTAATAACTGCCTTAAACACTCTTGTCATTACGGGTCTTATCTCTGAGGAGGAAGTTAAGAAACGAGGCAAAGATGAAGAAGACTGCCAAGAGATTAAGTCGATGATAAAGATGATGTGGAAGGAGACAAAGAGAGAGATGAGTAAACAGGATAATAGTGGATTGATATATTGAGTTCTTGTTCTTGTTCTTCTTCTTGTTCTTGTTCTTCTTCTTCTTCTGTTGTTTATTGTTGGTATTGTTGTTTTATTGTTGTTGTTGTTTTTGAATAGTTGAAGCCAAAAACGATAAGTAATTAACTTGATTAATTTGGATGTAACTATGAAATTGTCTTATTTACGTCTCCTGTCATTGATATAAGAGATTTTAAATAATCACACTTAAGAAAGCCACTTAATCACACTTAAAGGCTTCATCAGTCCAAGTCGAGTTGTTTAGTAGTAATCGCACTTGGAATAATTAATCTTTTCATTCCAAGTGTCTTAAGTAATCGCACTTTAGGACATTATCCACAAAATCCACAGATCTTAAGTAATTGCACTTAACACTACATGTGGTCCAAGTGTTAAGTAATTGCACTTACGATCTCGACACTTTTAAATAATCTTCACTTAAGGGATAATTACACTTGAAAATCATTCTACTTAAGGTTTTAAGTCGTTAGGGATAAGGCACTCAAGTCATCATACTCAACACCTTAGTCATCGTTCTCAGTGTCTTAAGTCATCATACTCAACACCTTAGTCATCGTTCTCACTGTCTTGAGTCATCATACGCAACACCTTAGTCATCGTTCTCACTGTCTTAAGTCATCATGCTCAACACCTTAGTCATCGTTCTCAGTGTCTTAAGTCATTATACTCAACACCTCAGTCATCGTCCTCACTGTCTTAAGTCATCATACGCAACACCTCAGTCATCGTTCTCAGTGTCTTAAGTCATCATACCCAACACCTTAGTCATCGTTCTCAGTGTCTTAAGTCATTATACTCAACACCTCAGTCATCGTCCTCACTGTCTTAAGTCATCATACGCAACACCTCAGTCATCGTTCTCAGTGTCTTAAGTCATCATACCCAACACCTTAGTCATCGTTCTCAGTGTCTTAAGTCATCATACGCAAACTCGTAATCGTAGTTTTTCCCCCGTAATCTAACCTGAGCTCATTTCATATCATTACACTTAGGTTTAATGGGTCGCAATTCAAATTGTTGTTCTGGCTGTGGGTCGCAGTAAAAAACGTTTGAAAAACATTGTATGAGAATATATTCGTCGCTGTCACTAATATTTACGTGTATTTATCCACATATATTCTTGTCACCCAGACGTACGTGATAGCCAAAGTGGGAGGAGTGAAGGACAATGGTATATTATTATGTGGGGCTGGCAACAAGTCGATCTAATGTGTATTTAGAGAAGAAGAGGCGATATTTCATGACAAGTGTCGTGAGTGTGTAGGGGGTGTGTGGGGGGAGTGTTATTGTGTGGGCAGTGTTGTGGGTGAAGAATTGATGTGAGGGAGTGTTGGTGTGCCGGAGGAAGGGTAAACGGGAAAAGGCATTACTTCACTGAGAGACTGGTGGTAACTTGGCATCAGTAGATAAGCATAAAATAATAAACATAAAATCCTTTAAACAAAGAAAACACAGATAAACACCGAAGATAAGAGAAGATAAGAAAAACGAAAGTAATAAGAGTAAAATATTCAAATTTTGGTAAGATAATAAGATAAGTGACTGCTGGACAGGACCATAAGACATGGTACCTTGTGGGGGGTCTAGTTAGGAGTTTATTTTTACAGCATAACATAGTGGTCCAGGTTCCAGGTCATAGTTATTTATTTTAGTTGAGTAAATTTTCTCGGGATATGAAGGATAAAAATGGTGTGTGTGTGTGTGTGTGTGTGTGTGTGTGTGTTATAATCTTAAAGCGTTCACGTATATGTAAAAGCTTGTAAACCCGGACCATTACGCTTTTTAAACTCTCACCATCACCATTAAAACTCACCATTACGTCACCATCATTCCTTTTAGCTATCTTTTTTATCATTACTTCTTCATTCATACTTCAGTGGTGCACCAGTAACCTTTCACCAGCATCGGTCCTCTAGTGAATAGTTCCTCCAGTCACCTCACCATCATTTCACCATATCACCATTCTCATCGTTACCTCACTGTGGCCTTCCCAAGAACTTCACCATCTCTTTTACTATCACCATCACCTCACCATTACTTCACCATAACACCAGGGTCCGTTGCTTCCCACACGGTCACGTCACCATCTGCAACGAGGACAATTTTTCTACTCCATGTCCGGTGCTTCTGGCTCGTGTGAGTAACCATAGTGTAGGTGTAGACAGCGGTGGTGAGAGTGCACTTGGTAGGCCTCTCCATTGTGGGTGAAAGACACTCATAATATTTAAAGTGTTTACCATGGAAGCTGTGACCCCCCCCCCCCCCCTAGTTCGCCAGGCCACCGCCAGGGGGACATTGATCAACATTCCAGAAGTTGTATTTATGTTACATGTGGTATTTTTGCAGTTTTTCTTCAATAATTGATATATTTTCGCAGTTCTTAACGTGATTTTAAACTCAAATAGCAGAGTTACCGTGGCGCTGTTGTTTATAACTGTTTGGTATTCTTTTGTATGTGTTTTGGTGTAGGTTCTTGCAAAATTTCTTCATGATTCACGTAAACTCATACACACGACAGTCAAACACGCACACACAAGTGTATCTTGAGTTAGTAGCCAAGATTGGCTGTAAAAGGGCCACACACAGCTTCAATACAATTGTAACTCTGCTATTTGAGTATAAATTCATACAAATCCTGAGAAAAAGTACGAAAATATATGAATTATTAAAGAAAAACAAGAAAACCACCTTCATAAAAGCCGACAGTAGACCGCTGGCGGTGGCCTGACGAACTACGTCTAGCACCGCCGGGACCAGTTCGAGGCTGTGCCCAGCCAGTTTTTTTTTTTTTTTTAATGGGAATTAGCCCACCCGGGCACAGATCAAACGACCCACAACGGGGCCTGGGGGGGGGGGGGGGCGAAAAAAAGAAGATAAATAAATTTAAAATATAGAAGAAAAAGGTTATACTGTGTTAATGTACACCAGGAGGAGGGTTTCTGTTTACTGGGGTTGGCGTCTCTTGGTGCCGCAGTAGGTGATTGGTGCTTTGGTAGAGTTAGTTTGTCTAACTGTCTCTGTCCGTCTGTCTCTCAGTCTCTGTCTTTGTATCTCTGTTTGTCTGTCCGTCAGTCTGTCTCTCTGTCTGCCAGTCTATTTTTACAATGTCTGTCACTGTCTGTGTCAGTGTTTGTCTCGTTCTGTCTCAGCCTCTCTGTCTTTCCACTATGTCGGTCTCTGGCTGTCTGTTCTGTCTGTCTGTCTTTCTGTCTGTTTTGTGTTGAAGGGAGTTGTTGAGTTAGGTTGTTTTTATTGAGAGGGTTGTCGCTGAGGTTGGGTATGGAGAATTGTAAGTATTTCTGTGCGGCCTTGTCTGGGGGGGGGGGGGGGGTGTTGCTGTGTTAGGAGGTTGGTTGGTATTTTATTTTATTGTATTTATTTATTATTTTATTTTATTTTATTTTATATTTTTGTATTTATTAATTTATTTATTTATTTTTATTTTTATTTTGTTATTTATTTATTTATTTTTTGTTGGGGGGCGGGGGGGGCGGTGATCGGGTATGTTGATTTATAGGATAGCATTCCTTAGGGAGGATTTGTAGACAGACAGACAAACAGAGACAGTTAGAAAAACAGACAGACGGACAGACACAGACAGACAGACAAACAAAAAGACAGACACACAGAAATAGACAGAAACCGTCAGACAGACGGACAAACACACCGAAAGACACACAGAAAGAAATACAGACAGACAAACAGACGAGCGGAGACAGACAGACAGTCAGAGGCAGACAGGGAGAGACAGACAATCTTGGCTTATAACTCAAGATAAAGAAGGAATCGCCGTAAATAAGAAGGTCCGGCGCTCTTCTCAGGCTCGACCGCTGTCACCCAAACTGAAACAGACACTGTCCCTTGACTCGCCACGTAACCATAACGTATCTGATTGAGTTGTTAAGCAACAGGAACACTTTGGTAAAAGAAGAAATAATAACAACTTGTAGGAATCTCTCTGTCTGTCTGTTGGTCTCTGTCATGTCTGTCTGTGTCTCTGCCTGTGTGTCTCAGTCTCTGTCTGTGTGTCTCTGTGTCCGTTTCTTTCTGTCTGCCTGTCTGTCTGTTTGTCGCAGACACAAGCAGACAACTGACAGACAGACAGACGGAGAAATAGAGGGACAGACAGAAACAGAGACGGCGACATAGACTAACATATAGACGAAAGAGACAGACAGACAGAAAAACAGAGGCAGAAAATCAGAAAGACAGACAGAGATCGATATTGTGAGACAGACTGGCAGAAACAGTCAGACACAGAGACACAGATAGATGGGGGATGGGGGGATTCGACACCCTTCCCAGTCGGTGGGTCCTGATACCTCCCGTTGCCAACTACCGGATGGTGCCATTCTCCACCTCCCAGGATGGGTGTGGATGGGGGATGGGGGGATTCCACACCCTTCCCAGTCGGTGGGTCCTGATACCTTACCGTACACCACCCTACACCACCATACCCCATACTACACCACCCACTACACCCCCACTACACCACCATACCCCACACTACACCACCCACTACACCACCCTACACACACCCTTCCCAGTCGGTGGGTCCTGATACCTTACCGTACACCACCCTACACCACCATACCCCATACTACAACACCCACTACACCCCCACTACACCACCATACCCCACACTACACCACCCTACACACACACTTCCCAGTCCGTGGGTCCTGATACCTTACCGTACACCACCCTACACCACCATACCCCATACTACACCACCCACTACACCCTCACTACACCACCATACCCCACACTACACCACCCTACACACACACTTCCCAGTCGGTGGGTCCTGATACCTTCTGTCGGCGCCTGACGGATTGTACCATTCTCCACTTCCTGGGAAGGATGTGGATTCCCTCTCCTCATCCCCCACTCCCCATCATCCCTCTCACCCCACCCACCCCTTCATCCTCTCACCCTTCCCAGTCGGTGGTTCTTGGTACCTTCTGTTGTTGGCTCTCTGATGGTACCATTCCCCACCTCCCAGGATGGGTGAGAGGATGATGGGTGTGGGTGGGTGGGTGGTTATAGTCGGGATGTCCTACACCCCCAATACACCACCCTACCCAACACTACCCTATTTTATGACTTATTATTTGTGCTGTCTCAATTCTGATGACAAATGACCAGGAATAACAGTAATTATAAATGTTCTAATTATTATTCTCAATTATATTAACCATTTAAGTTAAAAAAAACACCAAAAGAATCGAACGACCCACCGCAACGCAACGAACCCAACGACCCACCGCAACGCAACGAACCCAACGACCCACCGCAACGCAACGAACCCAACGACCCACCGCAACGCAACGAACCCAACGACCCACCGCAACGCAACGAACCCAACGACCCACCGCAACGCAACGAACCCAACGACCCACCGCAACGCAACGAACCCAACGACCCAACGCAACGAACCCAACGACCCACCGCAACGCAACGACCCACTACACTTTTTTTCTTTTTTTACTACACTACCCCTACACTAAAATTTTTTTTTTTTTTTTTTTTTTTTTTTTTTTTTTAGTACACCACCCACCCCTTCATCCTCTCACCCTTCCCAGTCAGTGGTTCTTGGTACCTTCTGTTGTTGGCTGACGGGTGGTACCATTCCCCACCTCCCAGGATGGGCGAGAGGATGATGGGTGTGGGTGGGGGGTTATAGACGGGATGTCCTACCCTACCTAACCTTACCTTACCTTACACCACCCCACACCACCCTACCCAACACTTCACCACCCTTCACCACGCACTGCACTACACCACCCAACACCTACCCGAGAGTTTAGTTAATAAGTGATGAACTGGCTTGGCCTTGCCTCGATCTGGGACTGGAGGAGCTAGATAGAGGTACTTACTTCGTCGTGTCACAGGCAGGGGAATTACTATCGACTTTTTGGAAGGTCTATTTATGTTACATTAGCTGTTTTTCCTGTTTTTCTTTAATAATTCATATATTTACGCAGTCGACCTCCAAAAGTAGACGTTTATTAACATAGAGATATAATGGGGCACTCCGTACAACATTCAAGCTATGTGGGCGTGTATGACTTGTCTTCTTGTGTACATGACTCTCGTGTGTGTGTGTGTGCGTGTATGACTGTCTTGTGCATATGACTGCCATGTATGTGTGTGTATGACTATCTTGTGTATATGTCTGTTGGATTCTCAAGTCTTTGTCCACTAAATTCCCTCACCTAAACCTTCTCCATTACCACACCCCTCATCCCCCACCCTCCACCCTCACCCCGCCAACCCCCACCCCCCACCCTCACTCCCCCACCCTTACCCCCAAATGGCGCATTCATCTACTGTAAGTCACTCTTTTAAATTGGGGCATTAAAAAACAAAAAAGCGTCAAAACAACAGAGACTCGACCGGCTCACTACCTACCATGTTGATTGCCCGCACAAGATGGACGAACAGACAGAATCTCATAAAAATAAAGTTCTTTTTTTTCGCCCCCCAGGCTCCGTTGTGGGTCGTTTGACCTGTGCCCGGGTTGGCTAATTCCCGTAAAAAAAAACACACACAAGAGAGAGATAGAGGAGAACACAATATCAACTTAGTAAATCATCCTTCCATTTCATTTCCAGGAACAACTTCAGTTCTCCACGAGGTTCACCCGTGGACAGCCATCGTTATTGGAACATGGGGAAATGTCGTCCGGCAACTATTTTTGAAACCAAAAGAAAGAAAATTGATTTGGATGGACATAAAATGTATAAATCTGCAAAGGAATAATATTTGTTATACGATATACTCCATACAGAACAGCACATGCAGAATTGTATTGTTCTTTTTAAAAGCGGTCCATGTTTGTGTACGAAAAATGCCGCCAGCCTCTACTCGCCGTTTATATCCTCCAAATTCGCCTAACCATCATAAAAGGTTAGCCTTTAAGATAACTAATACAACTAATTTATGTGTAGAAATGTATTGAAATCAAATTGAACTAAAAAAAAGTCGTAAATGGTCTATTTGAAGAGTGGTGAGAACAGCTTCCTCTGGGATGGTCAATGACGTCCTTTATCAGAATTAATATCGACCCAATTTTCGTAATGAGCGCAATTAATAACAGTCCATCACTACCAAAATAATCATTTCCTTAGTATAATTACTTATTAGCCTAGATTTCATATTTTAATAGGTAACTAGTGCTAGGTACTTCCCAGGCATGTTTCATTTGTGCATCAGTTTAACCACAATTTGCTACTAATAAGATAAATTCAGTGACCTAAATTCATGTTTTATTTTTATATTCCCTTAGTGACTCGATGTATTACAAAAAAGAACTACTTTACGACTTGTTTGGGCCAACAGTTGGAGTGGTGATATTAATTAACTTTGCCATTCACACTGGTAGAATCAAATGAAGATATATTGGCTTTGTATGTCCATGATTTCAACAAAAATGAATAAGTCCATCTAAAATAAATGGAATTGATGATATTATTATCTTTTTGGCCATCCAGCGAATTTAATGATTTTAAGTTGACCGATTTTTACAGACAGAGACTGAGAGACAGACGGACAGAGACAGTTAGACAAACTAACTCTACCAAAGCACCAATCACCTACTGCGGCACCAAGAGACGCCAACCCCAGTAAACAGAAACCCTCCTCCTGGTGTACATTAACACAGTATAACCTTTTTCTTCTATATTTTAAATTTATTTCTGTTCCTTTTTCGCCCCCCCCCCCCCAGGCCCCGTTGTGGGTCGTTTGATCTGTGCCCGGGTGGGCTAATTCCCATTAAAAAAAAAAAAAGCAACTGGCTGGGCCCAGCCTCGAACTGGTCCCGGCGGTGCTAGACGTAGTTCGTCAGGCCACCGCCAGGGGTCTACTGTCGGCTTTTCTGAAGGTGGTTTTGTTGTTTTTCTTTAATAATTCATATATTTTCGTAGTTTTTCTCAGGATTTGTATGAATTTATACTCCAATAGCAGAGTTACAATTGTATTGAAGCTGTGTGTGGCCCTTTTACAGCCAATCTTGGCTACTAACTCAAGATACACTTGTGTGTGCGTGTTTGACTGTCGTGTGTATGAGTGTCGTGAATCATGAAGAAATTTTGCAAGAACCTATACCAAAACACATACAAAAGAATACCAAACAGTTATAAACAACAGCGCCACGGTAACTCTGCTATTTGAGTTTAAAATCACGTTAAGAACTGCGAAAATAAATCAATTATTGAAGAAAAACTGCAAAAATACCACATGTAACATAAATACAACTTCTGGAATGTTGATCAATGTCCCCCTGGCGGTGGCCTGGCGAACTAGGGGGGGGGGGGGGGGTCACAGCTTCCATGGTAAACACTTTAAATATTATGAGTGTCTCTCACCCACAATGGAGAGGCCTACCAAGTGCACTCTCACCACCGCTGTCTACACCTACACTATGGTTACTCACACGAGCCAGAAGCACCGGACATGGAGTAGAAAAATTGTCCTCGTTGCAGATGGTGACGTCATCGTGTGGGTAGCAACGGACCCTGGTGTTATGGTGAAGTAATGGTGAGGTGATGGTGATAGTAAAAGAGATGGTGAAGTTCTTGGGAAGGCCACAGTGAGGTAACGATGAGAATGGTGATATTATGGTGAAATGATGGTGAGGTGACTGGAGGAACTATTCACTAGAGGACCGATGCTGGTGAAGGGTTACTGGTGCACCACTGAAGTATGAATGAAGAAGTAATGATAAAAAAGATAGCTAAAAGGAATGATGGTGACGTATGTGAGAAGAGGTGATGGTGAGTTTTAATGGTGATGGTGAGCGTAATGGTCCGGGTTTACAAGCTTTTACATATACGTGAACGCTTTAAGATTATAACACACACACACACACACACACACACACACACACACACCATTTTTATCCTTCATATCCCGAGAAAATTTACTCAACTAAAATAAATAACTATGATGTAGTGATGTAGTGTTTCTCGTCATCCAGGCCAGGTGATGTAGTGTTTCTCGTCATCCAGGCCAGGTGATGTAGTGTTTCTCGTCATCCAGGCCAGGTGATGTAGTGTTTCTCGTCATCCAGGCCAGGTGATGTAGTGTTTCTCGTCATCCAGGCCAGGTGATGTAGTGTTTCTCGTCATCCAGGCCAGGTGATGTAGTGTTTCTCGTCATCCAGGCCAGGTGATGTAGTGTTTCTCGTCATCCAGGCCAGGTGATGTAGTGTTTCTCGTCATCCAGGCCAGGTGATGTAGTGTTTCTCGTCATCCAGGCCAGGTGATGTAGTGTTTCTCGTCATCCAGGCCAGGTGATGTAGTGTTTCTCGTCATCCAGGCCAGGTGATGTAGTGTTTCTCGTCATCCAGGCCAGGTGATGTAGTGTTTCTCGTCATCCAGGCCAGGTGATGTAGTGTTTCTCGTCATTCAGCTCAAGTGAGGAAGATTTTTTGTGGAAATTTCAGTAAAGATTAAAATTAACCCCCCACACTCCCCCCCCCCCCCCCTCCACAAAAAAATCAAGGAAATTGCTTTTATTTACGACTAACAACAATAAAACCATATATTTATGTACGCAATTTGTTAGAAAAAGTCATCAAACAGTTGTGGTTACGTTTAACAAATACCAAAACGTAATCTAGAAAAAAATTTTATAGGATGGAATTATTAATTGGACAGATACTCTTGAATTATACGGTAAAGCCATATCTTTTTTTTCCATTTAACAAAAGAGGAAGTCGTGCCATTGAGATTGGTCGCGGAAGTAGAAAATCCTCTTTTCCGTATCAGACTAACGAAAAAAAAAAGAAAACAGATTTTTTTAAATAGCGTGACTGTCCCTGGAGAGCTGTGGAAGTACTGGAGGAAATAGTGCCGGGAGGAAAGGGAGGTGGAGGAGGGAGAGGAAGGGGGGGGGGGGGGGAGGAGGAGGAGTAGAAAAGGGATTCTGATGTGGTTTTGTTTTTCTTCTAGTTAAGTGTTTGCTCTCTCTCTCTCTCTCTCTCTCTCTCTCTCTCTCTCTCTCTCTCTCTCTCTCTCTCTCTCTCTATCAGTACGTTTTTCAGCCAGACCATCCTCACATCAGTCAATCCGACCCTCCTCCACTTTATCCTTCTACAGGTAGTTCCTCTACTTCAGTCGCTCCGTCAGTCTATAATACTGTGAGTGAATGTATACTTTACACCATTAACTCCTCCTGTAGTATTAGATGGAAAGATTTGAAACATGTTATAAGGATATTTACACATAGTGATCCATACGTGTAGTAGTAGTAAGGCGAGTCTTTGGTTAAAATATATAAATATACAGTGTATTAACCCCGACCCGCGTCATGGCTTGTATTATGAAGCACTCGCCTCGGGGGTGTGGAGCTTTTGTAATTAACTCAATTTGTTTATTTTTTTTATGTAATGAATTATATAATGATAATAGTTTCTTTGAACTTGTGTCATTTACATGGTGAGCTCTGATGTCCTTTATGTTCTTAGTTAGGAGGTGGAGTAGAAAAGGGATTCTGATGTGGTTTTGTTTTTCTTCTAGTTAAGTGTTTGCTCTCTCTCTCTCTCTCTCTCTCTCTCTCTCTCTCTCTCTCTCAGTACGTTTTTCAGCCAGACCATCCTCACATCAGTCAATCCGACCCTCCTCCACTTTATCCTTCTACAGGTAGTTCCTCTACTTCAGTCGCTCCGTCAGTCTATAATACTGTGAGTGAATGTATACTTTACACCATTAACTCCTCCTGTAGTATTAGATGGAAAGATTTGAAACATGTTATAAGGATATTTACACATAGTGATCCATACGTGTAGTAGTAGTAAGGCGAGTCTTTGGTTAAAATATATAAATATACAGTATATTAACCCCGACCCGCGTCATGGCTTGTATTATGAAGCACTCGCCTCGGGGGTGTGGAGCTTTTGTAATTAACTCAATTTGTTTATTTTTTTTATGTAATGAATTATATAATGATAATAGTTTCTTTGAACTTGTGTCATTTACATGGTGAGCTCTGATGTCCTTTATGTTCTTAGTTACTCGTAGTGGAGATACTGGAAACTTATTTACTTTATTTTTTTATTAACGATATACTAGTTGTGGGACACGTGAGAATGGTAGAGAGAAGTATATCCATCTTAATGGATCGACAGTAGTGGGTAAAGTTAAGAAAGTCTACGGTATTCGTTACCCACGTTTCACTACTAAACCTCCTCGTTTAATTCTGGTTTCTTGTACTTCCTTTCAATTCAAATATTCTTGTCTATGTGCCGCTGATTCTCAAACTGACAGACACTCACATATTAATACTTCTTTTTTATATCGTGCTGAAATATAAAAATTCGATTGAACATAGCGAATATAACAAAAGCAAGAATTCCTTCAGTAGGTTAAATAAAAGAAGAGTTTAAATCATCTTACTCACGGTATTGAGTCTTCGTAGTCGAGGGATTGGGTCATCGTACTCAAGGGATTAGCTCATCGTACTGATTAAGTTAAACCGTAATACCAAAGGCGTCAATACATTCATTTGTTAAGTTTAAGTTATAGGCAGTGACACCATCAACGAATTGAATGATTTTAACACGACAACATTATTTTTGTCATTTTGTTGCTGGTGCCTGACAGAGTGCGCAGTACATCTGTTGCCAATGCAGATGCATCTTAAGCTAGACTAAGCAGCGACAGAGTTTCATGACACACACACTCACACAAAAAGCAGAATTCATAAATATCACGTCCTAAACCACCTCAAGAAATTGCTTACCCAGACTATAATTATTCACAAGACACACAAATAGAACTTTTCGTATACTGCGCACTTAATATCATAGGTGGGGGATGGGGTGTGTGTGGGGGGAGGAGGAGGAGGACACGGGATGGGGGGTGTGTGTGGGGTGGGTGGGGGGGGGGGGGGGAGGAGGAAACACGCTATAAGAGATCGTATGAAGTTTAGGATTCTCCAAGATATGTCGATAGATAACTTTAAAGACGCTTGGTGAAGACGACTCGCCAGGGAGTCAACAAGAGAGATGAGCTTGCTGCGTCTTATACGATGTTGGTAGGGTGTACTTGACGCACCCCCCCCCCCCCCCCCCCGCTAATGACGCTTGAGGCTACAGGCTTTTAAGTTTTTTTGTGGTCCTTGGAGGAATTTATAAGTTTAAGTGTCAGAATGTAGTAGGATCAAAAGTCAGGTCAGGAGATGAGACGCCAGAGAGAAGCTTACTGAGGCTAAGTTATATAGACGAGTGTGTTGGTCGGCACTAGGTTCATATGTCTTTTCTGCCTGAGTTTTTTCCCCTCACTCCTCGTAGCAAGATAAGATATTTTTCCTATACGAGGTACGAAAAAGTAATATTTGTCTTTCTGAAAAAATGGTGGCGAAGGTGTGGCTATTGGGGGAGGCTGGAGGCCACGTCTAAAAAAAAAAAAAAAAAAAAAAAAAAAAAAAAAAAAAAAAGTAGCAGTAGTAGTAGTAGTATAACATCATGCGTCATAGAATACTTGTGAATATTTCACGGACTTGTGGATTTTAACCCCTTGTGTAAGATGACAACCGCTTACGTTCAGTGAAAATTAAAACCTTCATCGTCAAGTCTTAACTCAAGTCTTAACTCTATTAAGAGGATAATCCGATTTTTAATCAAAGTTGATGTAATACTCGAGGGCTACAGTACATAATGAGTTATTAGGCAAGATTAATGTATTTACAATATTTGCATAAATTTTTCTTCACGTATTATTTATTATGAAGCAAATGAAGAAAGTTATGATAAAACTGATTTGACTTTTAGGGAGATATACGGTAAGTTGCGGTACACGTAAGAATGATACTGAGACAGTAAATCATCTTAATGGATCAACAAGTGTGGTGGGTAAATGTGGAAAAGTCTACGGTGTTTGCCACCCACGTTTCACTACTAATCCACCTCGCTCCATTCTGTTTTCTTGCATTCCCTTTCAATTCAAATATTCTTGTTCTTAATTATCCACTGCTGATTCTCAAATTAAACAAACACTTGCATAATTCTTCTTCTTCTTCTTCTTCTTCTTCTTCTTCTTCTTCTTCTTCTTCATTTTTATATCATGCCGAAATCTATTAATTCCTTCAGTAAGTTTAAGAAATTTTTACCACAGTCCCACACCTCTGAGTTCAGACACACTGGCTGGGTAGTACGGTGAAGTGCAGTAATAAGAACACGGAGGACAATGGAATGCCTGAGTGAAAACAAGACTGACACATCGAGGCAAGTGACCACAGAATATATATAACGTGTGTCCAAAATTAGCATTAATGTCTGTCTGAGCTGTGTGCCGTCTCACCTGTCTGTCTGAGCTGTGTGCCGTCTCACCTGTCTGTGTGAGCTGTGTGCCTTCTCACCTGTTTGTGTGAGCTGTGTGCCGTCTCACCTGTTTGTCTGAGCTACCTGTCGCTTTACCTGTCCATAGATAGTTCCGATTATTTTCTGTCGTATTTGTATATTGGGGAGTTGTGTTTTTTTGTTACAGGTTTGTTTTGTGGATTAAAGAGTTTGTGCCCTAAAGTAGCTGTATTACGCAACATCAAATACTATTCTACTATTATATTTTTTCTTATATGTATATGAACTGCTAATTTAACTTCTAATAAATTTCACAAGGAATTAATATTAATCTTAACCAAAGATCCTAAATATCACTGTCTTGGCATTTTTTTTTTTTGCCTTCCTAGTCAGTTCACTGCCTGGCTTCCCTGATTCACACACAACAACGTTCTCTTACCTGCCCAAAGGTTGTCTCGCCTCCTCCCAGGGGAACCATTTGTTTACTGCGGTGAACATCATCTTTCCTGAGAACGTTTCAAGGTATAGGAAGGGAGACACGGGTACACAGGAAAAAAAGTGAAGTATAAAACAAAATATGCAGTTGCCGAGTTGTCCGGTCTTCTCGGACTATTCATTGAAACTGCGTCATACAACTCGTTAACTTAGGGTGTGGTTGTGGTGTTGGCGACAGATTCTAATACCTTAAACAAATTCACGCCTAGGTTGCTCTAGAGCCGGCCATCCTCGTACACGAAGGGCAACCATTATTGTTACGTGTATAATATTACCATCACTACCACAACCAGCATTATCACTACTATTGTCATCTTCTCAACTATCATCATTCCTTCCCTCTTCCTCCTCCTGCCTCCATATTTTAATAATTATCGTCTCAATTATTATTATTATCATCATTATTTTTATTATTATAATTACCGTATTATTATTATTATTATTATTATTATTATTATTATTATTATTATTATTATTATTATTAACAATTCAACATGTGGCTGCAACAACAGTAGAAATTAGAAATAAGATAAAAAGTTGTATTAAATTAACAATTAAAACACAAACAAGAACCACAGGTACAAGTCGATCAGTTTTTTATCATGTGAGAGAGAGAGAGAGAGAGAGAGAGAGAGAGAGAGAGAGAGAGAGAGTCCCTGGCTCACTGTTACGTTATGACAAAGTTGTTGGTAAGTATATGGTATGGAAATTGTGTTGATACTCTCTCTCTCTCTCTCTCTCTCTCTCTCACACACACCAACCACAAACAAACAACACATCACAAACAAACAAGCAAGCAACAACACAACACAAACAATAATGACACCACAAAAAACATCATTCTAAAAAACAAACAATAAAACAAAAAACGAAGAATAAAACAAAACAAACAAACAATAAAACAAACATACTGTACATAAAAACAATCAAACAAACAAAAACAATAAAAAGAACAGACCCTCTTCAACAAACCACCACCACCAAGGACTTCACTAACCTACCACCTCCACCACCACCTCCTACAACACTATTTATAATCCCAAAACTTCCCAAAGGTCACTCCTGCCTCGGTGACCTTTGGGGGTTAACACTGCCCACTGGTCTAGATCTGGCGAGAAAACTGCCCCCACCCAAAGGTCACTTGTTGGGTGTCACAAAGCGCCTGCTGGGTGATTTAGGTGAGTCTTCCCCCGCCCTCCCCCATCCCCCCTCTCCAACCCAGGGTCACAGTGTGTAAGGTTAAGGCGTTTGAATTTTAATTTAGTTGATGATGGTATAATGCAGAGGAGGAGGAGCAGGAGGAGAACAAGAACAAGAACAACAAGAACAAGAACAAGAACAAGATCAAGAAAAAGGCTAGATTACGTTAGGTTACGTTAGGTTAGGTTAGGCTAGATTAGGTTAAGTTAGGTTAGGTCTGGTCAGGTTACATTATGCATGAAGGTATTCATTTATATGTATATTTATGATCTACAGGATCGTTTATGGCCAGTCAAAGGCTTCTAGAAAAGACAAATACATAGAAGTTATCACTAATGGCCAATTATCCCTATTTAGTGTAACATACAGTATATATTAGGTGGAGTTCCGCTTTTATTTGTTTGTTTTCGTATTATTTAAGTCATTTATTTGTTAACATTTAGCTTAGAATAAGTAAATATTATACAAAACAAAACATTGAAAAACTCACAAGTGAATTTGTAACATATAATCAAGTCGAGATAATATTACCAATACCACGTGCTGGTCAAGCTCCGAAAGAGTTGTCCGGGGGTCTAGCTAACCTCTGGTCGGGGCTTGACCAGCACGAAAAAAAAAAAAAAAATTTTTACTAAACGTGATTTTGGCAACCTGTGGTGTAATAGTCAGCATACTCGCCTTGCAAGCGAGTGGACCCCTGTTCGATTCCCGGACGGAGTGAAACTATGAGCATTTTTTTTTTTTACGTCATTTGGCTTTCTATTTACCAGTAAATGGGAACCTGAATGTTAATCGATTTGCGGATCTTATTCTGGAATAATGGTTAGCCAGTGCAGTTGCCGAGTTGTCCGGTCTTCTCGGACTATTCATTGAAACTGGGTCATACAACTCGTTAACTTAGGGTGTGGTTGTGGTGTTGGCGACAGATTCTAACACCTTAAACAAATTCACGCCTAGGTTGCTCTAGAGCCGGCCATCCTCGTACACGAAGGGCAACCATTATTGTTACGTGTATAATATTACCATCACTACCACAACCAGCATTATCACTACTATTGTCATCTTCTCAACTATCATCATTCCTTCCCTCTTCCTCCTCCTGCCTCCATATTTTAATAATTATCGTCTCAATTATTATTATTATCATCATTATTTTTATTATTATTATTACCGTATTATTATTATTATTATTATTATTATTATTATTATTATTAACAATACAACATGTGGCTGGAACAACAGTAGAAATTAGAAATAAGATAAAAAGTTGTATTAAATTAACAATTAAAACACAAACAAGAACCACAGGTACAAGTCGATCAGTTTTTTATCATGAGAGAGAGAGAGAGAGAGAGAGAGAGAGAGAGAGAGAGAGAGAGAGTCCCTGGCTCACTGTTACGTTATGACAAAGTTGTTGGTAAATATATGGTATGGAAATTGTGTTGATACTCTCTCTCTCTCTCTCTCTCTCTCTCTCTCTCTCTCTCTCTCTCTCTCTCTGTGTCTCTCTCTCTCTCACACACACACACCAACCACAAACAAACAACACATCACAAACAAACAAGCAAGCAACAACACAACACAAACAATAATGACACCACAAAAAACATCATTCTAAAAAACAAACAATAAAACAAACAAAAACAATAAAACAAACAAACATACCAACAAACAATAAAACAAACAAACAAACAAACAATAAAACAAACAAACAAAATAAAACAAACAAACAATAAAACAAACAAACATACATAAAAACAATCAAACAAACATAAAACAATAAAAAAACAGACCCTCTTCAACAAACCACCACCACCAAGGACTTCACTAACCTACCACCTCCACCACCACCTCCTACAACACTATTTATAATCCCAAAACTTCCCAAAGGTCACTCCTGCCTCGGTGACCTTTGGGGGTTAACACTGCCCACTGGTCTAGATCTGGCGAGAAAACTGCCCCCACCCAAAGGTCACTTGTTGGGTGTCACAAAGCGCCTGCTGGGTGATTTAGGTGAGTCTTCCCCCGCCCTCCCCCATCCCCCCTCTCCAACCCAGGGTCACAGTGTGTAAGGTTAAGGCGTTTGAATTTTAATTTAGTTGATGATGGTATAATGCAGAGGAGGAGGAGGAGGAGGAGGAGGAGGAGGAGGAGAGAAGAAGAAGAAGAAGAAGAAGAAGAAGAAGAACAACAACAACAACAAGGCTAGATTACGTTAGGTTACGTTAGGTTAGGTTAGGCTAGATTAGGTTAAGTTAGGTTAGGTCTGGTCAGGTTACATTATGCATGAAGGTATTCATTTATATGTATATTTATGATCTACAGGATCGTTTATGGCCAGTCAAAGGCTTCTAGAAAAGATAAATACATAGAAGTTATCACTAATGGCCAATTATCCCTATTTAGTGTAACATACAGTATATATTAGGTGGAGTTCCGCTTTTATTTGTTTGTTTTCGTATTATTTAAGTCATTTATTTGTTAACATTTAGCTTAGAATAAGTAAATATTATACAAAACAAAACATTGAAAAACTCACAAGTGAATTTGTAACATATAATCAAGTCGAGATAATATTACCAATACCACGTGCTGGTCAAGCTCCGAAAGAGTTGTCCGGGGGTCTAGCTAACCTCTGGTCGGGGCTTGACCAGCACGAAAAAAAAAAAAAAAAATATTTTTTACTAAACGTGATTTTGGCAACCTGTGGTGTAATAGTCAGCATACTCGCCTTGCAAGCGAGTGGACCCCTGTTCGATTCCCGGACGGAGTGAAACTATGAGCATTTTTTTTTACGTCATTTGGCTTTCTATTTACCAGTAAATGGGAACCTGGATGTTAATCGATTTGCGGATCTTATTCTGGAATAATGGTTAGCCAGTGCAGTTGCCGAGTTGTCCGGTCTTCTCGGACTATTCATTGAAACTGGGTCATACAACTCGTTAACTTAGGGTGTGGTTGTGGTGTTGGCGACAGATTCTAACACCTTAAACAAATTCACGCCTAGGTTGCTCTAGAGCCGGCCATCCTCGTACACGAAGGGCAACCATTATTGTTACGTGTATAATATTACCATCACTACCACAACCAGCATTATCACTACTATTGTCATCTTCTCAACTATCATCATTCCTTCCCTCTTCCTCCTCCTGCCTCCATATTTTAATAATTATCGTCTCAATTATTATTATTATCATCATTATTTTTATTATTATTATTACCGTATTATTATTATTATTATTATTATTATTATTATTATTATTAACAATACAACATGTGGCTGGAACAACAGTAGAAATTAGAAATAAGATAAAAAGTTGTATTAAATTAACAATTAAAACACAAACAAGAACCACAGGTACAAGTCGATCAGTTTTTTATCATGAGAGAGAGAGAGAGAGAGAGAGAGAGAGAGAGAGAGAGAGACCCACCGTTAATAAAGGAACCTTGAGCATCACTCCTATACATTACTGACGAAGAAAAAGTAATAATAACTTTTAGAAAATTCAGAGACCCGCAGACCCACGAACACACAAGACCCGAGCCATTTATCACCACACACTGAAGGACCATGACATACCAACCTGGGGGGTCTTGTGTCTGTCTGTCTATTTGATATATTCATCTGTCTAAGTGTATGTCCATTTCATTATATATTTATTCGTGTATTTATCTCTGTCTGTCTGCCTGTTTGGTCGTTTATCAAAATTATCAAACAGCAGGTGGAGTGGGGAGGGAGGGAGGGGGGGGGGATGATTCGCAGTTTCGCCACCTAGTCCATTAAGTTAACCTAACATTAAACTAATGTAACCTAACATAACGCAAACCTAACCTAACCAACCAAACCAAACATTAACCTGCCCTATCTTTATAACACTTATCCTAACATTAACCGGATATCATAAAGTTAAGGAGCCATCCCTTGTTTCAACCTAACCAAACCTAACCTAATTAAAACCTAATCTAACCCAATCTAACCCAATTTAACCTAACCTAACCTAGTCTTCAAGAGATCCCTAACACAACCTAACATCATCATCATCTACTTAATTAATAAAACCTAACTTAACCTAAACTAACCTAACCCTCGGAAGGAGTTAGAAAGGGCTGCGTGCTATCTCCAGGACTGCATAATCACCGATCAAAAATTTATAATGCGAAAAGTTATAAGAAACGATGAAGGACTAAAAGTTAATGGTAACGTAGTATCAAATATTCGATATGCAGACGATACTGGTCTGAACTCGGGATAGTGAAGAGACGGTATTAAACTATGATGAACAAGACTAGTGACCAAGACGGTGAATAATGTGGCCTAGGGTTAATGCTGTATATAAAGACGGGAATAATGGTTATTTTTAATGTCAAACCAAATCCTAAAAGATGATGACAGGGAACTTAACCCAGCTGTTATAACCTTTAACGATGGTTTAAGCTATAAATCTTTAAGGACGTTGGTTTAAACAATAACATTCGAAGGACGATAATTAAAGCTAAAAATCCTCAAGAGGTTAGTTATTGCATCATCCTGAATGGTGGAAACTATTGTGTATTTTGTAAGTAAACATTATGTGTGATGGTCGACCTACGTGCCCCGCCAGCAGGGAAGACAGCAGTAATGTCCGACACAGTGGTAGGTAAGAAACATTGTCTTGGGTCGTAAGGTAAGGGCGACGACACCTGCCACAAGTCACACGCCCATCCGAGGACAGGATGAAATGTGTGTGTGTCCGGAGAATGGTGGGCGGGGCGCACACACACGTGTAAGGAGCTTGTAAATGGATCTTTGGCTACGTGTGTGGTGGCCGCCGTGGACACGGGGAAGGGGAGGGAGTGTGGAGACCAGCCGACCTTCACTAATTACGTGAAGAATATATGTGAGAATCTATCGACGTAGTAATAGTCTGTCGGTGGAGTAAGTAAGTAAGTAAATGTGTGTGTGATCGGCTGGTGTCGTCGGGGCACAGTCAGGGGTCTACCATAAAACACACTGCCAGTACTGGTAATGAGCAGCGTCTGGCCTTCTCCTCACAGTCATAAAACTCCTTCGCCAGACGCATGGTCGCCTTTGACACACAAAAATGCAATCATTCATTAAAACGAAATTGGCTATAAACTTTTGAGTGTAAAATACCCATTTATTGTGAACTTAACAAATTGGTAAATCAGGTGTGTTTATGTAAGCTTGGGTCAGTGGTGTTAAATTTACTGCTGACTAATTATATTATTTTTAAACCAGTATTTATATGTTTTTATTACAGTTAATGTTAAGTCGTTATCATATTTAAAGGTCATCATCATCATCATGTAAAGGTATTAATAAAAATGAAAAAATACGTAACGTATACCAGAACTAAACGTTTGCCGGATATATGAACTAAACCGTTTGCTGGATATATGAACTAAAACATTTGCCGGATATATGAACTAAAATATTTGCCGAATATATGAACTAAAACATTTGCCGGATATATGAACTAAAATATTTGCCGGATATATGAACGAAAACATTTGCCGGATATATGAACTAAAATATTTGCCGGATATATGAACGAAAACATTTGCCGGACATACGAACTAAAACGTTTGCCGGATATATGAACTAAAACATTTGCCGGATATATGAACAAAAACATTTGCCGGATATATGAACTAAACCGTTTGCCGGATATATGAACTAAAACATTTGCCGGATATATGAACTAAAACATTTGCCGGATATATGAACTAAAACATTTGCCGGAGATATCATATAAAAAACCCTAACTACAGAACCAGTTAAGTGACGTGCCGTGTTATGGACTCTTCCGGAACTGTGATTACAATAATTATTCTCACACGACACAGTGACGTCACGCGGACAGTGGCGGAGAACAGCTGACGTCGACTACTATTACTGTATAACTAAATACGTGTAATACCACTGAGAAGAGAAGAGAAGAGAGAAATCATTAACAACAGGTACCAAACAAAACTCACTAGACCATTACATGTTCCCGCCGCCTATACAGTAGATCAACATAGGTAATTATCCATTCATATAAACATTGGTGGCCGCTCCTTCACCCGGACTTATACGGCATTTCATTTGATTTATTTCCCAGTCTGACCAGTGGCTGTCCAGTAGTCTCTTAAAGTATAAACATGCTCAGGATTCAAAGTGTACTTGTATCTGTCCTGTTAAGTGTACCTGTATCTGTCCTGTTAAGTGTACTTGTATCTGTCCTGTTAAGTGTACCTGTATCTGTCCTGTTAAGTGTACTTGTATCTGTCCTGTTAAGTGTACCTGCATCTGTCCTGTTAAGTGTACTTGTATCTGTCCTGTTAAGTGTACCTGCATCTGTCCTGTTAAGTGTACTTGTATCTGTCCTGTTAAGTGTACTTGTATCTGTCCTGTTAAATGTACTTGTATCTGTCCTGTTAAGTGTACTTGTAGCTCTTCCTATGTTTCTGCTGTTGAGTGTGCCTATACCTGTGTGCCTATACCTGTGTGCCTATACCTGTACCTGTGTACCTATACCTGTACCTGTGTGCCTATACCTGTACCTGTGTGCCTATACCTGTACCTGTGTGCCTATACCTGTACCTGTGTACCTATACCTGTACCTGTGTGCCTATACCTGTACCTGTGTACCTATACCTGTACCTGTGTACCTATACCTGTACCTGTGTGCCTATACCTGTACCTGTGTGCCTATACCTGTACCTGTGTGCCTATACCTGTACCTGTGTACCTATACCTGTACCTGTGTGCCTATACCTGTACCTGTGTGCCTATACCTGTACCTGTGTGCCTATACCTGTACCTGTGTGCCTATACCTGTACCTGTGTGCCTATACCTGTACCTGTGTACCTATACCTGTACCTGTGTGCCTATACCTGTACCTGTGTACCTATACCTGTACCTGTGTACCTATACCTGTACCTGTGTGCCTATACCTGTACCTGTGTGCCTATACCTGTACCTGTGTACCTATACCAGTACCTGTGTGCCTATACCTGTACCTGTGTGCCTATACCTGTACCTGTGTACCTATACCAGTACCTGTGTGCCTATACCTGTACCTGTGTGCCTATACCTGTACCTGTGTGTCTATACCTGTACCTGTGTACCTATACCTGTACCTGTGTGCCTATACCTGTACCTGTGTGCCTATACCTGTACCTGTGTGCCTATACCTGTACCTGTGTACCTATACCTGTACCTGTGTGCCTATACCTGTACCTGTGTGCCTATACCTGTACCTGTGTGTCTATACCTGTACCTGTGTACCTATACCTGTACCTGTGTACCTATACCTGTACCTGTGTGCCTATACCTGTACCTGTGTACCTATACCTGTACCTGTGTGCCTATACTTGTACCTGTGTACCTATACCTGTACCTGTGTGCCTATACCTGTACCTGTGTACCTGTACCTGTGTGCCTATACCTGTACCTGTGTACCTGTGTGCCTGTACCTGTGTGCCTGTACCTGTGTGCCTATACCTGTACCTGTGTACCTATGCCTGGACCTGTGTACCTATACCTGTACCTGTGTACCTATAAGTGTACCTGTGTGCCTATACCTGTACCTGTGTACCTATACCTGTACCTGTGTGCCTATACCTGTACCTGTGTACCTATACCTGTACCTGTGTACCTATACCTGTACCTATACCTGTACCTGTGTACCTATACCTGTACCTGTGTGCCTATACCTGCACGCCTATACTTGTACCTGTGTGTCTATACCTGTACCTGTGTACCTATACCTGTACCTGTGTGCCTATACCTGTACCTGTGTGCCTATACCTGTACCTGTGTACCTATACCTGTACCTGTGTGCCTATACCTGTACCTGTGTGCCTATACCTGTACCTGTGTGTCTATACCTGTACCTGTGTACCTATACCTGTACTTGTGTACCTATACCTGTACCTGTGTGCCTATACCTGTACCTGTGTACCTATACCTGTACCTGTGTGCCTATACTTGTACCTGTGTACCTATACCTGTACCTGTGTGCCTATACCTGTACCTGTGTACCTGTACCTGTGTGCCTATACCTGTACCTGTGTACCTGTACCTGTGTGCCTGTACCTGTGTGCCTGTACCTGTGTGCCTATACCTGTACCTGTGTACCTATGCCTGGACCTGTGTACCTATACCTGTACCTGTGTACCTATAAGTGTACCTGTGTGCCTATACCTGTACCTGTGTACCTATACCTGTACCTGTGTGCCTATACCTGTACCTGTGTACCTATACCTGTACCTGTGTACCTATACCTGTACCTATACCTGTACCTGTGTACCTATACCTGTACCTGTGTGCCTATACCTGTACGCCTATACCTGTACCTGTGTGCCTACACCTATACCTGCACCTATGTACCTATACCTATACCTGTACCTGTGTACCTATACCTGTACCTGTGTGCCTATACCTGTACCTGTGTGCCTATACCTGTACCTGTGTGCCTATACCAGTACCTGTGTGCCTATACCTGTACCTGTGTGCCTATACCTGTACCTGTGTGCCTATACCAGTACCTGTACGCCTATACCTGTACCTGTGTACCTATACCTGTACCTGTGTGCCTATACCAGTACCTGTGTGCCTATACCTGTACCTGTGTGCCTATACCTGTACCTGTGTGCCTATACCTATACCTGTACCTGTGTGCCTATACCTGTACCTGTGTGCCTATACCTGTACCTGTGTGTCTATACCTGTACCTGTGTACCTATACCTGTACCTGTGTGCCTATACCTGTACCTGTGTGCCTATACCTGTACCTGTGTGCCTATACCTGTACCTGTGCGCCTATACCTATACCTGTACCTGTGTACCTATACCTGTACCTGTGTGCCTATACCTGTACCTGTGTACCTATACCTGTACCTGTATGTCTATACCTGTACCTGTGTACCTATACCTGTACCTGTGTGCCTATACCTGTACCTGTGTACCTATACCTGTACCTGTGTGCCTATACCAGTACCTGTGTGCCTATACCTGTACCTGTGTGCCTATACCTGTACCTGTGTGCCTATACCAGTACCTGTGTGCCTATACCTGTACCTGTGTGCCTATACCTGTACCTGTGTGCCTATACCAGTACCTGTGTGCCTATACCTGTACCTGTGTGCCTATACCTGTACCTGTGTGCCTATACCTGTACCTGTGTACCTATACCTGTACCTGTGTGCCTATACCTGTACCTGTGTACCTATACCTGTACCTGTGTACCTATACCTGTACCTGTATGTCTATACCTGTACCTGTGTACCTATACCTGTACCTGTGTGCCTATACCTGTACCTGTGTGCCTATACCTGTACCTGTGTACCTATACCTGTACCTGTGTGCCTATACCTGTACCTGTGTACCTATACCTGTACCTGTGTGCCTATACCTGTACCTGTGTGCCTATACCTGTACCTGTGTACCTATACCTGTACCTGTGTGCCTATACCTGTACCTGTGTACCTATACCTGTACCTGTGTGCCTATACCTGTACCTGTGTGCCTATACCTGTACATGTGTGCCTATACCTGTAACCTGTACCCGTGTGCCTATACCTGTACCTGTGTACCTATACCTGTGCCTGTATGCCTATACCAGTACCTGTGTGCCTATACCTGTACATGTGTGCCTATACCTGTAACCTGTACCCGTGTGCCTATACCTGTACCTGTACCCGTGTGCCTATACCTGTAACCTGTACCCGTGTGCCTATACCTGTACCTGTACCCGTGTGCCTATACCTGTAACCTGTACCCGTGTGCCTATACCTGTACCTGTACCCGTGTGCCTGTACCTGTACCTGTACCCGTGTACCTGTACCCGTGTGCCTATACCAGGTACCCGTGTGCCTATACCTGTACCCGTGTACCTGTACCCGTGTGCCAATGCCTATACCTGTACCCGTGTGCCTATACCTGTACCTTTCCCCGTGTGCCTGTACCCGTGTACCTGTACCCGTGTGCCTATACCTGTACCCGTGTGCCTGTTCCTGTACCCGCGTACCTGTACCCGTGTGCCAATGCCTATACCTGTACCCGTGTGCCTATACCTGTACCTTTCCCCGTGTGCCTGTACCCGTGTACCTGTACCCGTGTGCCTATACCTGTACCTGTGTGCCTATACCTGTACCTGTACCCATGTGCCTACACCTGTACCTGTACCCGTGTGCCTGTACCTGTACCCGTGTGCCTATACCTGTACCCGTGTGCCTGTACCTGTACCCGTGTGCCTGTACCTGTACCCGTGTACCTATACCTGTACCCGTGTGCCTGTACCTGTACCCGTGTGCCTGTACCTGTACCCGTGTGCCTATACCTGTACCCGTGTGCCTGTACCTGTACCCGTGTGCCTGTACCTGTACACGTGTGCCTGTACCTGTACCCGTGTACCTATACCTGTACCCGTGTGCCTGTACCTGTACCCGTGTGCCTGTACCTGTACCCGTGTGCCTATACCTGTACCCGTGTGCCTGTACCTGTACCCGTGTGCCTGTACCTGTACCCGTGTGCCTGTACCTGTACCCGTGTGCCTGTACCTGTACCCGTGTGCCTATACCTGTATTGTCAGATCCAAAGAAGCCAAAAATACCCCGAGACGACACTGACAGCCAAGACGGGTGTATACGCAGAAAATCCCCCGTTCACATATGTCCCTGTCAACCGAGACGGGGGAATTAGAGGTAACATAATGACCTCATAACTACCCCGAGACGACCATCCAAACTTCTCATTAGCATACTGGGCTGAGGGGAAAAAGGCAAGAGGGGAGACGCTCATGAGTATCCCCTCCCATCCTCGACAACCTTCCCCTTATTCTCTTAATGTCTACTTCCCTTCACACAGTCTACCCCTTTAACCAGTCACCCTTATACAGGTACTTCTATTTCCCCTCCCTCGGGATTGTTTCTGCGGTCACTTCCCCTTCCTCAGGACATACTTATGCTGCCACTTCCCCATCCTCAGGACATACTTCTGCTGTCACTTCCCCTTCTTCAGGACCTACTTCCGCTATTACTTCCTTTGGACAAACTTCTGCTACGACTTCCTCAGGATACACTTCTGCTGCCACTTCCCCTCCCTCGGATACAAGTCACCATGAGTCCCGGAGCTGACACTGATATCCACCACTTCCGACAGCCAAGAAGCACCTCAGCCTAACCAAGCGCTGGACGGTACTTGTCGCTCCCCTTATGGTGGTCCTGTGTCTGTCTCTCTTGTTTTTTATCATTAATCTGTTTGTCTGTCTGTGTATTGTTGACTAAGTGTGTGAGTGAGTGAGTGAGTGAGTGAGTGAGTGAGTGTGTGTGTGTGTGTGTGTGTGTGTGTGTGTGTGTGTGTGTGTGTGTGTGATATACTCTCTCTCTCCTTCTATAACCTCCCAAAGACATCATTTCCAAAACCCAGTACACTCATCATGTAGGATCCCGGACGCAGTAACAAGTTCCGCCTCACAATAAAAGTTTTCTCGTTGCCCTTACACTGGGGACTGGCAGTAACCCCTCCTCCGCGGCCCCTCCCCCTGGCCCTCCTACCCGGTCCCTCCACCCCTCCCCCCCCCCGGCCCCATCCTACAATCCAGATTTCTCAGTCGTTTGACAGATATACAGAGAACTCTACGAGATGTAATATAACTAAAACTACTCTTACGGAAGGGAGGTTTTTAGGGGTCCAGCATCTGACTGTTGAGCTATGAAGGCGATATGTACTGTTGTTTACATGTTTATTGTCTCCCGGCCCCCGCTTAGCTGAAGGGTGTTGTGTCCGTCTGTCTGTACGTTCATCTTGTTCCTCCCTGTGTATGTCCGTCACTCCATTCCTCTGTATGTCTGCCCGTCCATGCACCCCTCAATGAGTCCATCTGTTGCTCTGTCTGGTCATATGTTCCTCTGCACGTTCGTGTGTCAGAGTTGTGAACGCGACGCCACGAGAACGAACTGAACTATGGTCTCCATCTCTGGCACAAAGCTGCCTGATCTGGGGCTCTCAGACGAGGCCAATAAGCAATATTTTTCCCTCCTGATGTAGAGGAATTATGACTTCTATGTCGTCTTGGGTCACCAGTCGTGGCTGGGGAGGGTAGATCGACGGGTTCTTATTGTGCGAGTTATATTAATCTAAGAAAATTATTATTTTTCCATGATAACTTACTACAGGATCACACCCCATTAGGCGGAAGATTTTCTCCCGGACTCCCACTGCAGCTTTAGACCGTCTCGCTGCACCGTTGACATGATCCTCGCTGCCTGCTGCCAAATACTGGACAATAGAGCAGTAGAGAACAGTACTGTGATCTGTAGGTGGTGTTAATCGACGCACTGAGGCTTTTGACTTCATCAACAGGGACACCCCTATGTTTACAGGAGGACCGTGTCAGTATTCTCACTGATTCAAATTTTAGAGCACTGAGACCGACATTATCCTGGTCCTATTACGCTGGACGGGCCACGGTACTCCCAGCTACTCTACAGTCATATAATGAATGGTAAACATTGTGGTGACGGTGAGACGGAAAAAATACAGGGATACATTTAAAACTGACCTAAAAAGAAATAACTACTTGACATTCTCACCTGGGACACTATCACCCCAAATTGTGATGCTTGTGAACACTTAGGTTGATCTAGTAGACGCCGAGGTAAATCAAGTCGAACGTCGAGAGGATGCCGCCGCCGCCGTCGCCGCCGCCCCTCCCACACTACAAGTAATCCACAAAACATGTTGATTCTCTATTGGTCTATCGACCCACTTTAGAAGTAACCAATAAATGTGACGCTTACTCTGAAAAAAGCCAGTATAGAGAGTATGTATTACTTTTGGTGGTGTTGGTAGTGGTGATGGTGGTAGTGGTTGTGATGGTGGTGGTGGTGGTGGTAGTGATAGTGGTGGATGTGGTAAGAGTGTTATTGCCCCTCGGCTTCGTTCTCTTCACTGAATTGTACGGTATTTTTCCATCCATCCAGTTCAACTTTCAGTAAAAGATCATTTAGTGTATCAGATTACAGAGTGAAAAGATTAATTCAGCGAGTGTTTCAGAGTTAACAATACCGTACAAGGCTCATATTATGCCAAGTGTATTGTAACTCTTAGTACAGTATTTTGTTGACCAGAGCTTCGACTCAATATTCTTCACAGCGGGACGCCAGAGAGGAGGAGTGTCAGCTGCCTGGAAATAATAACTCGAGTGCCTGTGATGAGCAAAGAGAAAGACAACTCGGTTACCTGCGGCTGGCGGGCAAAACTTGAGGCATAATCCTTGTTTACATTTTGGGTGCTGCTCCCACTTATGTGTATACGCCTCAGTGTAGACTAGTGGAAGAGTAGCGAGAGAGAGCGTTGGTACAGCTGGTGTGGCTAGAGCGGTGGTACAGCTGTTGTGGTGAGAGCGGTGGTGCAGCTGGTGTGGTGAGAGCGGTGGTACAGCTGTTGTGGTGAGAGCGGTGGTGCAGCTGGTGTGGCTAGAGCGGTGGTACAGCTGTTGTGGTGAGAGCGGTGGTGCAGCTGGTGTGGCTAGGGCGGTGGTACAGCTGTTGTGGTGAGAGCGGTGGTGCAGCTGGTGTGGCTAGAGCGGTGGTACAGCTGGTGTGGCTAGAGCGGTGGTACAGCTGTTGTGGTGAGAGCGGTGGTGCAGCTGGTGTGGCTAGGGCGGTGGTACAGCTGGTGTGGCTAGAGCGGTGGTACAGCTAGTGTGGCTAGAGCGGTGGTACAGCTGTTGTGGTGAGAGCGGTGGTGCAGCTGGTGTGGCTAGGGCGGTGGTACAGCTGGTGTGGCTAGAGCGGTGGTACAGCTGGTGTGGCCAGAACGGTGGTACAGCTGTTGTGGTGAGAGCGGTGGTACAGCTGGTGTGGCTAGAGCGGTGGTACAGCTGGTGTGGCTAGAGCGGTGGTACAGCTGGTGTGGCTAGAACGGTGGTACAGCTGTTGTGGTGAGAGCTGATTTTGATTTTGATTTTGCCGCTTGCAGCGGCTACTTTATTGTGCACCCCACACTCATCCTGTGAGCGGTAGCGCAAAAGGATTACAGAGTAGGGTTTACAAAGGGTCATAATAATTAACCCCTGTTGTCAGGATATTATGGCACTGAAAGTCACACAGTATTTCATTTACATTATTTGTTTAGTTCTATACATAAAGGGTAACTTATTCACAAATGCGTGAGTACATGCGTGTGAGGCAGTATGTCTGGCCTCACACTTTGTTATTCACATTTACGTGGGAGGTATTCAAGCACATTGCGTATTTGGTTCTGTACATGAGAACTGACATAGATACTAAGTGCAAAAAAGTGGATCCAATCTTAATATGTCGGCTATCTTGCCATTAGAGATGAAGTGTTGTGCCATTTCACACACAGTGTGCTTGGACCTGTCCCTAAAAGGTTCTATCTTCACACAGTCGAGGACGCAGTGTTCAAGTGTGTGGCCATATGTATGGCCACACACTTTACATTTAGTTTTGTTTACATCTGCTTGAGGAACATACTGCCAAAGGTTGGTGCAGCTGGTGTGGCTAGGGCGGTGATACAGCTGGTGTGGCTAGGGCGGTGGTACAGCTGGTGTGGCTAGGGCGGTGGTACAGCTGGTGTGGCTAGAACGGTGGTACAGCTGGTGTGGTGAGAGCGGTGGTACAGCTGGTGTGGCTAGGGCGGTGGTACAGCTGGTGTGGCTAGAACGGTGGTACAGCTGGTGTGGTGAGAGCGGTGGTACAGCTGGTGTGGTGAGAGCGGTGGTAGAGCTGGTGTGGCTAGGGCGGTGGTACAGCTGGTGTGGTGAGAGCGGTGGTACAGCTGGTGTGGCTGGAGCGGTGGTACAGCTGGTGTGGCTAGGGCGGTGGTACAACCGGTGTGGCTAGAGTGGTGGTACAGCTGTTGTGGCTAGAGCGGTGGTGCAGCTGGTGTGGCTGGAGCGGTGGTACAGCTGGTGTGGCTAGGGCGGTGGTACAACCGGTGTGGCTAGAGTGGTGGTACAGCTGGTGTGGCTAGAGCGGTGGTACAACCGGTGTGGCTGGAGTGGTGGTACAGCTGGTGTGGCTAGGGCGGTGGTACAACCGGTGTGGCTGGAGCGGTGGTACAGCTAGTGTGGCTAGAGCGGTGGTACAACCGGTGTGGCTGGAGTGGTGGTACAGCTGGTGTGGCTAGGGCGGCGGTAAGTTCAAATTTTTCTAGTTATTTACAAAAGGGGGCCTGGGGGCGAAAATATAATAGTACTACTAATAATAATATAAATTAATAGCAAAAAAACATAATAATAATAAATAGAGTAAAAAATATATAATGAATATTAAATAAATGTATCTTATAATAATATATTATAATAATAAAAAAAAAGAAAAAAGATCAGAAGTGAAAAACGATGTGTACTGTATTGTACTGTATGTTGTGTTGTCAAAGTGAGAGAAACAATTGAGACACTGCAATTGTGTATAAATGTGGCAGAAAGTCTGATCATCAACCTGGGACTTGGTCACAATTTTCGTGATGTCATATGGCAGTAGGGTCTACCATTAGACAACACATTATGCTTCCAATATCTTCCTCGGCGGTAGGACAGTACCTCCCTGTTTGGTAGCTGCTGGCTACTACTGGCCTGCCTATGTAAGATCCCTCTATTGTTCTCCATAGTCTTAATTGCGAAGGGACACTTAGGAACTGTTACGAGTGAGAGTTCCATGGTTGGTTGTGGATTCGCAACGTGAACGGATTTTGTTTGTGACCATTTCCGCCCGCCCCCGCTCACTTTGTTTACCGCCAGTATGGGGCCTCTCCTTTCTTATTGTACAGTATGTTTCTAGTGGTATAACGTGTAAACCTTGCTCGACTTTTATAACACCAAGTAAAGTATTATTTGTGAAAGATTATTTTTAATCATATTTTGGAGTTCCATGAAAAATAACTTACTTATTTATGAGGTTTCGTGTGGTGGATAGACCACGTTGTTCATCGTAGTTTCTGGACTAAATAAGTCTTTACTTTTATGTTCATTATTTTGTCACTCGGTTGAGTCATTTATTTGATCAGATTTAATTTGTATTTGTTTATTTTTGTACACACTGATATAGTTATTTAACTGTTTGTTTGTTAATATATTCTGTAATTAAAACTACTGCATGTATTTCAGTATACCCCATAGTAATGAGGTGATGATTTTGGTGGGATCTATTCCTTGGACCTATAATATTGAGAGAAGTTGAAATTGTGATTTTGTTACACCCTAGGAGGCCAAGGATCGTAACAGGAACTCATTGTATAGAAAGAGTGATTCGGTATAGAGTACATTAAATTGGAGGATGAAATCCTTGGATAATTCTAAACCACAATGTCTCTATGGTAAAATGTCAGATTGTGCATATGCCCACATGTTCCGTGACAAGTGCGAGCAAATTAAACATAGTCCAGTCATTCTGGATCGTGTCAGACAACCAATGGTACGACGTGTACAGGCCTGCATTGAGGCAGAAGGGGGCAACTTTGAACATTTCCTTTAGGTTGTAACAAAGAGCGGTCACACGGTAGAGATCTGTGAATAAATGATTCCAAAAACCTACGGGGGGGTTTCACTTCAAATTCACTCTCATTAATACAACATCTCAAATGTATTGTAACAAGGAAACTGTGCAGAATCTGGCATTTTACCATAGATACATTGTGGTCTAGAATTATACAAGGATTTCATCCTCCATATAATATACTCTTTACTGAATCATCCTGTAACTGATGAAAAAAGTGTTCTTCGAAATATCTATTGAAGTAAAGATGTATGTCGGCACATTGGTGAGAATTTTCTCTTTTAGTATTGTGTTACAGTGAAACCGTGATTGCACGATTTGGCACTAGTTTTCCGATAATATTGCTAAAACAAAACTGTATAGCCGCATTAGGTACAGCAGAAACAGCCAATTGAAACACAGCAAACACCAGACCAGCTAACAAAGTCACTGTCAAGGATACGATGAAGGGAGGGGGGGAGGGAGGGGGAGGGGAGGGATAGGAAGTATGGATGGGGAGGGGAAGAAAGGGTTGAGGGGAGGGAAGGGAGGGGGGGGAGGTGAGGGGAGAGGAGGAAAGGGAGGGGGAGGAGTTGAGGGGTAGGGGAGGGGTGAGGATTGGGTGAGGTAGAGAGGGAGGAAGAGAGAGAGTGGGAAGAGGAGGAGGAGGGCGTGGGAAGAGGAGGAGGACGAGGAGGAGGGCGTGGGAAGAGGAGGAGGGTGTGGGAAGAGGAGGAGGGCGTGGGAAGAGGAGGAGGGTGTGGGAAGAGGAGGAGGGCGTGTGGGAGGTGGAAAACAAGAAGGAATACATCACTTGGAGGGAAAGAAGACGTAAATGGCACAGAACAATAAACGATAAGAGGAGAAAACACAAATAAACGAAGAGATGTAGGTCTGCCGAAGCCAAGCCAAGCCATCAGGACTGGGGAGGTTTATTACCTTAGGTTAGCTTAGGATAGATTAGGTTGTGGTTAGGTTAGGATAGTTTGGCTTGGTTTGGTTAGATTAGGTTAGGTTATGTTAGGTCAAGATATATTAAAACAAATGCCTAAAATATTCACACATTCACGAAACTCACTTAAAAAAAAAAAATTCTTTCAACAAATCTTATTTCCCCACTAACAGCAAAAACCCGCGAGTGAAATAAAAGGCCTTTTTTATGTGGGAGAACACGCTATTAATTTCAGCTGTAAGAAAAAAAAAGCCACTTTTCTGCTCTAATGGATAACATGAAACTCTCTTGATGTTAAATGGAAGTGCAAACTGTGTGGATACTATTATTATTATTATTATTATTATTATTATTATTATTATTATTATTATTATTATTATTATTGTTTCATTATTATTATTAGTAGTAGTATTATTAGTATTATTAGGCTATTATTATTATTATTAGTTGGAGAATGAAAATAATTTATTAGGTAAGAGAAGGAGGGATAAAATGCTGTGTTTCTAGTCGTCTGTAAATAATTAAAACCTGTGAAACTCTCTCTCTTCTCTCTTTCTCTCTCTTATGTAAAGTATTTTTGACTTAAATGATAAAGACTGTACAATACGAAAGCTATGTTTTTTTTTGTTATTCGATTATCTTTTGTTTCGAAGTAAATACCGATAGTTGCGTTTTTGTTTCGGTATTATCTTGTCATATCATTTATACTTTGAGATTATTAGTATATATATTTCTTTTAATTTTGTAATAATTATCGTGTCTTAGGTGAATATAAAGAGATTTTTATATGATTTTACGTTTTTTCTCAATATATTTCTCTATATTTATAATGTGTTATGTGCATGGTGTGTTTCGTTCAGATATTAAAACTAAAGATTCATTAACCCTTGGGCATGAATCATTCAGCTATAACCTAAAGAATTATTTAATAACGAAAGAACAATTCACCTCACGAGATGATTCAGTTATACACAAACACACAGTGATTCTTTCAACCACCTCCACATAACACTCACTCACACACACTTCCCTTTGTAGTTCACTAAACGATTCATTCATTATTCACTTAGGAAGCCACTTATTATTCACTTAAGATACATCTGCCGTGATTCAGCCACTGTGGAATGATTCACGGTGCCAAACATTCATACAACGAGCTGAGGTGTTGTTGAGGGTAGCGGTATTTGGCAGGCGTTCACACTGTTGCCAACTGGAGATCATGTAAATATCACCATTGGCAATCACACTAAATATCACTAGAGATTCGCTGTGCTTTAACATACCTCGAGTCTTTCCCGATATATCAAAGTTCTTAGACTTCTTTAATATAAACAACTACTTCATATCATTAAGTTATTACAAATTCTTAAATAAAAACGACTGTAAATAATATGAAAAAAAAAGAATTAAACGTTGCGAATAAATTCACCAGTCACATTATATCATCATTAATATTTTTTTTCATATTTACAAAAATTGTTAAGTTATCAAAGGTAAACAGGAATAAAAATGACACAGTTAAAAATATTCAGACACCCACCCACACCCACACAGACAGACACCCACCCACACCCACACAGACAGACACCCAGACGTAATCAAGCACACCCTCAGATACGTCTACACCCTCGGCCACGCCCACACCCTCGGCCACGCCCACAACCTCATCCCAACACATACTCGGCCAAGGGAATCTTCCACCACACCTGACAGCAGCTGAGAATACCTGCTCCTTATCTCTTCCTCCTTATACCTTATGACCCTCCTCCTCCTCCTCCTCCTACTCTTCCTACTCCTCTTCTTCCTACTCCTCCTCTTCCTACTCTTCATACCTGATTTATCCTTCTCTTCTTTCTGCTACTGCTTCTCCCCTTCTTACTCCTCCTCAAGTTCCTCGTACCTAAGTTATCCTCTTGCTCTTTCTCTTCCTCCTCCTCCTCTCCCCCCTCCTCCTCCTCCTCCTCCTCCTCCTCCTCCTCCTCTTCCCACTCCTCCTCTTCCTACTCTTCATACCTGATTTATCCTTCTCTTCTTTCTGCTACTGCTTCTCCCCTTCTTACTCCTCCTCAAGTTCCTCGTACCTAAGTTATCCTCTTGCTCTTTCTCTTCCTCCTCCTCCTCTCCTCCTCCTCCTCCTCCTCCTCCTCCTCCTCCTCTTCCTACTCCTCCTCTTCCTACTCTTCATACCTGATTTATCCTTCTCTTCTTTCTGCTACTGCTTCTCCCCTTCTTACTCCTCCTCAAGTTCCTCGTACCTAAGTTATCCTCTTGCTCTTGCTCTTCCTCCTCCTCCTCTTGCTCTTCCTCCTCCTCCTCTCCCCCCTCCTCCTCCTCCTAGCTGAGTTATCACCACCGTCATCACTCGGACACAAAAAGCACACTAGTTCTGCCAACTCAGGTGAAGCAACACAACATACGACTCTACTGAAACAGAAGCCACAGCCCTAAACTACGCCCTCATATTTATGAAATGAAATCCGGATGTAGTTTATGGTTTAAGACGGATTAAGGCGGATTCTTGCCTCATCTCTAAAAAAAACGCAAACATTATATTTCTGTTTTTCCGAAGATAATTCACAGGACAACAAATTTTTTATAATTCCCAGTTGCATGAGATTTCTTTACTGTTTCTTACCATTTTTGATCTGCTGATTTCATATTTGAAACCAGTTTTGTTCTGCATGCTCCAGTTTTCATGTAATTTGAGGTTTTACATTCTAGCCGTTTGCGGTCAAATTAATTAATTACACGATTATGGTATCAATAGGGAGATATAATTTTGTCTGTTTTTTCTTTCAGATTTGGTCATGGCTACAAAGAGAAATCAATGTGTGAACAAACCTGATGCCTTCTGTTATATTTGTGGATACTTCACGCTTATTCGTCAGAGGCGCAATATAACATCGTTTGTGAGGCGCGGCTATAAAGCGTACTTCGGACTTACTCTTGGCGACCAAGACAAAAAATGGGCTCCACATGCTGTGTGTCATAACTGCGAAGAAATGCTGCGTGACTGGACAAAAGGAAAACGTAAGGGCTTACCGTTCGGAATTCCCATGACCTGGCGAGAACCGAAGGACCACACAACTGACTGCTATTTTTGTCTGATCAATACGAAGGGTGTTGGCAAGAAAAACAGACATAAAATATCGTATCCTAGTATCCCTTCAGCAATTCGACCTACTTTGCACTTTGATGAGCTACCAGTTCCAGTTTTTAATGGGTTGTCTCCAGCTGAAGAGGAGGGAAGCGACAAAGACCAAGAGAGTGAACATGAAACTCAAGAAATACTTGCAGATTCCGACGATTCTTCTGATGGTACACCAGAGTCATCAACCCCTCAGAAGTTTAGTCAGCCAGAGCTGAATGACCTTGTGCGTGATTTGGGTCTCTCCAAAAATGCAGCAGAAGTTCTAGCTTCTAGGTTGCAAGAAAAGGCTCTACTGAACCAGACCACAAAAGTTTCAGACTTCAGAAAGCGGGAACAGGATTTTGTGCCATTCTTTACAGAGGAGAATAAGTTTGTTTACTGTCATAATATCCCGGGTCTTCTCCAGGAATTAGGGATTCCATTGTATAGTCCAAATGACTGGCGATTATTTCTAGATAGTTGTAAGCGTAGCCTGAAGTGTGTGCTACTACATAATGGTAATGTCTATGCAGCTGTTCCAGTGGGTCATTCTGTGTGCTTACGAGAGGAGTATAATGACATTAAAACTGTGATTCACCTGCTAAAATACCATGAGCACAACTGGACAATTTGTGTTGACCTCAAAATGGTGAACTTCCTTCTTGGCCAACAAAGAGGATTTACAAAGTATCCCTGCTTTCTTTGCATGTGGGACAGCCGAGCTAGAGACAGGCATTGGAACCTGAAGGAGTGGCCCTTACGTGAGACTCTGGAAGCTGGTATGCCAAACATTGTCAATGATCCAATCGTCAGTCGAGAAAAGATCATATTTCCTCCTCTCCATATCAAGCTGGGCCTGATGAAACAGTTTGTCAGAGCATTAAATACTGATGGTGAATGCTTCCAACACATAGTCTCTGCTCACCCTGCTTTGTCATTTGAGAAGATAAAGGCAGGTGTGTTTGATGGACCACAAATTCGTGCACTTGTACGTGATCAAGACTTTGTCAGAAAGATGGACGACAAGGAAAGGGGTGCATGGCTTTCATTTGTGGCGGTAATGGAAAACTTTCTTGGTAATAAAAAGGCTGACGACTATGAAACCCTTGTAGCAACCATGTTGTCAGCCTTTCATGACCTTGGATGCAATATGAGTGTCAAACTCCATTTCCTATATAGTCATCTTGATAGATTCCCTGAGAACCTAGGGGCAGTAAGTGACGAGCAAGGCGAGCGGTTTCATCAGGATCTCAAGACCATGGAAGACCGCTACCAAGGGAGATGGGACAAACATATGATGGCAGACTACTGCTGGAGCATTAAACGAGAGTGCCCTGAGACATTTCACAAACGCAAGAGCTTCAAGCGCAAATTCCTACCTGGCTAAAATGTGATTGGGCTTTGTCTCCTCATAGTAACAAATTTCTTACCTAACAATGAGTTTTATACAAATTTCAACCTTTGTTTTAGATGGAACATGTTTCAAATTGTGTTGTTGAATAAATTTAGAATATGTAATATTTTATTGTTTATTACCCAGCTAATTTAATGACAGTTTAATGACATATTTTTCAAGATAGACGACGAGGTCAATAAGACGAAGACGAAATTTTGAAATTTCAAAATACCTTGATTGCAAAAAAACTAGAGCTTACAGAAAGAAACTAACTTCAGATATGAGATCAGCACACCCAAATTAGGTAGAATCAAGTGTTTATAGCAATGCAACAAAAACTTTGTTGACCAGTGTAATTTATTTTGTTGTATAATTCACGAACTGATGTAGGTGTTATATTAAGGGATATATATAGAGATTTATTGAAAAGAAAGTTATTTAGATTTTAATTGCTTACGTGTTTATTAATCTTGTAGGTATAATTTTAACTTGATGTATTTTTTATTCTTTGGGTTAAAAATGTTAAATGACTGAAGTTAATTTCTGGGGATGATTTTTGTTTGTTTTCATTTATTCGTATTTTCCCTACGTCTTTTTGTCTCTCTTTCATTCTTCTCTTTACCTCTCTCTCTCTTCTATGTGTTTCTGTCTCTCTCTCTCTCCTCCCTCTCTCTCTCCTACCATCCATTATTAAAGAGATAAACACAACCATCTCACACCAGTTAATGATCCAGGTTCCTTAACTTATACAATAGTTATTTATGTTAGGTCATGGCGTCAAAGGTGAAGCAACTTAACTTATTTTTTCCTGTCGATGAAATATTCTAATAAAAAAACTAACTTAATTTTTTTTTTTTGCTGATTCTTCGGTGTTGATTACTTCTTGTTTAAGTAAGGTGCGTTGGGGGAGGTGTTGGGGAAATGGGGAAGTTTTGGGGAGATTTGGGGAAAGTTTTGGGATTGTTTGGTGTAGGGTTTTTTTTTGGGGGGGGGGGGGGATTAGGAGTGTTGGGATTGATTAGGTTTAAGTTAGGTTTAAGTTAGGTTTAGGTTAGGTTTAGGTTAGGTTTAGGTTAGGTTTAGGTTAGGTTAGGTTTAGGCTAGGTTTAAATTAGGTTTAGGTTAGGTTAGGTTTAGGTTAGGTTTAGGTTAGGTTTAGGTTAGGTTTAGGTTAGGTTTAGGTTTAGGTTAGGTTTAGGTTAGGTTTAAATTAGGTTTAGGTTAGGTTTAGGTTAGGTTTAGGTTAGGTTTAGGTTTAGGTTAGGTTTAGGTTAGGTTTAAATTAGGTTTAGGTTTAGGTTAGGTTTAGGTTAGGTTAGGTTAGGTTTAGGTTAGGTCACCCAAAGGAAAAACCAGACTTAATAAACCCAGAATAAGTCAGCTGGTCTAAACCTTATCTCCACCTGTTGATGAGCTCCTCCCTTATCTCTCCCTTGTCTCTCCCTTATCTCTCCCTTATCTCTCCCTTGTCTCTCCCTTATCTCTCCCTTGTCTCTCCCTTGTCTCTCCCTGCCCTCGATAACACAAGACTCACTATCACCTGTTATCATCTCCTCACACTCTCTCAGGCCCTCACAGCGCTCAAGACTTACTCCTGACGATGCAAAAGTTATCACATATCAACAGTGTTATTCACCCCAGCCACATAAATAACTTCTCTTGTATTTTGATAACAATTTTCTACGTAAATTTTGGTCTTATTTTAAAAAAGTTATTAGTATTCAAAGTTTAAATAATATAAATTGTGTTTATACTTTTATTTATTTTGTTATTTGTAAATTTAATACGTAACCTGTGTCTAAGACTTTCGTTCACCGACGCGATAAATATGGGTTATGAACGAGAGATTTTGTGTTTATGTAATTTAGTTTCTTTCTTTTCGAGTTATACAACAGATAGAAAAATACTTATTATCTAGTTTATCTATTTTTAGTGATAGTCGAATAGGCATTTTATCGTCTAGTTACTAAAATCTGATAAATATTCCATAAATATTCCAAAACACACAACCAGGCTTCTAGACCAGCCAATAGGAATCGTCTAAGTATAAATTAGGACAAAGTGATTGGCTGGATAAGAATAACACCCGTGTAAACACAGTACTTCAGAGAGTTCCATGAAATACCTTACAATATCAGCTTATTGGTGAGGTGGTGGGATTCGCTAATCACTTCAGAGGTGATTAAGTGATTGGAACAACGAATCTTTTACATTATCAAATTATATCTAAGACTTTACCTCTAAGACAAATGAATGAAATAGTTGGTTGAGTGTTGGGGTCACCTGAAGATTACCCCCCCCCACCCCCCACCCCCCACCCCTAATTTATTCTACCTGATGATTAAACACCTAACGCTACCTGGGGTGTTAGGTTAGGTTAGGTTAGGTTTGATTAATCTGAAGAAATAAACTAGGAGAGAGAGAGAGAGAGAGAGAGAGAGAGAGAGAGAGAGAGAGATCTGGCTAGTCTTCAGTAAACAAACTTATTTATCTCCCTCACTATACTGTAGAGACACTGAGATAGAGAGATATAGGTTAACCCCTTGAGGACGATGAAAGAAGCACACACACACACACACACACACACACACACACACACACACACACACACACACACCACAACACACACACACACACACACACACACCACACACACACACACACACACACACACACACACACACACCACACACACACACACCACACACACACACACACACACAACACACACACACACACACACCACACACACACACACACACACACACACACACACACACACACACACACACACACACACACACCACACACACACACACACACACACACACACACACACACACACACACACACACACCACACACACACACACACACACACACACCACACACACACACACACACACACACACACACCACACACACACACACACACACACACACACACACACACACACACACACACACACAC
>CAUDMG010003642.1:0-16830 GCA_958450375.1 Homarus gammarus | reverse complement strand
CCCCAGGACCTGCTTGTTTTTTTACTCCCACCTCTCTCTACTGGCGAACCCCCCCCCCCCCCCCCTTTGGAGTGACAATTTCACGCTCCAGGGAAGCAGACAACGTTTCAACCCCCGCGCAAGACAAGTGTACTCTGTCACGACTGTACAGGTAGTCGTTGCCATAGAATGGTTGCCAGTTATCAATGAACGCCCAACCATTGATTGCACAATGTTTTTCCAGTCGACAATTTATAGCAATTGCCCTGGACAGCCATTCACCGCCAAGACACCGCATACTATCGGGATCCCTCCCCTACCTCTAACCTTCCCTAGCGCCTCCCTATACCTCTTGAAAAGTTCCTCACTCCTAACCTTTCCTATGTCGTTACCTCCTACACTAAGACACACTACTGGCTTGGTACCCTCCCCTGACAAAACCCGATCTATCCTCTCAGCTATAAGCCCTACCCCAGCCCTAGGAAAACACACCCTAGTCCTACGTTTCCTATCTGTTGCACAATAAGTCCTATCTAAGAACCTCACCTGGTTGTCCCCAACTACCACTACCTTACCACTGGGCAGGGTTTGAACAACTGCCCTTTTCTCTCCTGGCACCACATCCTCCTGCCTCTTCTCTTCCTCGCCAGCTTCCTCCAACACTTTGTAGGTGTTACTGCACTCCAAACCCTGGTCAGCTTTCCTGAGTCTGACTCTAGTCCCCTTGGAGACAACCACTCTCCACACCTGCTCCTCCTGACCCTCCTTCGCAGGTGTCCTACTAGGGAGAGTGGCCAGGGGGTCGTCTTTCCTAACACACCGTCCCTCTTCCCCCCCCACAACACAGCGATCCACGGCGGCCATTTCCTATTTATATTCTTTTAGTTTAGCTCGGCAGCCTTTGTGAGACGATATTTCTGTTATTCATCGATGCTCTCAAACACCAACAGTCAATGTTCCATTGTTGTCAGTGAGTATGCAGTTTGGTTATCGGTGTTGCTATGGTTGAATTCCCTTTTGATATTGATGAGTATTGGTGAGTGCACATCTATAGGCCTGTGTTGTTTTGCTGTGAATATACATATAAACTACATTCTTAAAGGATATATTGTGATAGATTGCTATTCAGTGGTATAGTGACCATTGTTTTGCACAAGTCATACTAATGTGGCACTTGGCATCTGTAATTTATTCAATAATTATCATAATGTTTACTCTCCACTTAAGATTTTTAGATTTCGTGTCTGTTCTTTTTATTTTTATTTTTTTGTAAATTATCAAAAGTTATCTCATCTTAGTTATTTGTAAGATTACGACGCGACTGATGTATCTTCATAACTCCATTACGTGAGATGAAGTTACGTATACCCGTATTCCTCACACCTTCCTCCAACTTTTCTCTCTCCTGTTGGCTGCTATTTCCGCCGTGGTGTAATATGCTACTGTAATAAGTGATAACTAGTATCATGAATATTTTTTTGTTTGCTTCAGAATGTTGGCGACTTCAGCATGGATAGCAACATACATAGTGCTTGCCTTATTTGCCTTTGTGATGGTGTCGGGGTACTTACACAGGCGCAGTGCCGGTCGGGTTACCTCCACGGCCAGCATGAAGGGCAAGACTGTCATCATCACTGGTGCGTCTGCAGGTGAGTTGACTTACTGTTTGCTTCATTCCATTCACAAACTTTCCATAGATATTTCCTCGCACCAGTCAATTATACTTTACCATAGCCTTTTCTTTATAATTAATCGATTTTCATACCCCTACAAATTTTCAGTACTTATTAAACAAGAATTGGTGTTTACTATTATAAAGCAATACTCCTACGCTGCTTCTGTTGTTTCTCCAGGTATTGGTAAGGAGGCAGCGAGAGACATAGCCCGCCGCGGTGCTCGGGTCATTCTTGCTTGTAGGAATCTCAAGAAAGCAAGGGACGTCGCTGGTAATTATTCACCCAATGAAATATAATAAAAGATTTCTGTTATATGGTTTATGAAAAAAAGTCTGTGTTCATTCTTGAAGAAAAGGGGTTAATAAAGAGTGTGTGTGTGTGTGTGTGTGTGTGTGTGTGCGCGCTTGGATATGTGCTTGTATTTTTAAGAAACGGATGAGGAAAGTATTTTGTTCTGACAAATATGTTTACATACATGCGTATGTAAAATATGCTCTTATGTGCCTGTGTGTATCTGTGTACATTTGAATATGAGAATATTATATAAGTTGCGTATTTTCTGTCAGAAAACATCGAATTGAGCACAGGAAACAGCCAAGTGTTGGTGAGACAGCTGGACACCTCCTCCCTCACCTCTGTCAGGAATTTTGCTGCTAAAATACTCGCTGAAGAACCCAGGTATGATTTATGCTCTGGCATTATTTTTGTTTAATAAAAATACTGAACAAAAATACCTACATAAAACGTTCAAACATTAAAGACCATACAATGACTCGTGCAGTATATAACAACTGTGATATAGAAGATTAAATTATTCAGTGAAAGATAAGTTGTCAGAGTTAACTTATTGCAGGAGGTACAGTGGTGGGGGAGGGGGTGGCCATTATAACAAGGGATATACAAAGTAGAAGTATACATATGGCTGTATATTACATATATTTTAGGACATGTCACGTGTGTTGCGAATAATATTGTCACTCGTCCAATATATGTTGCAATTATCAACATACAGTAATAGTTTTTCATAAATAATCATTCTGGTCAGTAGGCCTGTTAAATAAGCCACAGAGTGGTTTTATTTATATTTCTAAATATTTAATACAGGATATAAGTAGACGTGTAACTATACATTAACTCTTTTTCTCATTTCCGTAAGTTTTTTAGTGTGACTGTCAATCAACTTCTCATTTCAGGTTAGACGTGCTGGCTCTAAATGCTGGTATTGGAGGTGAGGCTGACCTAATACTGACTGAGGACGGACTGGAACTTACCATGGCAACCAACCACTTCGGTCACTTTCTCCTTGCTAACCTTCTCTTAGGTTAGAATTATTATAGTCTTCTTAATTCACTTTTACTATTAAATTAGTAACTGAAATACTTTTAAATTGATAAATGTGAGTTGCTTTCGAATTGTTAAATTCAACTTTTGTTGTTGTTGACTGCTGTTAAATTATTAACTATAAATCAACTTGCTAACTGTAAGCAAGTTTTAAATTTAACCGATATCAATGTGCTCATATAATTTTGGGAACAGATAACTTAAAAGAGACTGCCATCCAGGCCTCTTTCAAGAGGGCGACTGTCAGGAAAATATTACATCAAGAACCGGACCATTAAAATTTACGTTTATCAAAGCAGAGCACTTGGACCTGCCCTAATGCCTGGATAGTTTTGGTTAAGTTTATTAAATTTTTATTTGCTAAAATAATCATATGTTTGTGATGCTCGTGCAAAAAGTACTGGAACATTCAATAATAATAATAATAATTAATCATGTACCAGTGTGCTACATTAGTTATTTTTTCTCAATAATCACTATTTAATGTATGTATCTTGTTATTTTCCATTATGTTACTTATATCTGCTTCTTAGAAAACTAGACATCTTGTTCAGGCAGAAGAGCTGTGATAAGTGCCTCGCTCTCCTTCCAGAACACATTAAATAATGCCAGATGCCTGTCACTATTGTGTTTTTTGTAGTTTATTACGAAAAGCAGTTCACTTTTATAGCTATTTACCTTAAAGGTAGAAGTAAAATCCCTCAAACCGACAGTGTGCAGGACGGGAGTGACGGGTGTTCATAACTTGTACAGCTGAGGCCCCACAAACGGATGACTTCATACCTAAGTATTACTCCATCTTCCAGAGTCACTAATACACTATTGATATCATCTGGTACAGAGTGCGTCATCCTTGTATTTATTCCATTATCACATTTTAGGTTTGCTTAAAAAAAGTAGCCCCAGCCGAATAGTGGTGACTGCATCAATGGCCCATAAATTTATGAAGACACTAGATTTGAAGGTCAGTACCTCCTTCTTACGGTGTAAATAATAAAGTAACTGGAAATGAAGGTTTCTAAAACAACTTTAAAGGGGTTGAGTGATTAATCCATATCATAGATGGTGTCATAAATAATTACTGTACTGAATTGCCTGGGTCTTATGTTCGTGTTAGTCTAAATAGCTGTTGAGGGATCATGTACATGGGTTGTGTAAGTAAAGGATGAGAATGTTGGGTTGGGGTTTTACATTCACTTGTAGAATAATTAGTTCGGTGTAATGTATTTTTCTTTGCAGAATCTAATATACGAGAACGGTGACTATGGATCGTTCCGTGCCTACTGTCAGTCCAAGAGTTGCAACATTCTCTTTGCCCGTCATTTAGCAGAGATGTTGAAGGGAACTGGTGAGTTGACTCGGTATAAAGATTTGACAAAACAGTCTATGTTAAATAATACTAATAACAGGATCGACGAGCGGTAATTTTTTTTCCCAGTTAAGTTAGGTTAGGTTACGTTACGTTAGATTGGCTCTAACGTAACGTAACGTAACCTAACTTAACCTAACTCAACCAAACCAAACCAAACAGAATCACCGAGCAGTAAGTTTTTTCCAGACGACTCGAGCCAACCAAACTAAACCTAGCCAACCTAATCATCTATCATTAGCTTTTGTCAGATTTGGTTCGTGTCTAATTTTTAAGTTATAGTAATAAGTAAGGAACAAGTTTTAGCAGTTTGTTCTCTTCCAACTTATGAAGGTGATCCAAGAGCAATGAGTATAACTTATTGTATACAGCATAGGCTTAAGTGTTTCTGAACCACTTAATTTTGCAATTCCGTTTTCAGGGTATTAGAACGGATTAAGGTTTTGTACTTTATTTAAGAGGTCTTGATTTTTAGATAAAGGTTTTTTATTAACATTAAAAGGTTTTAGAAGTTAAGATTAGCATATAAGGTTCCCTGTTTATCCGAAGCGGGTTTTATTTATTCATAGTTTGCATGGCTGTTACAATTCCCATAATTCTTTGCGCGGTCTGCCATCTTGTAAGAATAGACGTTACACGCTCGAGTGATCGCTATCATAAACAAACACGCCTACTTTGTAAAGGCAAGTTCTAGATAATGGTGAATTAATGTGTTGTTGTCGGATGTCCACAATACATCTAAGAAGAAAGACAAGCCCCGATTATTCCACACTATTCCTGCTGTCATTTATAATCAAGGAGATAAGACACGGGAATTGTCTACAAAGAGGAGGGATTTGTGGAATTCTAGGATAAACAGGGGAGGGTGGTTGCCTCCCAAACATTCCAAAGTTTGTTCCGGCCATTTCATTGAAGGTAGGCATAATAAATACGGAATATATTTTAGTTAATATCATATCAACAACATTTTCTTCCACAAATACTTGTCCATGGCTGCAATGGTGTAGCATTCATACTCTGGGAATGGCGAACTCTGCCGGATAGTAGAATTTATCACCAAAGTTGATACACTTCACTGCTTTAACCCATCCACAGACGAAATATTTGTCGGCATCTAATGACTTGTATGCCCTGAGTTCATTGAGTATATAAGCACTTTTTCTATAAATCGTGTAAGTTATAATGTATGTTTTCGTTGTCGGTGGGGAAGTATCTGGCTTTACCGATCATCTTGATTTGGGAATTCTGTACGGGTCTTCATTGTCAACAAGTATCAATTTCTCCAAACACCTTGTGCGTGACGATGTGTCTAACGAATCAATATATCCCTGTGTGTTTTCTTTATCACCACCGCCTTGTTTCGTACTGGATAACACTGTATTATGTTGTAAACGAAGCTGCAGTAGTAAATAGTCGCGTCTAGTATGGCGTGTTGTTGGTGACAGTTGTGATTCTATACATACAACATGGCGCCGGCCAGAGGATCGTGTTGCATTATGGGAGTATGTGACATCATGCGAAAACTAGGGACACATAAGGCACTTAAAAGGTGTAATGATACTGTAATTAAAAAGTTATATGTAAGGGGATGGGTTTTATATGTGGTATTACTCGATAGTACATATTGTATGTTGTAAATGTGCACTCGTTTGTTGCAGGGGTGGTGGTGAATGCACTTTGTCCGGGATTTGTTGCCACCGAAATTTTCACCAAGTCTAGTGGCTTCATGCTTGGCAAGCTCTTCAAAGTATTCGTTCCAGTTTCTTCAAGAGTAAGTATTTCTGGTTCACAGCTCCATTAAATACTGTAGACTCTTCCGTCCGTCTTTTGCTTCTTAAGAGAAGACATACTTCCTTTTGCCTGTCTTACAAGATGACTTAGGTCGGGTTTTATGTTTCATTGTGCGCGGTACTTTAAAGGCCTTAGTGAAATGTGTCCTGTTGTGTTTTGCTTGAAGTGTTATTAGACATAAAACAATCATCCTGCCTAAATATTGAAGATAATATTTCTGAAATAATTGTACATAATTCTCCTCCTCTGAATAGTTGTCATTGTCTTGTTTCTGTAATCAAATGTACACTTGTTGATTCCATGAATTTTGATTTTTTTTTTCGCAGCTGCTTCCACTTGCTTGTTTCAATACTTGTGAAAATTGGTCAATTACATAAGAACATGAGAACATAAGAAAGTGGGATACTGCAGGAGGCCGACTGGCCCATACAGGGCAGATCCCTTTCACACCCATCCCAGCACTTCCATGTGCTTATCCAACTTCGTCTTGAAGCTCCCTAGCGTCCCCGATCCTACTATAGCACTCGGTAGCCTATTCCACATATCCACAACTCTATTACCAAACCAGTGCTTGCCTATATCCTTTCTGAATCGGAATTTATCTAATTTAAAGCCATTTGTTCTAGTTATTTCGTTATTACTGAGCTTCAGAACATCTTCCATTTTACCCTTGTTAATCCCACTCACCCACTTGTACACCTCTATCATATCTCCCCTAACTCTACGCCTCTCTAATGAATGCAAGCCTAAGCTTTTCAGTCTTTCTTCATATGTAAGGTTTCTAATATTATGGATCATTTTTGTCATTCTTCTTTGTACTCTCTCCAAAGAATCTATGTCCATTCTATAATAAGGACACCAGAACTGAACCGCATAATCCATGTGTGGCCTCACTAATGCTAGGTAAAGTTTCAAGATAACGTCAGCAGTTCTGTTACTCACAGACCTAGATATGAACCCAAGAATCTTGTTTGCCTTGTTGCGAACGCTAATACATTGTTTTCTAGGTTTCAAGTCGTTGCTAACAAATACACCTAGATCTTTTTCACAAACTGAGTTTTCTATTTCCGTGTTACCTAGTTTATACTTAACGTTTGTATTCGTCTTCCCTATCTGTAGTACCTTGCATTTATCAGTATTAAAATTCATTTGCCAGTCTACTGACCACTCATGTAAGGTATCTAGATCTCTTTGAAGGTGTTCAAAGTCACTGTCTGAATTTATCACTCTCCCCATTTTGGTATCATCTGCAAATTTACTAATCCTACTAGTTATGTCTAAATCAAGATCATTAATGAATATAACAAACAGCAGAGGGCCCAATACAGATCCCTGGGGAACTCCGCTTTTGACCGCACCCCAGTCTGACTTTAATCCATTTATGCTGACTCTTTGTTTCCTACCAGTTAACCATGACCTAATCCATTTTAATAATGATCCACCAATTCCATGTGCTTCTACCTTCCTTATCAATCTCTCATGAGGGACTCAATCGAATGCTTTACTGAAATCTAAATAAATTATATCATATGACTTATCATTATCTACCGCTTCATATACTTCTGAGAAAAAGCTAAGCAAATTTGTGAGACAAGAACGTCCCTGGGTGAACCCGTGCTGAGAAGAATGAATTAAGTTGAATGTTTCAAGGTGGCTTCTGATTTTTGTAGCAATAATTGACTCTAGCAACTTGCCTATGATTGACGTGAGACTAATGGGACGGTAATTTGATGCAATTGATTTATCACCCTTTTTGAAAATCGGAACTACATTTGCAAGTTTCCAAGCTTCTGGCACTAGGCCCGATTCTAATGACTTATTAAATAAAACTGCTAATGGATTACTCAACTCATCTCTACATTCTTTTAATATTCTAGCATATACCTCGTCTGGACCAGGCGATTTATGAGGCTTCAGTTTGTTTATTACTTTAAGCACATCGTTACTAGTAATATTGATATTCATCAACAAATTTTCTATACTGTCGTTATATACCTTATGAACTTCTGGAAACTGTGCTAGGTTTTCATTTGTGAATACGGAGCGAAAATGACTATTTAACCTTACTACACATTTCTAACTCATCATCAGTCATTTCTCCTGTCGTAGTTATAAGGTGACCTATTGTATCTCTAACCTTTGATTTATACAGTTGATAAAAAGCTTTGGGGTTATTTTTCGATTCGTTTGCTATCTTGATTTCATAATTTCTCTTTGCTTTCCTAATTTCTGTTTTTACCTGTCTTGTTAGGTCCTGATAGTAACCAAGTAAGTGATTTTCGCCTTTCTTAACTTTTCTATATACTCCTTTCTTTTTCCCTAGAAGATCTAAGAGTCTATTATTCATCCATTTTGGTTGGTTCTGTATCGATCTGAATTTTCTTTTAGGGATGTGTTTATTTTGAGCATTATTGATTGTCGCAATAAATTGTTCATAAGTAGCTGCTAAATTAAATTCGGGGTTATCCCGTCCTAAGTTGACAGTTTCCGGAGGTGTGGGGGGGATTAATCTTTTGACCATAGGGTCATCCCTTAGGTCTCTCCTTAAGCTACCGTAATTAGCCTTCCTAAAATCCGGGATCAAGGCCGAATTTTCCTTCTTCCTGCCATCCCATATTATGTTAAAATATATGGCTTTATGATCACTGTTTCCTAGTTCGTCTCCAATCCCAACATCTTTTACTAGATTTTCATTATTACTGAGAACTAAATCGAGGATATTATTTCCTCTAGTGGGCGAGTTTATGAATTGATATAAAAAACTATCTTGTACTGTTTCTAGAAAATCTTCAGATTCATTATCGCTAAGTTGATTTTTCCAATCTATGCCTGAAAAGTTGAAATCGCCTAGAATACATACATTGTTTCTATCAGATGCCTTCTTTATTTCCTCCCATAGCAATTTACCATCGTTCCTACTCAAATTAGGTGGTCTATATATAACACCAATGACTACGGATTCACTGCCCTCACCAATCTCTACCCAAATACTTTCATTGTCGCTATTTGTTTTAATGTTTGATTTATTGCAGCTTTTTAATGACACCCTGATATACACTGCTACACCGCCACCTCTCCTTCCTACTCTGTCAAATTTAAATAGGTTATATCCTGGAATATGAAATTCTGCTAAAAAATGTTTGCTGTTTGAATTTATCCATGTTTCCGTTATTGCAATTATATCTATGTTCTCTTTACTAACAATGGCTCTGAGCTGGTCCATTTTGTTACACAGGCTTCTACTATTAGTATAATAAACACTCAATATATTTCTTCCGTTTCTATCTGTTTTACATTTATTACTTTGATGTTTGTTATTATGACTAACTATATTTTCGGCATTATCTACTTCTGTTTCACTACTTCCCAGGACCTGCTTGTTTTTTGACTCCCATTTTCCCTGACCCCTCTCTACTGGCGAAACCCCCCCTTCGGAGTGACAATTTCACGCTCCAGGGATGCAGACAACGTCTTTACCCCCTCACGAGACAAGTGTACTCCGTCGCGACAGTACAGGTAGTCGTTGCCATAAAATCGTTGCCAGTCATCAATGAATGCCCAACCATTGTTTGCACAATGTTTTTCCAGTCGGCAATTAATAGCAATTGCCCTGGACAGCCATTCACGACCAACCCCTCTTCTAGGCAAGACACCACATACTATCGGGATCCCTCCCCTATCTCTAATCTTCCCCAGCGCCTCCCTATACCTCTTGAAAAGTTCCTCACTCCTAACCTTACCTATGTCGTTTCCTCCCACACTAAGACACACTACTGGATTGGTACCCTCCCCTGACAAAACTCTGTCTAACCTCTCGGCTACATGCCCTATCCCAGCCCCAGGAAAACATACCCTAGTCCTACGTTTCCTATCTCTCGCACAAAAAGCCCTATCCATAAACCTCACCTGGCTGTCACCAACTACCACGACCTTACCTGTGGGCAGGGTTTGTACAACTGCCCTTTCCTCTCCTTGATCCATACCGTCCTGCCTCTTCTCTTCCTCTCCTGCTTCCTGCAGCACCTGGTAAGGGTTACTGCACTCCACACCCTGGTCAGCTTTCCTAAGCCTGACCCTAGTCCCCTTGGAGACAACCACTCTCCACGCCTGCTCCTCCTTCGCAGGTGTCCTGCTAGGCAGGACACCTACCTGAAGGAGTTCCGTCCTGAGGGCTTCATTTTCCCCCTTTAGAGTGTCACCCTCACTCCTCAACTGCCCCAGCTGCCTTAACAGCGTGGCAAGGAGGTCGTCCTTCCCCACACTCCCCTCCTCTTCCCCCACGGCACAACGATCCAAAGCGGTCATTTTCCTTGGTCTCTAGCGGGAGCACAACGGCACGACCTTCTCCAAGCTGGGTCAGAGGTCAACCTCAGATCCTTTTTCATGTCTACAGATTCCATCCGAGTGTTGTTCATAGAGTAATTGCCGATGTTAAACAGTTTATAAACTCGCTTCTCATACACTAAAATATATATTTACACAAGCAAACCAACTCACCATCTCTCACACACAAACATATACACACACCATAGCTGATAAAACATGATGCCTTCTTGAAAACCAAACCCTTCCTGATGTATCTGTCCTTATAACTAACAAAAAAAAAACACCTTTATCTGTTACAGTACTGTACTAAGATAGTAAATGCAAAATTATTTAGAAATAAAAAAGTTCAAGCTTTAACATACGATATAACTTGTAAAATGCTCAATTCAACCTGAATATACTTCCGAAGGGCTTTTGTATCGTTGTGCTGCCTGTATGACCTACTTTACTGTACCTTGTGTATAAATGTACTACTGCTTGCTGTGACCATTGGGTGTACAAGGTCAGTATATTTTCTGACATCTTATTGTAGTACTACAGTCATGCCTTCCTATTAATAGAAAATGATGGTTGTACTAACCCGAAATGCATACAACATCCCGATTTCATCCCATGTTTACAATGAAATGATTTTTTTTTTTAAAAATTGGGTTATTGTCATGTAGGTTAGTAAAAAACCTGAATCACTTATCAGCTATTGGTATACCCTACTTTTTCCATTAGGACAATACATTAAACACACTTGAAATGTTCGTTTGCACATTTATTGTCATTGTATGGATTTTTAATTCGACAATTTAGACAAATTAATCTTTGTCTTTTAAAAAACGTTAGAAGTCATTTTGTAAAAACTAGCTCTTATGCAGTTGATTATAAGTTTCTCTTTCCTAGAGAGTAGAAGGAACACATAATTTACATTAAAACACAAATATGAGGCTGGATGATACATCTCAAGGAGTATTTGGAACTTTTCTATTAGAGGTACACTTTGTCTGCCTAAATGACATAATGTGTGACCGGCCGTAATATTTTTTATCAAGGAACAAAACTTCTTGTTCCCTATCCTGCACTTAAACCAAAATGATCCAATAAAGAAAGAAATTACTTATAGTTAACCTTCTTCAGGAATAATAAACTCTTGCTTCAATTGTGGAATTCAAGTTAATGAACTTGATATATTATTATTATTATTATTATTATTATTTTGTACTAACTTAATCTTATGAACTTATTACAAATCTTTAATTAAAATTCCTCCGTACATTGAATTTAAAAAGGACCTGTACACTCGTGGCAGATGACCTAATCAATGAAAATAAACACTAAAATATTCCAACTAATTTATCTCCTTATTGCGTTCACTTTTCTCTTATCAAAGACTTGAAGGTAATTAATTTGGCTTTAGACCACCCCTGTTCAAGGGTTATTGCTGTTTATGTACTTAAGACTTGGAACTTTTCCTCCTCCAAGAACTCCATTTATGAGTAAGAAAATAATAGTAATAATAAATAAAAACAAAACAATAATATAAACAATCTACAGTATTTGGATGTTGGCATGATCTCAAAATGGTCAGTGAAGATAATTCCAGTTATTATGGTTTTGTATCAAGACATTAGCTGCACACGTACTGTAAATAAGCACCGATTGAACCACACATATTAAAAAGCTTGAAATGATTTACTTTGTTTTTGGTCTTTCAGTTGTCAATTTCTGTTGAGTAAAGTGGTACATTAGGACACAAGCACTAGCACATATCAATGCAATGGAGACCAGCTAGCACGCATTTACATTTGGTGCCTTCTCTACAGTTACTGCCCCTACAATAAAGATGAGTTATGTCTCTGACTTCCACTGGTTTGGTGCAGTCCAACAGAATCACGAAACTATCCATGGTACAGGATCAACCAGCTCTGGCTTTGGGACGTAGCTTTGACACCAAATCAAATTTCCTGAAGCAATAAGGTTACAAAGTGTTGAATAAGCAGTCTTTTTCCTAGTACCAAAGACTGCATTTGTAGAATCACATCCTGTTAATGCCTGTAGTGATGGTAAACACTGGCATATATTATTTCCAAGTTTAGAGGTTATGTTGTGAATTGGAATAAAACGCTCCCTGGTAACATGCTTCTCCGCTGTGGCCTGCATGCATAAATACTTCATTGGTCAATCTGGTTCATGTAGTACAAAGGATCGGAACATCGATGTCGTCAGACCGAATGATAATCCTGGAAACTGAGAGAAGCAATTGGCACGAAGAATCATTCTGGTGTCAGCCTCCTCCTATGTGCTGTATCGCTCATTCATGGTCTCTGTGCCATCAACTGACACCTTTATGACCTCCTCTCCCTCCCTGAATACTCCTGCCATTACAATTCACTTGCCACTTGGTATTCTTTCCTTTGCACTAGCAATTTCATAATCACTGACAAATAACACCAATTCAGATTTGTTTCCTCCTACTTTTAGAAACTGTCGATTATGTGGAATAGATCTATTGCCAATGTTGCGATGAGTCTGCAAGGCTTCAGTAGCTACAGATCCCTTGCGATGACATTCATCAGTCTTGATAAATAACTTGCAGTCATACCGGTCAAAGATGAGTGTGACTATTGGCTCCAAAAGTGGGATTCCCTTAGGATACTGAAAATCCTCCTTAACATTATTTCAGCAAGGTCATTGAAAGTCATGAAATTATCTTTATTTAGTGCCTGGATTATTGCTATTCCATCAACAATAAAGGCTGAGGATGTGCGCTGTAGTGTCAGAAGAGAGTTCCAATATTCCAACTCAACTTGACTCCATGGGGTAAAATCAGGATGTTGTACGCTTTTTAGGTAATTATAGCCATCATTTTTTATTAATACGAAGGCGGCATGAGCTTCGATTAAGATAAATTGTACTTTAATGTACCACCGGGAGGGGTAGGCCACTCTTTTTTACTCCCTTGACCGCTGAACTATTGTTTGTGTGGTTCCTTTTATGTGACTAAGTTGAGGATTTACTTATGAATATTTTGAAAAACAATTACATCGTTAGCTTTGTGCAGATAAAGTCCTTTTCGTAGTATAAGTGAATAGATAAATATAACAGTCTATCATGGCAGATATTTAAGAAGATTATATGAATTATGAAATATACCGAACAAGTTATACTGGTACCGATGGAGAAGTATTGTATACTGTTTGTTATTTGCATAATAATTACTTTTTCTAAATTGAAGTATAATTTTAGGCCTTTATAGTTAACATGATAGCTCTTCAAAGAGAGAGAGAGTGTGTGTGTGTGTGTGTGTGTGTGTGTAATAAAATGGGAGCCAAAAGGCTATATATATACAGTAAACAAATATGATAAAAGTTACATATGGGGAAATTGAGGAGTGGGTCACTTGATTGACAAAGGCTTTTAGTTCAAAAAGATAAGTAACATGAGTGAACATACTGTTACGAGTTGGGGATTTAGAATATAGTTAAAAGTCTACCCAGATCCCAACAGGCAACAACAATAAAAAAAACAAAGACAATCGGACTATAAAAGGGTAGACAAAGGATGCGAGTTTTTGTTGTGTATAATAAAGTACCATAAATTCCTTAACAAAATATTCAGCTTCTTATAAATTACCCTTAACCATACTTAACCTAAACATACGCAACATTAGCTTAACAGTATATACATATTTATACAACAAACAGAAGCAAGTGGAGGTGGGAGGCAATATAAGATTACAGAATACTCAAGTGCAGTGCTGAGATGGCTGACGAGTAAGGCTGAGTATTGAAGAAGATGGTACGTAGTCACTGTGCCGTAGGTTTCCAGGATAGGTGATCCTAGTGTGGTCACTTCCCAGAGTGAACTGAACTCTCCTCGAACTGGAGCTGATGAGGAAGACTTGGTGACGCAACAACCAGGATATGGAGAAGGGAAACCCCGGAGTGGTAACTAAGACTAGTCATACTCGAGTTTCGTCTCTAGATGGCGTTGCTCGTGGTGCTGGGTAGGTAGCTCATGACAATAGATGGCGTGGTTCGTAACAATACATATAGAAAATTATTAATCTTGGTGGTCACAGGGCAGCCGGTCTTGTAAACTGTCTGGCGAGTTGATAGTGGCGCCTTCCCTTGGTACAGGTTTCACACCTAGGTGCAGTCCTGGTATCTGGTCAAAACTGTATCTGTTTACACACCTATCACATGGTCCTGGAAGCCTACAATAGGTCTCTCAGCTCACAGGGCGTTGAATAGGGTTCTTGTTTCTCATCTGATGTTATTGGGAATTCTCAATTCTAACCTGGTGGAATTGGGACTCCATGTTTCTCTCCTGGTGTAGCTGTGAGTCTAAATTTCACATCTTGTGTTAGTGTGGCAGTCAGGGCTGTATGGCCCGTGACCACCGATCGCTGGGCATCGACTTGTCGCTGTCTTGCACTTGTTTCCATTCCTTTTGAGTTTAAATTGTCACTTTTGTATATAAATTGTGGTTTGATAGTGAATGCTTGCACTGTATTGTTGGTGGGAGAATGTTAATACATCTTGGTGAGGGGGAGGAAATGGGGGAAGGAGGGGAAGGCTGACAGGCTAATCTTAGCAGTTGGAGGCTCGTCAGCGGAGCAAGGCCTAGTTCATCTTCACCTCATGCACAATGAAAGACAAAAGTCGTGTCGTGAAATAGGGTGAAAACACATGCCGAAGGGCTAAAACTTTTGGTGCGCTCTGCCTTGTGGTAGAGGGCTCTCATGATGTTTCACGAGTTGTATTTAATCTTCAGACAAAACCGCGACACGACTTTTGTCTTTGTACAATACAATACAGTAAGGATTAGGCTGAAGAAAAGTGTGTGTGTGTGTGTGTGTAATAAAATAATAATAATAATTAACGGTTAATATATATGCTGATAACCACAGGGAAAAAGAAAATACGAAGTTCCCAAGCGCTTTCGTGTAATTCACATCTTCAGGGGTGAGTACAGACTAAGGAGAAGTACATAACAAGGTATATATATATATATATATATATATATATATATATATATATATATATATATATATATATATATATATATATATATATATATATATAGGAGGGTGAGATCAAATCCACAATGGTCATGTGGAATCTACAACCTCGAGTGTGTTGGGACCTAAAGTAATGGAAGGGGATGGGACAACGTCGGAGGAGAGGTTGATGTGCATAACCATGGTTTTGGTAGGGTTGATGGTGTCGTGGTTGTTGGTGGCCCAGTGTGTGTATGTGTTGTGTGTGTGTGTTTGTGTGTGTAAAAAATCGTTAGCATCATATCTGGGGCCAAAGGTCACTACCTTAACGCATTGCTCACAAACTTTAATTCAACTACTTTACCTTCAGGTCCCATTTATCTTCTTATTTTTTCCTTTATTTTGTACATCCTCACTGCATAATAGAGGTTTGGTCGTGTTAATGTAGAGAGATGATCATATAAGCGATCGGGGTTGGGTGTAAACTGGACTGTCCAGTATGGGCCAATAATGCCTACTGCAGTTTCCTCCATTTTTATGTTTTTATGTTAATTTCAAATGTTTACTTAATGTCGACACTTTCAGATCACTTGGCCCCTGACCAAACGTAACCAAATCTATCTTAACCTAAGCATATAGGCAGCTATCAAACAGGGAGGTACTACTGCCTGTGAAGATATTGGAAGCATAATGTGTTGTTTAATGGTAGACCCTGCTGCTATATGGCATCACAGAAATTGTGACAAAGTCCCAGGTTGCCGATCTGACTTTCTGCCCCATTTACACACAATTGCAACACAACATAATAATGGTAATAGTGATGATGGTGGTGGTAATAATAATAATGACTTATTAATATTGTTATTATTATTATTATTATTATTATTATTATTATTATTATTATTATTATTATATATCTATATATATAAAAAACAAAGAAGTATGTCTGTGTGTTTGTGTGTGTGTGTGTCTGCACGAGAATCTCGGAAACTACTTTACCGATCTGTAGTGATAATGGATGTTGTTATATGTAGTGATGATGGGTGGTGTTATATGTAGTGATGATGTATGATAATGTTATATGTAGTGATGATGGATGGTGTTATATGTAATGACGATGGATAATGTTATATGTAGTGATGATGGATGTTGTTATATGTAGTGATGATGGGTGGTGTTATATGTAGTGATGATGAATGATGTTATATGTAGTGATGATGGATGATGTTATATGTAGTGATGATGGATGGTGTTATATGTAGTGATGATGGATGATGTTATAAATGTAGTGATGATGGGCGGTGTTATATATAATGATGATTAGACAATAAAATAATAAAAGGTTTAATGCTAAAAAA
>CAUDMG010003641.1:572500-612372 GCA_958450375.1 Homarus gammarus | reverse complement strand
AAATTTCCCGTTTTCTATGATAATCTACTTCGGAAAATTAGGTAATATTTCCCCCAAAACTCGAAAATCTACTTCCCCGAAAAGTCGATAATCTACTTTCCCGAAAAGTAGAAAATCTGTCTACTTTTCGGGAAAGTAGATAACCAACTTTCCCGGAAAGTAGATATTTCCCATTTTTTATGATACAAATTTCCCGTTTTCTGTGATAATCTACTTTGCAAAATTAGGTAATATTTCCCCCAAAATTCGAAAATCTACTTCCCCGAAAAGTCGATAATCTACTTTCCCGAAAAGTAGAAAATCTATCTACTTTTCGGGAGAGTAAATAACCAACTTTCCCGGAAAGTAGATATTTCCCATTTTTTATGATACAAATTTCCCGTTTTCTTTGATAATCTACTTCGCAAAATTAGGTAATATTTCCCCCAAAACTCGAAAATCTACTTCCCCGAAAAGTCGATAATCTACTTTCCCGAAAAGTAGAAAATCTATCTACTTTTCGGGAAAGTAGATAACCAACTTTCCCGGAAAGTAGATATTTCCCATTTTTTATGATACAAATTTCCCGTTTTCTATGATAATCTACTTCGCAAAATTAGGTAATATTTCCCCCAAAATTCGAAAATCTACTTCCCCGAAAAGTCGATAATCTACTTTCCCGAAAAGTAGAAAATTTATCTACTTTACGGGAGAGTAGATAACCAACTTTCCCGGAAAGTAGATATTTCCCATTTTTTATGATACAAATTTCCCGTTTTCTATGATAATCTACTTCGCAAAATTAGGTAATATTTCCCCCAAAACTCGAAAATCTACTTCCCCGAAAAGTCGATAATCTACTTTCCCGAAAAGTAGAAAATCTATCTACTTTTCGGGAAAGTAGATAACCAACTTTCCCGGAAAGTAGATATTTCCCATTTTCTATGATACAAATTTCCCGTTTTCTATGATAATCTACTTCGCAAAATTAGGTAATATTTCCCCCAAAATTCGAAAATCTACTTCCCCGAAAAGTCGATAATCTACTTTCCCGAAAAGTAGAAAATCTATCTACTTTTCTGGAAAGTAGATAACCAACTTTCCCGGAAAGTAGATATTTCCAATTTTTTATAATACAAATTTCCCGTTTTCTATGATAATCTACTTCAGAAAATTAGGTAATATTTCCCCCAAAATTCGAAAATCTACTTCCCCGAAAAGTCGATAATCTACTTTCCCGAAAAGTAGAAAATCTATCTACTTTTCGGGAAAGTAGATAACCAACTTTCCCGGAAAGTAGATATTTCCCATTGTTTATGATACAAATTTCCCGTTTTCTATGATAATCTACTTCGCAAAATTAGGTAATATTTGCCCCAAAATTCGAAAATCTACTTCCCCGAAAAGTCGATAATCTACTTTCCCGAAAAGTAGAAAATCTGTCTACTTTTCGGGAAAGTAGATAACCAACTTTCCCGGAAAGTAGATATTTCCCATTTTTTATGATACAAATTTCCCGTTTTCTGTGATAATCTACTTTGCAAAATTAGGTAATATTTCCCCCAAAATTCGAAAATCTACTTCCCCGAAAAGTCGATAATCTACTTTCCCGAAAAGTAGAAAATCTATCTACTTTTCGGGAGAGTAAATAACCAACTTTCCCGGAAAGTAGATATTTCCCATTTTTTATGATACAAATTTCCCGTTTTCTATGATAATCTACTTCGCAAAATTAGGTAATATTTCCCCCAAAACTCGAAAATCTACTTCCCCGAAAAGTCGATAATCTACTTTCCCGAAAAGTAGAAAATCTATCTACTTTTCGGGAAAGTAGATAACCAACTTTCCCGGAAAGTAGATATTTCCCATTTTTTATGATACAAATTTCCCGTTTTCTATGATAATCTACTTCGCAAAATTAGGTAATATTTCCCCCAAAATTCGAAAATCTACTTCCCCGAAAAGTCGATAATCTACTTTCCCGAAAAGTAGAAAATTTATCTACTTTACGGGAGAGTAGATAACCAACTTTCCCGGAAAGTAGATATTTCCCATTTTTTATGATACAAATTTCCCGTTTTCTTTGATAATCTACTTCGCAAAATTAGGTAATATTTCCCCCAAAACTCGAAAATCTACTTCCCCGAAAAGTCGATAATCTACTTTCCCGAAAAGTAGAAAATCTATCTACTTTTCGGGAAAGTAGATAACCAACTTTCCCGGAAAGTAGATATTTCCCATTTTCTATGATACAAATTTCCCGTTTTCTATGATAATCTACTTCGCAAAATTAGGTAATATTTCCCCCAAAATTCGAAAATCTACTTCCCCGAAAAGTCGATAATCTACTTTCCCGAAAAGTAGAAAATCTATCTACTTTTCTGGAAAGTAGATAACCAACTTTCCCGGAAAGTAGATATTTCCAATTTTTTATAATACAAATTTCCCGTTTTCTATGATAATCTACTTCAGAAAATTAGGTAATATTTCCCCCAAAATTCGAAATTCTACTTCCCCGAAAAGTCGATAATCTACTTTCCCGAAAAGTAGAAAATCTATCTACTTTTCGGGAAAGTAGATAACCAACTTTCCCGGAAAGTAGATATTTCCCATTGTTTATGATACAAATTTCCCGTTTTCTATGATAATCTACTTCGCAAAATTAGGTAATATTTGCCCCAAAATTCGAAAATCTACTTCCCCGAAAAGTCGATAATCTACTTTCCCGAAAAGTAGAAAATCTATCTACTTTTCGGGAAAGTAGATAACCAACTTTCCCGGAAAGTAGATATTTCCGATTTTTTATAATACAAATTTCCCGTTTTCTATGATAATCTACTTCGCAAAATTAGGTAATATTTCCCCCAAAATTCGAAAATCTACTTCCCCAAAAAGTCGATAATCTACTTTCCCGAAAAGTAGAAAATCTATCTACTTCTCGGGAAAGTAGATAACCAACTTTCCCGGAAAGTAGATATTTCCCATTTTTTATGATACAAATTTCCCGTTTTCTATGATAATATACTTCGCAAAATTAGGTAATATTTCCCCCAAAATTCGAAAATCTACTTCCCCGAAAAGTCGATAATCTACTTTCCCGAAAAGTAGAAAATCTATCTACTTTTCGGGAAAGTAGATAACCAACTTTCCCGGAAAGTAGATATTTCCCATTTTTTATGATACAAGTTTCCCGTTTTCTATGATAATCTACTTCGCAAAATTAGGTAATATTTCCCCCAAACTTCGAAAATCTACTTTCCCGAAAAGTCGATAATCTACTTTCCCGAAAAGTAGAAAATCTATCTACTTTTCGGGAAAGTAGATAACCAACTTCCCGGAAAGAAGATATTTCCCATTTTTTATGATACAAATTTCCCATTTTCTATGATAATCTACTTCGCAAAATTAGGTAATATTTCCCCCAAAATTCGAAAAACTACTTCCCCGAAAAGTCGATAATCTACTTTTCCGAAAAATAGAAGATCTATCTACTTTTCGGGAAAGTAGATAACCAACTTTCCCGGAAAGTAGACATTTCCCATTTTTTATGACACAAATTTCCCGTTTTCTATGATAATCTACTTCGCAAAATTAGGTAATATTTCCCCCAAAACTCGAAAATCTACTTCCCCGAAAAGTCGATAATCTACTTTCCCAAAAAGTAGAAAATCTATCTACTTTTCGGGAAAGTAGATAACCAACTTTCCCAGAATGTACATATTTCCCATTTTTTAAGATACAAATTTCCCGTTTTCTATGATAATCTACTTTGCAAAATTAGGTAATATTTCCCCCAAAATTCGAAAATCTACTTCCCCGAAAAGTCGATAATCTACTTTCCCGAAAAGTAGAAAATCTATCTACTTTTCGGGAAAGTAGATAACCAACTTTCCCGGAAAGTAGATATTTCCCATTTTTTATAATACAAATTTCCCGTTTTCTATGATAATCTACTTCACAAAATTAGGTAATATTTCCCCCAAAATTCGAAAATCTACTTCCACGAAAAGTCGATAAACTACTTTCCCGAAAAGTAGAAAATCTATCTACTATTCGGTAAAGTAGATAACCAACTTTCCCGGAAAGTAGATATTTCCCATTTTTAATGATACAAATTTCCCGTTTTCTATGATAATCTACTTCGCAAAATTAGGTAATATTTGCCCCAAAATTCGAAAATCTACTTCCCCGAAAAGTCGATAATCTACTTTCCCGAAAAGTAGAAAATCTATCTACTTTTCGGGAAAGTAGATAACCAACTTTCCCGGAAAGTAGATATTTCCCATTTTTTATGATACAAATTTCCCGTTTTCTATGATAATCTACTTCGCAAAATTAGGTAATATTTCCCCCAAAACTCGAAAATCTACTTCCCCGAAAAGTCGATTATCTACTTTCCGGAAAAGTAGAAAATCTATCTACTTTTCGGGAAAGTAGATAACCAACTTTCCTGGAAAGTAGATATTTCCCATTTTTTATGATACAAATTTCCCGTTTTCTATGTTAATCTACTTCGCAAAATTAGGTAATATTTCCCCCAAAATTCGAAAATCTACTTCCCCGAAAAGTCGATAATCTACTTTCCCGAAAAGTAGAAAATCTATCTACTTTTCGGGAAAGTAGATAACCAACTTTCATGGAAAGTAGATATTTCCCATTTTTTATGATACAAATTTCCCGTTTTCTATGATAATCTACTTCGCAAAATTAGGTAATATTTCCCCCAAAACTCGAAAATCTACTTCCCCGAAAAGTCGATAATCTACTTTCCCGAAAAGTAGAAAATCTATCTACTTTTCGGGAAAGTAGATAACCAACTTTCCCGGAAAGTAGATATTTCCCATTTTTTATGATACAAATTTCCCGTTTTCTATGATAATCTACTTCGCAAAATTAGGTAATATTTCCCCCAAAACTCGAAAATCTACTTCCCCGAAAAGTCGATAATCTACTTTCCCGAAAAGTAGAAAATCTATCTACTTTTCGGGAAAGTAGATAACCAACTTTCCCGGAAAGTAGATTTTTCCCATTTTTTATGATACAAATTTCCCGTTTTCTATGATAATCTACTTCGCAAAATTAGGTAATATTTCCCCCAAAATTCGAAAATCTACTTCCCCGAAAAGTCGATAATCTACTTTCCCGAAAAGTAGAAAATCTATCTACTTTTCGGGAAAGTAGATAACCAACTTTCCCAGAATGTACATATTTCCCATTTTTTATGATACAAATTTCCCGTTTTCTATGATAATCTACTTTGCAAAATTAGGTAATATTTCCCCCAAAATTCGAAAATCTACTTCCCCGAAAAGTCGATAATCTACTTTCCCGAAAAGTAGAAAATCTATCTACTTTTCGGGAAAGTAGATAACCAACTTTCCCGGAAAGTAGATATTTCCCATTTTTTATAATACAAATTTCCCGTTTTCTATGATAATCTACTTCACAAAATTAGGTAATATTTCCCCCAAAATTCGAAAATCTACTTCCACGAAAAGTCGATTAACTACTTTCCCGAAAAGTAGAAAATCTATCTACTATTCGGTAAAGTAGATAACCAACTTTCCCGGAAAGTAGATATTTCCCATTTTTAATGATACAAATTTCCCGTTTTCTATGATAATCTACTTCGCAAAATTAGGTAATATTTGCCCCAAAATTCGAAAATCTACTTCCCCGAAAAGTCGATAATCTACTTTCCCGAAAAGTAGAAAATCTATCTACTTTTCGGGAAAGTAGATAACCAACTTTCCCGGAAAGTAGATATTTCCCATTTTTTATGATACAAATTTCCCGTTTTCTATGATAATCTACTTCGCAAAATTAGGTAATATTTCCCCCAAAACTCGAAAATCTACTTCCCCGAAAAGTCGATTATCTACTTTCCGGAAAAGTAGAAAATCTATCTACTTTTCGGGAAAGTAGATAACCAACTTTCCTGGAAAGTAGATATTTCCCATTTTTTATGATACAAATTTCCCGTTTTCTATGTTAATCTACTTCGCAAAATTAGGTAATATTTCCCCCAAAATTCGAAAATCTACTTCCCCGAAAAGTCGATAATCTACTTTCCCGAAAAGTAGAAAATCTATCTACTTTTCGGGAAAGTAGATAACCAACTTTCATGGAAAGTAGATATTTCCCATTTTTTATGATACAAATTTCCCGTTTTCTATGATAATCTACTTCGCAAAATTAGGTAATATTTCCCCCAAAACTCGAAAATCTACTTCCCCGAAAAGTCGATAATCTACTTTCCCGAAAAGTAGAAAATCTATCTACTTTTCGGGAAAGTAGATAACCAACTTTCCCGGAAAGTAGATATTTCCCATTTTTTATGATACAAATTTCCCGTTTTCTATGATAATCTACTTCGCAAAATTAGGTAATATTTCCCCCAAAACTCGAAAATCTACTTCCCCGAAAAGTCGATAATCTACTTTTCCGAAAAATAGAAGATCTATCTACTTTTCGGGAAAGTAGATAACCAACTTTCCCGGAAAGTAGATTTTCCCATTTTTTATGATACAAATTTCCCGTTTTCTATGATAATCTACTTCGCAAAATTAGGTAATATTTCCCCCAAAATTCGAAAATCTACTTCCCCGAAAAGTCGATAATCTACTTTCCCGAAAAGTAGAAAATCTATCTACTTTTCGGGAAAGTAGATAACCAACTTTCCCGGAAAGTAGATATTTCCCATTTTTATAATACAAATTTCCCGTTTTCTATGATAATCTACTTTGCAAAATTAGGTAATATTTCCCCCAAAATTCGAAAATCTACTTCCCCGAAAAGTCGATAATCTACTTTCCCGAAAAGTAGAAAATCTATCTACTTTTCGGGAAAGTAGATAACCAACTTTCCCGGAAAGTAGATATTTCCCATTTTTTATGATACAAATTTCCCGTTTTCTATGATAATCTACTTCGCAAAATTAGGTAATATTTCCCCCAAAACTCGAAAATCTACTTCCCCGAAAAGTCGATAATCTACTTTCCCGAAAAGTAGAAAATCTATCTACTTTTCGGGAAAGTAGATAACCAACTTTCCCGGAAAGTAGATATTCCCATTTTTTATGATAAAAATTTCCCGTTTTCTATGATAATCTACTTCGCAAAATTAGGTAATATTTCCCCCAAAACTCGAAAATCTACTTCCCCGAAAAGTCGATAATCTACTTTCCCGAAAAGTAGAAAATCTATCTACTTTTCGGGAAAGTAGATAACCAACTTTCCCGGAAAGTAGATATTTCCCATTTTTTATAATACAAATTTCCCGTTTTCTATGATAATCTACTTCGCAAAATTAGGTAATATTTCCCCCAAAATTCGAAAATCTACTTTCCCGAAAAGTCGATAATCTACTTTCCCGAAAAGTAGAAAATCAATCTACTTTTCGGGAAAGTAGATAACCAACTTTCCCGGAAAGTAGATATTTCCCATTTTTTATAATACAAATTTCCCGTTTTCTATGATAATCTACTTCAGAAAATTAGGTAATATTTCCCCCAAAATTCGAAAATCTACTTCCCCGAAAAGTCGATAATCTACTTTCCCGAAAAGTAGAAAATCTATCTACTTTTCGGGAAAGTAGATAACCAACTTTCCCGGAAAGTAGATATTTCCCATTTTTTATGATACAAATTTCCCGTTTTCTATGATAATCTACTTCGCAAAATTAGGTAATATTTCCCCCAAAATTCGAAAATCTACTTCCCCGAAAAGTCGATAATCTACTTTCCCGAAAAGTAGAAAATCTATCTACTTTTCGGGAAAGTAGATAACCAACTTTCCCGGAAAGTAGATATTTCCCATTTTTTATGATACAAATTTCCCGTTTTCTATGATAATCTACTTCGCAAAATTAGGTAATATTTCCCCCAAAATTCGAAAATCTACTTCCCCGAAAAGTCGAAAATCTACTTTCCCGAAAAGTAGAAAATCTATCTACTTTTCGGGAAAGTAGATAACCAACTTTCCCGGAAAGTAGATATTTCCCATTTTTTATGATACAAATTTCCCGCTTTCTATGATAATCTACTTCGCAAAATTAGGTAATATTTCCCCCAAAACTCGAAAATCTACTTCCCCGAAAAGTCGATAATCTACCTTCCCGAAAAGTAGAAAATCTATCTACTTTTCGGGAAAGTAGATAGCCAACTCTCCCGGAAAGTAGATATTTCCCATTTTTTATAATACAAATTTCCCGTTTTCTATGATAATCTACTTCGCAAAATTAGGTAATATTTGCCCCAAAATTCGAAAATCTACTTCCCCGAAAAGTCGATAATCTACTTTCCCGAAAAGTAGAAAATCCATCTACTTTTCGGGAAAGTAGATAACCAACTTTCCCGGAAAGTAGATATTTCCCATTTTTTATGATACAAATTTCCCGTTTTCTATGATAATCTACTTCGCAAAATTAGGTAATATTTCCCCCAAAATTCGAAAATCTACTTCCCCGAAAAGTCGATAATCTACTTTCCCGAAAAGTAGAAAATCTATCTACTTTTCGGGAAAGTAGATAACCAACTTTCCCGGAAAGTAGATATTTCCCATTTTTTATGATACAAATTTCCCGTTTTCTATGATAATCTACTTCGCAAAATTAGGTAATATTTCCCCCAAAATTCGAAAATCTACTTCCCCGAAAAGTCGATAATCTACTTTCCCGAAAAGTAGAAAATCTATCTACTTTTCGGGAAAGTAGATAACCAACTTTCCCGGAAAGTAGATATTTCCCATTTTTTATGATACAAATTTCCCGTTTTCTATGATAATCTACTTCGCAAAATTAGGTAATATTTCCCCCAAAACTCGAAAATCTACTTCCCCGAAAAGTCGATAATCTACTTTCCCGAAAAGTAGAAAATCTATCTACTTTTCGGGAAAGTAGATAGCCAACTTTCCCGGAAAGTAGATATTTCCCATTCTTTATGATACAAATTTCCCGTTTTCTATGATAATCTACTTCGCAAAATTAGGTAATATTTCCCCCAAAATTCGAAAATCTACTTCCCCGAAAAGTCGATAATCTACTTTCCCGAAAAGTAGAAAATCTATCTACTTTTCGGGAAAGTAGATAACCAACTTTCCCGGAAAGTAGATATTTCCCATTTTTTATGATACAAATTTCCCGTTTTCTATGATAATCTACTTCGCAAAATTAGGTAATATTTCCCCCAAAATTCGAAAATCTACTTCCCCGAAAAGTCGATAATCTACTTTCCCGAAAAGTAGAAAATCTATCTACTTTTCGGGAAAGTAGATAACCAACTTTCCCGGAAAGTAGATATTTCCCATTTTTTATGATACAAATTTCCCGTTTTCTATGATAATCTACTTCGCAAAATTAGGCAATATTTCCCCCAAAATTCGAAAATCTACTTCCCCGAAAAGTCGAAAATCTACTTTCCCGAAAAGTAGAAAATCTATCTACTTTTCGGGAAAGTAGATAACCAACTTTCCCGGAAAGTAGATATTTCCCATTTTTTATGATACAAATTTCCCGTTTTCTATGATAATCTACTTCGCAAAATTAGGTAATATTTCCCCCAAAACTCGAAAATCTACTTCCCCGAAAAGTCGATAATCTACTTTCCCGAAAAGTAGAAAATCTATCTACTTTTCGGGAAAGTAGATAACCAACTTTCCCGGAAAGTAGATATTTCCCATTTTTTATGATACAAATTTCCCGTTTTCTATGATAATCTACTTCGCAAAATTAGGTAATATTTCCCCCAAAACTCGAAAATCTACTTCCCCGAAAAGTCGATAATCTACTTTCCCGAAAAGTAGAAAATCTATCTACTTTTCGGGAAAGTAGATAGCCAACTTTCCCGGAAAGTAGATATTTCCCATTTTTTATGATACAAATTTCCCGTTTTCTATGATAATCTACTTCGCAAAATTAGGTAATATTTGCCCCAAAATTCGAAAATCTACTTCCCCGAAAAGTCGATAATCTACTTTCCCGAAAAGTAGAAAATCTATCTACTTTTCGGGAAAGTAGATAACCAACTTTCCCGGAAAGTAGATATTTCCCATTTTTTATGATACAAATTTCCCGTTTTCTATGATAATCTACTTCGCAAAATTAGTTAATATTTCCCCCAAAATTCGAAAATCTACTTCCCCGAAAAGTCGATAATCTACTTTCCCGAAAAGTAGAAAATCTATCTACTTTTCGGGAAAGTAGATAACCAACTTTCCCGGAAAGTAGATATTTCCCATTTTTTATGATACAAATTTCCCGTTTTCTATGATAATCTACTTCGCAAAATTAGGTAATATTTCCCTCCCAAACTCGAAAATCTACTTCCCCAAAAAGTCGATAATCTACTTTCCCGAAAAGTAGAAAATCTATCTACTTTTCGGGAAAGTAGATAACCAACTTTCCCGGAAAGTAGATATTTCCCATTTTTTATGATACAAATTTCCCGTTTTCTATGATAATCTACTTCGCAAAATTAGGTAATATTTCCCCCAAAATTCGAAAATCTACTTCCCCGAAAAGTCGATAATCTACTTTCCCGAAAAGTAGAAAATCTATCTACTTTTCGGGAAAGTAGATAACCAACTTTCCCGGAAAGTAGATATTTCCCATTTTTTATGATACAAATTTCCCGTTTTCTATGATAATCTACTTCGCAAAATTAGGCAATATTTCCCCCAAAATTCGAAAATCTACTTCCCCGAAAAGTCGAAAATCTACTTTCCCGAAAAGTAGAAAATCTATCTACTTTTCGGGAAAGTAGATAACCAACTTTCCCGGAAAGTAGATATTTCCCATTTTTTATGATACAAATTTCCCGTTTTCTATGATAATCTACTTCGCAAAATTAGGTAATATTTCCCCCAAAACTCGAAAATCTACTTCCCCGAAAAGTCGATAATCTACTTTCCCGAAAAGTAGAAAATCTATCTACTTTTCGGGAAAGTAGATAACCAACTTTCCCGGAAAGTAGATATTTCCCATTTTTTATGATACAAATTTCCCGTTTTCTATGATAATCTACTTCGCAAAATTAGGTAATATTTCCCCAAAACTCGAAAATCTACTTCCCCGAAAAGTCGATAATCTACTTTCCCGAAAAGTAGAAAATCTATCTACTTTTCGGGAAAGTAGATAGCCAACTTTCCCGGAAAGTAGATATTTCCCATTTTTTATGATACAAATTTCCCGTTTTCTATGATAATCTACTTCGCAAAATTAGGTAATATTTCCCCCAAAATTCGAAAATCTACTTCCCCGAAAAGTCGATAATCTACTTTCCCGAAAAGTAGAAAATCTATCTACTTTTCGGGAAAGTAGATAACCAACTTTCCCGGAAAGTAGATATTTCCCATTTTTTATGATACAAATTTCCCGTTTTCTATGATAATCTACTTCGCAAAATTAGGTAATATTTCCCCCAAAATTCGAAAATCTACTTCCCCGAAAAGTCGATAATCTACTTTCCCGAAAAGTAGAAAATCTATCTACTTTTCGGGAAAGTAGATAACCAACTTTCCCGGAAAGTAGATATTTCCCATTTTTTATGATACAAATTTCCCGTTTTCTATGATAATCTACTTCGCAAAATTAGGCAATATTTCCCCCAAAATTCGAAAATCTACTTCCCCGAAAAGTCGAAAATCTACTTTCCCGAAAAGTAGAAAATCTATCTACTTTTCGGGAAAGTAGATAACCAACTTTCCCGGAAAGTAGATATTTCCCATTTTTTATGACACAAATTTCCCGTTTTCTATGATAATCTACTTCGCAAAATTAGGTAATATTTCCCCCAAAACTCGAAAATCTACTTCCCCGAAAAGTCGATAATCTACTTTCCCGAAAAGTAGAAAATCTATCTACTTTTCGGGAAAGTAGATAACCAACTTTCCCGGAAAGTAGATATTTCCCATTTTTTATGATACAAATTTCCCGTTTTCTATGATAATCTACTTGGAAAAACATGTTAATATCTCCCAATAGTCGATAATCTACTTCCACGAGTGAGGGAGCGGTGGTATGTGGAGGGAGGGAGGGGTGGTATGTGGAGGGAGGGAGGTGTGGTATGTGGATGGGGCAGACAGAATGGGACCAGAAGCTGCCTGCTCTGCTGATGGTACAGTCGGTCGGCTGTTCACGAAGGTCAAATTAAACAAAATTAAGTCATCAGTATGTGTTTTATCAACATCATTTTAATCTTTCACCTCTTATACATCAATACAGTACAGAAGAGTGCACCAAACTGTAGTTATTAGAGGTTTGTGCAAATAAAAAAAAAATAGGACGCCACGGCACCATATTTTATGTATCTACTGTAATACCGGATAATTTACAATATATTTTCTTTATTACAAGAGACATTGTTACCAGACTGATAATATTTAACACACTAACCTTGAGATTTTGGACGTCAATGTTTATGCATGGTTTTACAATAATGTTTATCTTTTCAAAACAATCGTAGGTTTTGCTACATAACTGACTTCTGTTCTCACGTTTGAATACATTTTTACTATATTTATAGAAATATATATGATCGTTGAGAGAGTGTCACAAACTGCATGTTGCCACGTAAAAAAAAAAAATACTTAGGTTCCATTAACAGTATATAGCCGTTTGCTTTTAAAAGACTGTCATGGAAAGGCGTTGAATAAAACTCTGACACACCTAACACACCTGAACGTGAATGTCAATAATGCCCTTTATTTCAGACGGCAAGCAATCATAAACAGCTCACAATCAACTATGGAGACGCTGGAGCCACTGTCTCGTAGCGTAATTGACAAATATAAATATCTCGCCTGATTTGACCATCTGGGTCAACGTACAGTACTCTAAATAAAATTTCTTTTTGACTAAGAGGATGTTCATTTGACTATTCCCACCTGAACTTGAAGAGGTTTTAACAATAAGGAATGTGTATAACTGGACTGGGATTCTCAAAGGTTCGTATGTGTAGAATTGGTAGAGTATAATGTAATCCTAGTCGGGTGCAAGTCTGACGTTCTTCTGTACCCTTGTAACATTACCACCCACGAGAAAAATTTCACGTAAGGTTATTTCTAATAATCCCGCAAAATAATTGTGGTTGTTAATTTTGTCTCATAATTGGTACTTGGTGAAAGGATCTGGTTTGGGTAATCTTAAGAGTAATTTTGATGTTATTATTTGAGGTCATTTTGGTACTCTGAGAAATGTTTTCATAAGGTTTAAATTTTCATCTTTGGGGAAATTCAACTTAAAAACCTTTGAGAATCAGGTGTATGGTGTAACGCTGTCGGGAGTGTTGTTGTGGGGGTGTAGTCTGTGTTGTGGGGGCGTAGTCTGTGTTGTGAGGCGTAGTCTGTGTTGTGGGGAGGGCAGGAGTTGACTCTTATTTGAACACCTAGTATGCCTGGTAAGGAAGGTGGGGGGGGGGGGGGGTCACTTCCTCACAGTTCTCAACAGTAAATCCTGGACAATCTGTTTATCCAAATCAGGTGACACTTATAAACACGTAACAATTAATAAAATAAACAGTGAAGCTCCACATTTACGAGTTGGCAACTGTCTCAACCAAAACCTCGTAACAGGATGATAAAAATTGCCATTTATCACTGAAACTTACAATTACAATGGCGAGTGTTTGTTATATTATTCCTCTGATATATTAAGTGTATACATAGTCAACCAAGAAGAAAGTCTCCATTTCGTTACGATACATTTTGGTTAAGGAACTGCTGGTAACTTCCAGTGAGCACTATTACTTATTGATGGACACCAAAATTCACAGTTACAGCTAAAACCTAACTCGTACAAGCTATTGCCATGCTAGGGAGACGAAGCATCAGGTCACTCCAAGCTTACATTACGATATCACATATAGAATTACACTTAAGATTACTGTCATAAAAATCACAAAACCTGTCCATTACTCCGCCCTGCACCTCAGTGGTGATTGGTGGTCTTGGGTGTCTGATGCACTCTCATTGGTTGTTTTAAAGGAATGAAAACGCTGATTGGTAGAGTCAAACGAACTTGTGATATAAATCTAGAACCTCAATTGGCTGGATCTGATTTACACCAAACGTCCGCTTGTTTGATTGGTTGCACCCTTAGAAAATGAATCGGCCAGCGTCCACTACAACTCCACCACCACGATAAACATCAACACTGAAGCTACAGTGATGGAGTAACAAAATTTCCTATAAAAATACAATCAAATCTTCCTCATCACAGAGCCTGGGTCCAAAGGGCGACTGTCACAACTTTGATATAATGACCAATTTACAACTTTTTATGATTAACACTGACCGGGAAGGTTTTTTTTTTCCTTTAAATAACCAAAAAAAAACAAACGATGGATTGCTGATTTTTGTTTCGGTGCCCTTAACTGTCTGCCAGGGTGGGCGGTCAAGCGGACACCACCACTGTCCAAGAGTCGCTGGTTCGTGCCTAACACACAACAGTCGACCCAGTTGAAAGGGGTCGCCTAACTTGACAGTAGGAGAAGTGAAGGCGGTTGAATGTAGTGCCGGCTACACTACCTCCTTGTGTACCGAAGGCTTATTGTTCAGTGCACTGCATCCACACTACCCCTAACAGCCGTCAGGTTTATCACACCCACCTTCAACATACTGAGAACCTGTCATGTATACAGGTAAATCAAGGTGAAAATTGTTTACTAGACAGTGTCATTAATAACGTGAACTAAAGGTATAACTATGGGCATTTTCCTCTTGGTGTAACGTAGGCCGTATTAGAGGCCCCACACACGGGAGGCTGACACTTGCAGTACACGACTTGAAAGACAAACCACATAATGTTTCTAACTTCTTTAAATTAATATAAACACGGTTGTATATATCTTCACGCATAACATAATAACTACCAACCTATCTACCATGGCACACGCTCCCACACTCAAATATTCGTGGGTTCAATTTCCCCCTAAATAAAAAGAGAACGTCTCACTGGTTCTCTTAGACTATGATTCGTGACGTCATCGGAATGGGCGTCGATAGTACACACAGACGGTCATAGTCATAATTCAAATAATCTACACAGCGAGAAAACTACATTAATAAACGACAGTGAGGATAATTTTTGACTCGGCGGAGGCTTTTGAACACTGGAACACTTTTAACAGCAGCCTAGAAGCAATCTCTTTAATTACGGGCAAAAGTTTAACGAACGAATATTTGAGAATGAGACCGTGAAGATTAACTAGTAAGTGCACTAGATATACACCAGCCATTGGAAGGTCAAAGTTTTATACACAAGTGAGCATCGTCCTTAAATATACGTACAATATGCATCATTAGTCCACACTCTCAAACACTCACTCGTAAGCTGTTTTTTCCTTCCCCTAACTAAGGTTGTTTAAATGTTTCTGATTCACTCGAAAAGTCTTGTTAAATGGCATCAAAATTACACCGAAATTCTAACTTTGACTAGATATTTCTTAATCAGTAAAGGGAAAATATAACGCAGGAAACGTTGAGAATTTGACACCTACAGGTATTTCGTTAAGTTTGTGCGGGGCAGCTGATGTTATGTTGACTAGCAAGACCTAACTTGGCATAGTCACAGTTCACACGGCTTCTCTTGTCATATTAATTACTGTTGCTAAATCTTAAGTAATAATTTTCTGTTCTTTGGAGGCTGTTATTTGTCGTTTCCCGTTATTACGATGTCATGTTACATTATATAATAAAACTTGTATAATAATTACTTTTTGTTATGATGCTCCCCTACTGTTAACACCCGTAGTTATCATATTATTCCTTATATAACATAATTCAATACAACAACAAGGCATAACATTAAACTCACTAAACTAATGGTGTCGACTTCTCCACATACGTAACTGTCTGTGTCGCCGTAGTTATTGCCTCACTTCATACAATAAACCATTTATTATGACACAACATCTATGAATATACACGTGTGATATTTCAACTCGAACGATACTGGACTTAGCTTTGATTATGTAAGAGTCCGCCATACTAGGCTTGTCCTCTCTCTATGAACACAAGATTCTCAAAGCTTCGTAAATCAGATTTTCGTCTTAAAATGTCGGGATGTGAGAACGCATCTAAACGGGTCGGCTCACTTAAGCTAAGACACAAAGCTGGCAGCCAAAAAATGACGTCGAAATTGCACTGAGACGCTACCGTAACTAGATGTGTTCTCTTATCCGCACGCAAAAATAGTGGTAGTCAACTGTGCTCTTGATTGGCTGACACAAGCTACCCGGAGGTACGCTGAGGAGCCTATGGGGAGAACGGGTCGTGGGTGTGGGATTCAGTCAGTCAGTCAGAAAATAAGTTGATAAATGTAATTGAAGTAGCTAAAAAGACTAACTTACGAACCTTGAGAACCGCGACTAAGGGTTGGGCAGAAATTCCCCCCCCTCACGAAAACCAACATTCTTACATTGATTGTCATATTTTACGAACTCACAAATGACTTGATATATCTTGCGACGGATTGCGCAAGTACGGTGAACATTCATGGCCTACGACTGTAATGAGAGGCCGCTGGTGAAGTGGTCTGAATAAACCTCATTCCTAATAAAACAAAATATAAAAACCTCAACCATTTGAGTTCTCTGTAAAACTGATTAGATTACGCTACGGCCCTTTTAATTCTGAAGCTGATTTGACCAATTTCCATAATGGTATATTTTGTGCTTGACATAGAAGTACATTTGTATATATATATATTAATATATTACCCATAATCCCAGTGATCACCCAAACCACAACTCTGTACATAACAAAATAATATCACAATCAACTACTAATAAAATAAAACTCACCGAATATCACCCATAGATAAATTAGCAAGATGTGCTGTGTTAGAAAAAATACCACGATCACGACCACCAAACCACAGTACTACAATGTTGCCTAATGTTCAAACAGCACGAACCAACCAATCACACCAAATGTAACCTGATGATACTGTGGTTGTATTGGTTAGCTTTGGTTGGTTCATCTGCTTTCAAAAAAAGTTTAGCATTCCTGTTCGTGGTATTCTTCCAACAAAGGTCAAATAATGACAAAATACTTTGGGAACTTTTAGCAATACCTGACATCACTTGACGTCATAAACAGTATATTATTATTAGTTTCTAGCTGGTCAACGTTATTGGCCAAAAGTGTCCAGGGAATATTGTCAGCATCTGGAGAACATTACAGTACGGTAAACCCTGGCAATAGCTCAGGCAACACTCTAATACACCTGGATACACTTAGTTTTAATCAATATAGGCCTAGTGCTAATTTTTACAAAACTGAAACTAGTCATGTTGTTAGATCGGGGTCATATTTATGCCCTCCCAAAAAAAGAACATTATGCTGTACACATAGTATTAGTTTATTGGGACGAGCCTCAGATGACCCCCTGGCACTAACCTGTAGATAGGTCACTGTACTAGGGGAACTATACACCTGGATCTGAACCCTCAAAGGTTCATGAACACCAAGACTTTCCTCCCGCAAAAGATGTCTGAACGAGTCTACGCAACTTACTTTACTTAAATCGCAAAGGTGGTCGTAATATGACGCGTTCTCATAGCTCCAGTTAAGGTGAAATATATAAGAAAAATTAAACCGGCATAACCTTTGAGAATTCAGGACCCAAGTGTAAAGGTGTAGTTAAATGATATAACTTACACCTCATAGTGTCATCGTCTATATATATTTACACTTATTTATACAAGCTGCTGAACCCTCAACACAACACAACGCCCATCATCTTCCCTTCTCTTTACTCTACAGGGCGAGTCAAAAGTCTCCATACAAAGGCAAAATGATCACTTTATTATACAATCACTTGTAAGTCACAAAATATGCTCTAGGTGAGCACCATTACTCTGAATGCACATACGGAAGCGTTCCTCCCACTCATGGTGAACGCCCGTTGTTATGCGCGCACACGCATCACGAATGCGTTCCTTAAGGTGGTCCGTGTTTGGTATCTTCACCTGGTACACCGTGGCCTTCAAGTGCCCCCACAAGGGGGGTGAGGTCTTAAGACCTCGGAGGCCACTCCACGGGACCACGGCGGCCAATCCAATGAGCCGGAAACTGCTGATCCAGCCACTGGCGCACGCGGATACTGTAATGGGGTGGCGTCCTATCTTGCTGAAATTTAATGATGGCCGCATAAAGCAAATTTCGTGACTTACAAGTGATTGTATAATAAAGTGATCATTTTGCCTTTGTATGGAGACTTTTGACTCACCCTGTATTATTTATTTTTAGGTCAAGTTGATTAGTTTTCATCTGTTCCAAACGTCCTTCACATGTTTCCGATGTTCTTTCGATGTCTGTCCAAATTATTCAAGTTTACCATAAATTTCGAATTTTTCGATTTATTAGTTTTCTTTTATTGTACATTATATTTGATTCGCGTTTTCAATATAATTTTCACCTTTTATTCCTTTCTTTTACCCATTAATTTCACAAATGTTTATTATATATGTTTTCTCGACACTCACTTATTTTGCTACTTTCATTTTCCTTCGTTACAGAATCAATATTTTTGAAAAAATATCAATTTCACACCTGTCGAAACGTTTCTTCATTTGTTGATTGTAGTGTTATGGACGTTTAGTAATTTTCACATTTGCTAAGAACGTTTTCACTGTCGTGTTTACTTGAGGCCGTGCCACTGCGACACGACCTTCCTGGGGGATGCCATGATGGCCATCCAGTGTTGCCTTTGGTCATTGCTGCGCACGTTACACCCCAACGCCAGCTTACCCACATATCTATCCTGCTTCTTGTTCTGGTTCTGGTCATGAAGGGAGGACGAGTTGAGGTCCGGGGGCGCCAAGCTGAGCGAGTTGTCGTGGAAGGTTTCGGTGGACTGGAGTGACGCGTCTGAGTTAGTGGGAGTGACGGGGAGCTGAGGACGCGTGCACACCACCAGCAGGAAGGTGACGTGCTCCACCTATCAGATATAACAAGAAGTGTGATTTGCGTCAACAATGTAAATATAGAGGAAGATTATCGTCAACATTGTTAATAAACGACAAACTCTTGGAGTCAAACAATAAAACCAGAAGAATAAGTGACATGACCAGAAGTATACAGTAAGTCACATAGCCAGAAGTATAAACGAAACGACCAGCCTTTAAGTGACACGACCAGAAGTATAAGTGACATGACCAGCCAACAACATACCTGTGACTGAGCCAAGTCAAATATCAGCGTCTCGTTCCATATAGGCGAAGCTGTGTTAGATCTCCAGGTGGTCTTCTTCTTCTTAATGACCCGACCTGACCCACTGATCAGCAGTACCCGGATGTACGGACCTGAGGGGAAAGAGAGGGGTTAGTGTGACAGTTGGATGTACACAAACACACATACACACACACAGCTCCGTCTCGCTCACCGCAAAACAACGCCACGCCAGGCAGTAAACCGTCGAATATCCGTCTGACGAAGTATCTCATTGTGGGGAGGAATAGAATGCCTGGCGTTCTTGACTGCTCGTGCTGGCGAAGTGTTTTATGGCACGGGCGTTACGCTGGGTGATGTAAGATAACACCAGCACGGGCAGTAGACGAGCGAAAGTAGGACCATGGTGGCATTTCAGGGTGTGGGACTGAGGTTAGTTGAGAACGCCAGGCGATGGTGTGAGTGTGTGTGTGTGTTGCGTCCTGACCCTGGCTGACAGCTCTGGGGAGTGACTCGTGGTCTGATTATATTTTCCGCACCTAAATGTGAAGCTTCCGTAGGATGTGGTGACGGTGTTGTCTGTCTGTCTGTCTGTCTCACTCACTCTGTTTCATCTGTCTGTCTCCTTATCTCTCTGTCTGCCAATCTCTTTATCTGTCTTGCGTGTACATAAAACAGTTTCCATCCATGAAGTAACGCGTCACACACACACACACACACACACACACAAGAATATGGATGAAAACGAACCAGAAAAGATGAGAAAACAAGAAGAGAAAAGTATACGAAAGAGAAAGGCTGAATAAAAATCAAGACAAAAGATGGTAATAAAAGAGAGAGAGAGAGAGAGAGAGAGAGAGAGAGAGAGAGATATATCAATTCCTCCCCTTGCCCTATCCCCACACCTTATCCCCCTTCTCTAATCCCCATTTATCCCCTCAACCCTCCCTTTACCCACCCACCCCACCCACTTTTGTCCCACCCTCCCCTCGTACCCCCACCTTACACCTACCACCCCATTTCATGTACCCTAAAAAAAAAACACACACACACACAAAAAAAAAACACCCCCCTCCTCAAACAACAATGGCGTCATAATTACACAGAGACTCTACCTTCCCCTTGAAACAAAATTACAAACACTACAGATTTTTTTTAGCCTTTAATGTTGAGGTTAAGTTGTCTAAACCTCAATGGTCGACTGTTTCTTTCATTCAACTCCACAAAATGTCGAGTAAACTGTGGCAGGAATAAAGAATTTTTTTTTTCTTTCTTCTTTAACTTTTGTCTGTTTTACTTTACTAAATATCTATATAATACATGTAAGAGTTGAGGATGTAGATGGTTGGTTGGTCTATGTATTCTCGTATGTATACCAGTCATGTATATCCTGGAGCAAGGTTTAGTGTTGTCTTAATGGTCACTAATTGGTAATGAGTCGAGGCTCTGCTCCATCCATCCATCCATCCATCCATAGAACATGGAACTATATGGATAGATGATTTAAACGTCTGCATGAGAGAGAGAGAGAGAGAGAGAGAGAGAGAGAGAGAGAGAGAGAGAGAGAGAGAGAGAGAGAGAGAGAGAGAGAGTGTGTGTGTGTTCGATAATCGTAGTAGTCACAATAGGTGGCCTAGCACGTTCTTCACCCCGCCGATACTCACAGAAGTCCTTAAGGTCGTCCACCACGTTGGTATGCTTGAGGTTCTGGGCCTTGATCACCGACACTGAGAGCCGCTGGGCCGTGGGCAGGTAACTCAACCCGAAAAGCACCTCACCTAGGTCCTGTGAGGGCAGGTAAAGGTATAAGATTAATAACACCAATAATAATAATAATAATAATAATAATAATAATAATAATAATAATAATAATAGCAGTTCTATTGCCAGAGTTCCACAGGTAAACTACAATTTAAAAAAAATAAATCACATAACAGCATTACGTCGACAGGTATATTACATTACAAAAGGTAAGATACGGTAAGCGGTAGTCACAGTTTATCAAGAGCTCCATCCACGACAAAAACAGATTCTTAAAAGTTCTTAAGGTAAATTTTCCCCTTAACTTGATATGTGAGAAGTTACGACACATAAATATATTTTGAAAGGATTTTATTTTATATTCAAATACGGTCGACTGCCTCACGTTAAGCTAAAGTGTCAAAATAATGACCAAAACAACATCAAATTTCACCGTGACTTTGCTAGACCTGTTGTATGCTCTCTCTCTCTCTCTCTCTCTCTCTCTCTCTCACACACACACACAAACACATTGTTATGCTTTTCTGTGAATCTTGTGAATAAAGGAAGAGGCAACAAAGAAGAAATATATGACTAACATAAAGAAACATAACATTCAAGTACGGCAATTCTGAGGTTTCGTACGACAATGTAAATATTGCTTTGAGGGGTTACGAACGTTTGTTATTATTCACATACCAAACAACAACTGCCTTTTTTTAATCACATCTAAATTAACTATGAGAATTTATAACAATTAAAAACTCCAAAAATACATAATTATCAACAGACAAAATTTTATATAATGTTAACTCAGCAGGAGTTAGTTTAGTTACATCTATCGGGGTTATTTTATTTTATTTTTTTTTATATATATAAAGAAAGACTGGCTGGGAGCGAGGCCAAGTCTTCCTTCATCCTGGAAATAAGAAGACTGCTGCAGAGAATAGAGTTGCCAGACCCACGATAATGACCGGAAAAGTCGATACCAAGTATGAAGGTAAATAAATGAACCGGGCCAGGACTCTGTGTGTGTGAATTAAAGAAGGAAAGGGAAGGCAGGCAAGAGAAAGGGGAGAGGAGGAGGAGGAGGAGGAAAATAAACAAGAAGGAGATGAATAAAATGGAAGGGAAGGGTAAGGACAGAGAGAGGAATAGGAAGTAGCGAAGGAGAGAGGTGAGATGAAGAAGGAGGGAGGGAGGGAAGAAGGAGGGGGAGAGGGAGATTCATTGAGAGAGAGAGAGAGAGAGAGAGAGAGAGAGAGAGAGAGAGAGAGAGAGATACATGAAGAGGACTGACTTAGTCTCGTGTAAATTAATGTAAATAGAACTGGTGTTATAGAGGTGATGTAAGTTTGTGTAAATAGTAAAGTACTGTGTGTGTGTGTGTGTGTGTGTGTTTACAGTGAGACAAGCGGGTAATCAGTGAGAGGCTAACGACCTTCTAATGATGCTAAGGGGGGGGGGGGAGGGAGGAGGAATAGGAAGAAGAAAAATATGAATAAAGGAGGAAAAGGAAATGGGAAGAAATAAAACAAGAATAAGAGGAGGAACAGGAGGAGGAAGAATGCAAAGGTCCTTCTGTCATTAAATTTGGCTTGAAGGATTAATAGTCCGGGGGGGGGGGGAAGGAGGTAGTGGGGGTTCTAAGGGGGGTAGTGGGGGGTTCTAAGGGGGGTAGTGGGGGGGTTCTAATGGGGGTAGTGGGGGGTTCTAAGGGAGGGTAGTGGTTAACTTAAGGGGTGAGGGGGTTAATGGATATAAGATGAGTATAAATGTTAAATATATAAAACTACAACTGATAATAATAATAATATTAAACCCTCACCATCGTCGTCATATTAAACCCTCACCATCGTCGTCATATTAAACCCTCACCATCGTCGTCATATTAAACCCTCACCATCGTCGTCATATTAAACCCTCACCATCGTCGTCATCATCATAAAAGTTATAAATGTCAAACTTAAAAAAAATAAAAAAACTATCTCAACTTCTTACCAATTTGGCAGGAGCTAAGAAATAGCTTAGCGTGGTCCTCTCCTCCAGTCCAGCGAAGTTTTTGATGTCCCTGAGTGGCTGAGTGACCTCCCCCACCGTCGATGGACTCGCCCACTTGTCCGAGTCCATGGCCACCAGCTTCACTACCAGCTCCTGAAATACGAACGAACAATAAATGAACATATTGGAATTGGTTCTTGGTGGAATATTTCCCCACTGTGGCAAATCCAACAACATAATTTCCCTGTTGATAAAAAAAAGAATCCCTAAATAATTCCCCATTAGACGGGAAATTTCGGGAGATAATTTCCCTATTGGCCAAGATGCCATTTGAGCTCGCTTGAAAGTGTTGAACTTCTAAGTCAATTCTCCGCTTCAATAAAATCTCATTAGCCCCACTGCATTACTTAAATTACTTTTTTGAATTCCACTTATAAAATCAAAGTATTCTCACATTTCTACTTACAGTAAGTGATACAATCCCCTTTACGTATCTTGAAGTCACTGATAAGTTTCGTTCGTATCTTAGAGTCACTGATAAGTTCCGTTCGTATCTTAGAGTCACTGATAAGTTCCGTTCGTATCTTAGAGTCACTGATAAGTTTCGTTCGTATCTTGAGTCACTGATAAGTTTCGTTCGTATCTTAGAGTCACTGATAAGTTTCGTTCGTATCTTGAGTCACTGATAAGTTTCGTTCGTATCTTGAGTCACTGATAAGTTTCGTTCGTATCTTAAGTCACTGATAAGTTTCGTTCGTATCTTAGAGTCACTGATAAGTTTCGTTCGTATCTTAGAGTCACTGATAAGTTCCGTTCGTATCTTAGAGTCACTGATAAGTTTCGTTCGTATCTTGAGTCACTGATAAGTTTCGTTCGTATCTAGAGTCACTGATAAGTTTCTTTAGGTCAATAACATACATATCCCAAGTGTCAGTCTTCAAAAAAATCTTACCTTGATTCATTTTCCTTACATTCTCAGGCTGGATATAAGGTGAATACCCTCGAGTTTCCCAAAGGATCATGAGTTAAACAATTTTCTCTCGTAACTGGAGATGAAAGGATGTGTCTAATGTTGGTTTCTTGTTGTTTACATGTTGATGGTTACTCAATCATCATTACCACCACCACTAACACCCTCCACCATCACCATCATCATCACTACCACCACCACTAACACCCTCCACCATCACCACCATCATCACTACCACCACCACTAACACCCTCCACCATCACCACCATCATCATCATCACCACCACCCTCCACCATCACCATCATCATCATCATCATCATATTTCTTCACCATAAAAAGAATCGTTCACTTATAATGTTAGTAAAATCTCACCTACAAAACGTCACCATTTTCTCCCACATGTCAAGAGGTCTTATTTACGGGCCACAAATAAGGCATCATGTTAGAGTCATGTAACAGTGATTCAATTAATTCTATCGAGCTAAAATTCTTCCCTGAAATAGATAGTTATTTTTTGTCAGTATTTTTGTGCTTTTTTTTTTATATATTTTTCTCCATGTATTTTAGTTTTGTGAATTTTATAATATATTTCCCGAAGGAGAAATGTAATTTATGATTCACTTATCCCGTGAAATACCCCCAAAATAATAAGATTCCTATCAATTTTAATGTTATCCTCCTATATCACATAAATCGTATCCCGAATCGAGAATACTATTGTTATTGTTGAATTTTAATACCACGATGCGATTTCAACAGAGATTAATAGCGCACTAGTGATCACATATTGGCGTAATAATTCATCCCTGATCTTTGTTTATGTGTATTGGTTCAGATACTGTAAGTGGAGAGTCGATGCTCTTTTGTTTTGTCTTTATAGCACTGGATCTTTGTTTCTGTTCGTACTTTTTTTTTTTTTTTTAGTATTTGTAGAATTAGATCTTTGTTTATGTTCTTAGGGGTAGTCGGTGTTAGTTATCTAGGAATAGGTTGTGTGGGATCGGATGTCTTGGTTTACGAGTTTATACACAAGAGAGATGATGTGGCTTAGTTGTGGGGTATCTTTTCTCTCTCTCTCTCATTACGAAACTCTCTTTCAACTCTCCCCCCCCCCTCCTCCCTCTCTCTCTCTCTATCTTTCTCTAAAACAAAAACAAAGATCACTAGACGTAGATTATAATGTACCTCCATCCTTCATAAGCCATTGAGACACAGAGACACACACACACACACATTTTCATCAAGCACCTGTCGCAAATCGTGTCCTCAAATCAAGTGTGTGAGCAGATATGAACTATTTCTGGAGGTCTGTGTTGATACTCACTATTTTTCAGTTATGTGAGCTGATATATACTACATATGCTACAGTGAAACCTTTTTGTAGCGGACTGTACGTGAGAGGTTAATCCGTTAGATCAAAGTCCGTTAAAAGGAGGTAGCATTATCTCTCTGAAAGGGTAAAAATATATATGTAAATACTCCCCCAGAGAGAGAGAGACGCAGTATATCACAGCAGGTCAACGATCGGGACAGGAGACAGACTATAATGGCGTCGTGTTCTTGAAAAAAAAAGTGTGATTTTTTCCATAACTAAGCCAAAAATACCCTATTTTTATTTCCCTTACAGTTTTAAATCAATTTGGAGGCCATTTTATATCAGTTATCTTCGTTCTGTAGTTAAGAGTGAGTCATTTAGTTATGTTCTCACATCTCATGGGAAGAGATGGGAGATATTATCCTATTTTGAGGGAATTTCATTTTGACATAATTTAAGTGAGTTTCTTGATTATTATCTTAAGTCAAGGGGAATAATTAACGTATGATTCTTTGATAATAATATTTCTTGATGTTTTCTCTGAAGTGAATAAGTAATTACGTTCTTAATACTCCAGTTAAAAGAGAATTAATGAATGTGAGAACCCCAAACACGACAAAAATGAACGTAATAACTCTCAAAACGAAAAAAAATGAACGTATGAACCTCCGAGCATACACCTGAACTCAGTAACTTTGATTAAACCGACTAGATACGTTCAAACACACACACACACACACACACACACACACACACACACACACACACTCTATTACTAGACAAGCAAAACAGATTCTCAGTACGACGATTAAACCTTTTACGACTTTCTAGCGAATCCGGGTTCGTGGGTTCATGACTCCTGGGAATGTTAGGTGATCTTCCGTGAGTCACTGTGAACTGAGGGAGCCTTTTGATGGCTACTGAAAGGATGGAAGATTCTGAGAGCCTCCAGCAAGACGAAGTGTGTCATATGGACGCCTACCGGTAAACTATTGACTTCTACAGGTATAAAAGGTCTTCTACAGGTATAAAAGGTCTTCTACAGGTATAAAAGGTCTTCTACAGGTATAAAAGGTCTTCTACAGGTCACTTCATGAGAGGTTAGGTGGCGAGGTACAATATAGAGAGGCCACAGGTGGAGAGGTGGAGGGAGGGAGGGCTGGACTGGAGGGAGGGCTGGACTGGAGGGCTGGGCTGGAGGGAGGGAGGGAGGGAGGGAGGGAGGGAAGATGGAGGGACAGTGACCCCCTTCCTCCAGACCTCAAAGGACGACACACACACACACACACACACACACACACACACACACACACACACACCCTGTTAATGCATGACTGGACACACACACACACATCAGCTGGTCTGTATACAGTACACTGCCTGGCTGGATCTCTTCCTCTCCTTTCTTTCCCTCGCCCTCTCTTTCCCACTCTCTTCCTTCTTTCCCTCACCCTCTCTTTCCCACTCCCTTCCTTCTCTCCCTCTCTCTCTCTTTCCTGCAGACTGTAAATTGTATCAGATGTTAACTGCTAAAGAGAGAGAGAGAGAGAGAGAGAGAGAGAGAGAGAGAGAGAGAGAGAGAGAGAGAGAGAGCCATCGACCTCACCGCTGGGCTTCTCTCTCTCTCTCCCTCCTGACGTTGATTCAACATTGTGTGGAACTCAACGACAGGAATTATTGTTATCTGAATCTGCCCAGTGTGTGTCCAGCCATTTCTCGTATATGAAGGAGCTGAAACAGAATCCTACTCACTGGACTAATTTATCGTACTCAAGAGGTTAAATTATCGTACTCAAGGGGATGAAATCGTACAAACGGGGTTAAATTATCGTACTTAAGGGGTTAGGCTTTCGTATTTAACAGGTTAAGTTATCGTACTCAAGAGATAAGATCGTACTCGAGGGGTTAGGTTAATGTACTCGAGATGTTAAGTCAGTGTACTCGAGGGGGTTAAGTCAGTGTACTCGAGGGGGTAAGTCATTGTACTGATTGGGCTAAATTATCGTCCTCAATGGGTTAAATTATCGTACTCAAGGGGTTAATTCATCATACTCAAGAGGTTAGGCCCAAGAGGTAGTGAAGTGGTTAAATCATTGTACTCAAGACGGTAAACTCATCGTACTCAAAAGTTATATCATCGTACTCAAAGACTTATTAAATTTCCCCATAATAAAAAAAAACATCGCCACGTATTAATTAAACTCCGCACAGGTAAAAAATTTCCCTATATGACGCTCATGTAATTAAACTAACACAATCCTCTAAAGAGCACACCTGAGGCTTATAATCACTATGAGACTATTAACAACCACTAAATCTAATTATATTTAACTATCATATACATCACTTCATTAAACCTTGGGCGATATTTATTAATTAGACTCAAATAATGAGATAGAACCTTACCATTCAATTAACAATGTATGTTAATTAATTAAAAAGTCTATAATTATCAAAAGTAATCGAGGGGTTATAATAATAATCTAAATAATTAATCTAAATATAATCATGAGAGTCGTAAATATAATCAATCTATTTAAACACTGCATCTAATCACAACTAATCAGACGTAATGAAGGCAATTAGAGTATTTAATTGGTGGATAATTAAATATCAGAGGGACTGAACAAATGAATTATGCTCATTAGGCTCAAAGACATCTTGAACTGTTCTTATTTATCACACGTACGAGAGGTGGCATTATAATTATACTCAAGGGGTTGAGTTATCGTACTCAAGGGGTTAAGCAACACTAACATGAAAATATATATAAATAACATTATATAAACACTCGTCTATATACATTATTACCGTCTAAATTTAACCAAACACCAATAACAGTTCTCTGTAGTCGATGAAGTCAAGTCCCCCTGAACAGCTGGTGGTGTGGTCTATAAAGGGGTTGGAATCCCTGTAATGGACAACATCAAAGGCTTACTGAATCTCCTATATCCTACACGATCCTCTAGGAATACCCAAGGATAGCTGTAGGGATATCTGAGGAAGGACTTGGGGTCAGGGGGAAGGAGGGGTTGTCTGGTAGGAGTCTTTTATAATATTTTTCGAGGATGTGTCAATGAGTTGGGGTCATAATATGGGTACATGGACAATATCCTGTGGACAAAAATCCCCCTGGACAGTTTTCCAGTAGACAGAAATCTCACCAGTTCAAGTGTAAGGTGTTTGGTCCAACAGCCGCCCCGAGGAGTAGCCGTGAAGGGCGTCTAGGACAAGTAGGAAGGACTCTCTCTTACCTTGAGGTCGCTCTTGGCCGCCTCAATGACGAAAGACTGGTTGAAGGTGGGATCCTGGGTGTGCCTGACGGTGCGGGTCCTGAAGACGTGTAGGGGAGGAGACTTCTGCTTCCTGAGAGACCGTCGCTCCTTCCACACCACCACCTTCACGTAGGGGTCACACGCGTTACCCAGATACTCCCGTCCTGTTAGGCCCCGCGCCTCCTGTAGAAGGTAAGGACCCGAGACGTATTAAAAGGGACTTACTGAAACACCTATAAATGAAGGACTTTAAATACCGTAGTTGTTTAGGTTTACCCCGACCACCAAGGCCCCTCGTCTCCCGAAGAAGGGATGAAACACAAGGACTTGAAGAGTGTTGAATGAGACTAAAAGACACCTACAAAAACAACAGATTCTACAGGTAAAGAAATTAATACATAAACTATCTCCTTAGTTCCTGCTCTACTGAATCTCGTATAACCTGTGGGTGGAACAGGATACAGGGAGCTACGATAAGAACCACTACAGGAGAATTGGTTGACGAAGGAATCTAATATCACCACACTCATATGGCCTCAGTCCTTCACCTCACCCCCCCCCCCTCACCCTCGACGTGGAATAATTAGAGAGTAATTGGTCTATTATTAACGAGGGATTTAGCACACTAATCCATTTATAATGACCTAATAAAATATGAATGTCAATAATATTCTCCACCAAATTAATGAAAGCAATTCTATATATATATATATATATGTGTGTGTGTGTGTGTGTGTGTGAGGCTGGTACAGGAAGGAGTAGGTGGTGGAGAAGGAGGTCTAGAGGAGGAGGTTTGGAGGAGGAGATTTCACAGGGAGGTCTAATGAGGAGGTCTCGTGGGGAGGAGGAGGTGGTCTCGAGATACTCACGAGGACAGTGATGACCAGCTTGCCAGTGTTGGACTCTGGGCTGGTCACGACGTACTGTACACCGAAGGAGAGGTGACCTTGTGCCTCGCCTCCCACAGGACTTCCCACTCCGCTACCCACGCTGTCCCCCACGCTGCTCTGGAAGGATAAAGCAAGAGAGGTCATTTAATGGTTATCTAAGGTCATGTGAGGTCATTTGGGGCATCCTAAGGTCATGTGAGGTAATTTAATGGTTATCTAAGGTCATGTGGGGTCATTTGGGGCATCCTAAAGTCATGTGAGGTAATTTAATGGTTATCTAAGGTCATGTGGGGTCATTTGGGGCATCCTAAGGTCATGTAAGGTCATTTAATGGTTATCTAAGGTCATGTGAGGTCATTTTGGGCATCCTAAGGTATCAAAGGTCATCTATCCATGCTGTTCTACACGCTTACTCTGCAAGGATAGCTAAAAAAGGTCATGGAGAGGTCATCTTGGGTCATCTCAGGTCACCCTAGGTCAATGTTTTGCTATCTAGGGCTCATCTACAGTTAATTAGGGTCATCTTCGGTCATCTATGGTCACCTAAGGTCATGGAGAACTTAGTTGGATAATTAGTGACCAAAAATCACCCCTAGTGACTTCAATCACCCGTAATGACCTTAAATGACCCTTAATGACCTAAAAATTCACTCTGAGTCGAGGTTAAAGGTGATATAACAACCTGAGATGAGATGACCTTGCCTGACACGCACAGACATCCAAGGTAGGTCAGATAAAGTCAGGACCCAAAGCGTACCCTCTGGTCTGGCGTTGTCATGGTTACGGGCCAACATGTTGCCATTTACTGCATAGAGGGGAGAAGTGAGAGAGAGAGAGAGAGAGAGAGAGAGAGAGAGAGAGAGAGAGAGAGGAACCGGTAGAGAAGGGGAATACTCTCTCTCTCTCTCCATAATTGCAAAGAAATTAATCAGAAAGAAAAAAAATACAAAAATGAAATAAAGTAAAAAATTAATAAAATAATGTAAATAAACTTAATTAAAAAAACAACAACTCAAAAAATAAAAATAAATCTAATTAAATCTCACTTCAAAAGTCCAGAAAAATAATTAATTAATAAGACAGAAATGTTTAGTGAGTTTTTAACGTTGAGATACAAGATTTACCTTCATTATTCCTTTCCCTTATTCCCTGACTCTTCTCTTCTCTTTCCTCTTCTTCCCTCTACCATCCTCTCCTCCTCCTTCTACCCTCCTCTCATCTTTCTTTCCCTTCCCTTCATTCCCTTACCTTTGTCTCCTGTCTCTTTCCCCTCTTCTCTCCCCCCCCCCTCCTGTTCTCCTCACTACCCTCCACTCTCCCCCACCCTCTCTCATCCCCTACCTTCCTCCTCCCCCTCCTACCCTTCCTCCCCCTACCTCCCTCACCCCTACCCCCCTCCCTACCCACCTCCCCCTACCCACCTCCCCCTACCTCCCTCCCTACCCACCAGCCCCTTCATACCCACCTCCCCCTACCTCCCTCCCTACCCACCTCCCCCTACCCCCCTCACCCCTACCCACCAGCCCCTTCATACCCACCTCCCCCTACCCACCTCCCCCTACCTCCCTCCCTACCCACCTCCCCCTACCCCCCTCACCCCTACCCACCAGCCCCTTCATACCCACCTCCCCCTACCTCCCTCCCTACCCACCTCCCCCTACCCCCCTTTTCCTTCCCCACGAGCAAAAAACCCAAACAGTATAATGACAACATTGAGCTCAAACAACTCATTTTAAATCCTTTCTCTTAATGGGGTAAAAATCCTGACACGTATTTGAGTAAGATTACTTAATATATTCAGTACGATGATTTAACACTGAGTACGATGATTTAGTGTGTTGAGTACGATGATTTAACACTGAGTACGGTGATTTCACCCTTTGACTACTATGGTTAAGACTCAAGGGGTTAAGACATTGTACTCAAGACATCGTTTCTCATGAGACTATGTAACTGTACTCAAGGCAGATTTAAAACACCTTATACTCATCGAGCTAAATCATTATACGGACTCTAATACACACTTCACAGACACATAAATGTACTCAATCTAGACTAATGTACTCACCCTACAGGAGTTAGTAGGCGACGTCCTGCCCGAGTACTCAGACATGGATGAGTACGTTGAGTCCCTCTTGGAGGACAGCGCCCCTAGGAGTGAGTTAGTCTCCGTGGATGCTCCGTGAATTGGACTCATGTACGTGTACTTGGTGTGAGTGGGAGTCTGGCCTGGCCTGTACGTACAAGAGAGAGTTAATAATGGACGTGGTCATATACAGATACATACGTACATTAAAACCATAATTGTGTACATTTGAAGGAAATTCCGTACATGTTTGCAAAATATAATAAGTAAATATTGGGAGAATACGTACAGTACATGGAGAACTGTGTACGTAAAAGAGAGAGAGAGAGAGAGAGAGAGAGAGAGAGAGAGAGAGAGAGAGAGAGAGAGAGAGTGTATGTAGTTGTGACGCGCGAGATTAACTTTCAATTAATTTTAAACTTTTCACAACAACAGCCATTTTAGACACTTTATCCCTGTGTTAATCTCTACAGACGACCAGTTTTATATATATTTATTTATTTATTTATTTATTGATTTATTATTATTTTTTTTATTTTTTTTAACATTGTGATGACGTAGAGAGGCTGCCCATGGCCATTTACCATCAGCTGACTTATAGGTGATTGGGTAATTAGTTGATGGGTAATAGCTGCAATGGTGACAGAAGATCCATAGTTTATTAAGGAGTTGGAGGAGTGAATGAGGCGAGTGGTGGTGGTGGTTCAGTAAGGATGGTTCAGCAAGGATGGTTCAGTATGGATGGTTCAGCAAGGATGGTTCAGTATGGATGGTTCAGTATGGATGGTTCAGTGAGGATGGTTCAGCAAGGATGGTTTAGTTAGGATGGTTCAATAAGGATGGTTCAATATGGATGGTTCAATAAGGGGAAATAGTAACAGACTTGCCACATCTCACAAAACACACCAGCCATTGTACCAGGTCTAAATGAAGCCGACTGTACAAGTGAAGGAATGTGTGTGTGTGTGTGTGTGTGTGTGTTGCTTGGAGGACCTTTAGAGATATCCAAGTGAGGAAGAGCATTCGTGTAACCCTCTCCCTCCAATCAAACTCTTATCACACCTCTTTTCCGTCTCCCCTTCCCCTTTCCATTCCTTTCCTTCCACAGTTTCCCCCTAACACCCATCCTCTGTCACACTCCCCTCCCTTCCCTTCCGGTCACGTGGAGAAATTTCCTCTCCCACACACTGTCTCTCTCCTTCCCTCCTTCCCCCTCACTCACACCCCCCTCCCGTCTCCCCACCCCTCCCGTCACGTGGCGAGACAAGACACAGTGAATCATTGAATACCGACAGCCACCATAATAAGGTCTGGAATATATCCGTCAAAACACTTGTGACGCAGACGATCAATCACAGCTGCCAACGAGACTTAAGGGGCGGTTCTCTATCTGTCTATCTATCTATCTATCTATCTATCTCCGTACATTCATCCTTTCTATATCCAGCTGCACAAGGCCTAGCACCACCTGTACAGCATCACAGCAGCTGCACAAGGCCAGGCACCACTTGTACAGCACCATAGCAGCTGCACAAGGCCTGGAACCACCTGTACAGCATCACAGCAGCTGCACAAGGCCAGGCACCACCTGTACAGCACCACAGCAGCAGCACAAAGCCTGACAACACCTGTACAGCATCACAGCAGCAGCACAAGGCCTGGCAACACCTGTACAGCATCACAGCAGCTGCACAAGGCCTGGCACCACCTGTGCAGCATCACAGCAGCTGCACAAGGCCTGGCACCACCTGTACAGCATCACAGCAGCTGCACAAGCCCTGGCACCACCTGTACAGCACCACAACAGCTGCACAAGCCCTGGCACCACCTGTACAGCATCACAGCAGCTGCACAAGCCCTGGCACCACCTGTACAGCACCACAACAGCTGCACAAGCCCTGGCCACAGCTGTCACGTGTAGTCACTTTATCCGTCTGGGAGCTGTCTTCATCGCCTCTCAAGCGGGAGTTAATTAAACAAGAATGACCATTTATTACAGCGTGAGGGAGGGAGGGGGGTGAGGGAGGGAGGGAGGGTGAGGGAGGGAGGGAGGGAGGGTGAGGGAGGGAGGGAGGGAGGGGGGTGAGGGAGGGAGGGTGAGAGAGGGAGGGTTAGGGAGGGAGGGGAAGTGAGGAAAGGAAGGAAGGAGGGAATGTGAGGGAGGGAGGGAGGGAGGGAGGGTGAGGGAGGGAGGGTTAGGGAGGGAGGGTGAGAGAGGAAGGACAGTAAGTGTATAGATAACATCGGTTCAGGAGTTATGATGAAGTTATCTTAGCTCTGAGGTGTGTGTGTGAATATAACACCTGACAACACACACACACACACACACACACACACAGGCTTCCAATTATAACCTACCATTCCCACTCTGACTTTCACACATGCCCCCTCCCTCCCCGCCCCAGCACGTGTCAGACATACACACAGGACCTCACGTGGTGTGGTGTACGCTCATCATCCCCCCCCTCCCCCCCACCAGTTAAATTACCCCTAACAGGTTAACTTTAGCTTAGAGGTTCAATTTCCATAAAAGGTTTATTTTATTTCCTTGGGTTGAATTTTCCCCAGTGGAGCAAAGAGACTCACCCTACCTTCCACATTACCTCTATTTACTGTGCTTCTCCCCAACTACCATCACCCTTCTCCCCATCACCTGTCCTACCTTCCACCTTTCTCCCCTTCCCACCATCATCTCCCCTACAACCTTCTCCCCACCTTCCCTTAAACACATCTGCTCACTCTTCACACCTTCCACACGTCTTCCCAGCTGCCCCTTCCTCCCCACCTTCCTTCCTCCCCACCTTCCTTCCTCCCCATCTCCCTTCCTCACCACCTTCCTTCTTCACCACCTTCTTCCTCACCTCCTTCCCTCTCAAACTGTCACTTCCTCTCTCACTGACTCGTGTTTCCTTAATGACGAGACAATTGTCTTTATCTCTCGGGGGAAGTGAGGAGGGTCGTGGGGAAGTGAGGAGGGTCGTGGGAAAGTGAAGAGGGTCGTGGGGAAGTGAAGAGGGTCGTGGGGAAGTGAGGAGGGTCGTGGGGAAGTGAGGAGGGTCGTGGGGAAGTGAGGAGGGTCGTGGGGAAGTGAAGAGGGTCGTGGGGAAGTGAGGAGGGTCGTGGGGAAGTGAGGAGGGTCGTGGGGAAGTGAAGAGGGTCGTGGGGAAGTGAAGAGGGTCGTGGGGAAGTGAGGAGGGTCGTGGGGAAGTGAGGAGGGTCGTGGGAAAGTGAAGAGGGTCATGGGGAAGTGAAGAGGGTCGTGGGGAAGTGAGGAGGGTCGTGGGGAAGTGAGGAGGGTCGTGGGGAAGTGAGGAGGGTCGTGGGGAAGTGAGGAGGGTCGTGGGGAAGTGAGGAGGGTCGTGGGGAAGTGAGGAGGGTCGTGGGAAAGTGAGGAGGGTCGTGGGAAAGTGAGGATGGTCGTGGGGAAGTGAGGAGGGTCGTGGGGAAGTGAGGAGGGTCGTGGGAAAGTGAGGAGGGTCGTGGGAAAGTGAGGAGGGTCGTGGGAAGTGAGGAGGGTCGTGGGGAAGTGAAGAGGGTCGTGGGAAAGTGTCTACAAGGATAGATGTATTCTCACATGTATAAGTGTATGTGTATTATAAGTATGGGAAAATGATACATAGGTTCTTCAGCTTAGCATTTTCAGTTCAAAGGTAAAGGAGAAAATTACGATAGAAATTTAGAAAACCATCGTTGTAAGAGCACCAGCACACCAGCACACCAGCACTCCACCACACCAGCGCTCCACCACTCCACCACACCAGCACTCCACCACACCAGCACTCCACCACACCAGCACACCACCACACCAGCACTCTACCACACCAGCACTCTACCACACCAGCACTCTACCACACCAGCACACCACCACACCAGCACTCCACCACACCACCACACCAGCACTCCACCACACCAGCACTCCACCACACCAGCACGCCACCATACCAGCACACCAGCACTCCACCACACCAGCACTCTACCACACCAGCACACCAGCACACCAGCACTCCACCACACCAGCACACCAGCACTCCACCACACCAGCACTCCACCACACCAGCACTCCACCACACCAGCACACCAGCACTCCACCACACCAGCACACCACCACACCAGCACTCCACCACACCACCACTCATCTCCTTACACCAACTAATATCAAAGTTTAAAGTTTATTGAGCAACATTTACACTACACGGTGTTACAACCAGGAGTAATGGTGCCAACGGTGTTACAGCCAGGAGTAATGGTGCCAACGGTGTTACAGCCAGGAGTAATGGTGCCAACGGTGTTACAGCCAGGAGTAATGGTGCCAACGGAGTTACAGCCAGGAGTAATGGTGCCAACGGTGTTACAGCCAGGAGTAGTGGTGCCAACGGTGTTACAGCCAGGAGTAATGGTGCCAACGGTGTTACAGCCAGGAGTAATGGTGCCAACGGTGTTACAGCCAGGAGTAATGGTGCCAACGGTGTTACAGCCAGGAGTAATGGTGCCAACGGAGTTACAGCCAGGAGTAATGGTGCCAACGGTGTTACAGCCAGGAGTAGTGGTGCCAACGGTGTTACAGCCAGGAGTAATGGTGCCAACGGTGTTACAGCCAGGAGTAATGGTGCCAACGGTGTTACAGCCAGGAGTAATGGTGCCAACGGAGTTACAGCCAGGAGTAATGGTGCCAACGGTGTTACAGCCAGGAGTAGTGGTGCCAACGGTGTTACAGCCAGGAGTAATGGTGCCAACGGTGTTACAGCCAGGAGTAATGGTGCCAACGGTGTTACAGCCAGGAGTAATGGTGCCAACGGTGTTACAGCCAGGAGTAATGGTGCCAACGGTGTTACAGCCAGGAGTGATGGTGCCAACATTGCCAGTGCCCAAAATATCCACTACTGGCACACATCTCCCCCTCTGGTGGGTCAAATTGCCTGACCATCACCAACAAGGTAACGAGTTTATGACACAGGCACTATCTCCTTTCTACTTTCACAGAGTGCCAAGTCAAGTGCCATTACCAGGGCTATGTTTAACCCTATCTCTTGCTCGTGTGTCTGTCTATATGTATGTTAATAAGTTAAACACAGGCTGGTTAACAAAAAGCTGGTATCTGGCATTGGCATTCTCATCTATCATTTCTAGCAGTGCCAAGTGCCATTATCAAGTGCCATTCATCTTCATAACCATGTGTGTGTGTGTGTGTGTGTGTGTGAAATATCTCAAAAACCTCCTCACACACACGGAGGTACAGGTACAATTACAGGTACAGGTACTCACGTGAGGGCCAGGTCAGGTGTAGGGTCATTAGTGGGGCTCTTCGTGTAGGTGGTGAGGCGTAGCGTAGGGGCCTCACCGGCGTATATGCTCTGACGCTCCTTCTCTCGACGTCTACGCTCCTCATCTGCCAAGGGAGAGAGTGAGAGAGAGAGTGTGTGAAAAAGTGAGAGAGAAGTTGAGATAGTGACAAAGTGAGAGTATGAGAGGATTAGAGAGAAAGATGATAGGCACGATGATGATGATGATAATTATAAACAAATAATAATAATAAACAAATAACTTATTCAACGAACTAATGACAAAACACGATAGATTCTGTACCTCCAATCACATAGCGAGAATAATCATCCCTCGACCAATCAGTAAACACCGAATAGTTTCTCCACCAATCATCGTGCGGAAGGAATGTATCAAGGGAACAATACAAGGGAATGCATATCCATCAGTGATAATGAAATTACACACACACACACACATCATGCTCGGCGCAGACTACTCCGGCTACATCAACGCTCTCTCTACCCTGGAAATGCCATCCCTCAGTGACCTCCACCACCAAGCACTAGCAAGGTTTGGCAGTGGACTACTGCACCATCCTCGCCATCGCCACCTCCTGCCACCGGCAGCCCCCCGCCCACCTCGCGCAGTCCGCCACTACAACAAAATTCAGCCCATAAGAGCCCACACCGATAGATATAAGAACAGCACCATCCCATCTATTGTTAAAATAATAAACAACTCCTGATTTATGTACTGTACAGCCCTGTAAATGTATTGAACGCATATCATTATGTCTAAATCAAATGTAAGTTTGTATATTTTCAGCCACCGGCTGCAACTCTATTAATAAACCGTTTATTATTATTATTATTATTATTATTATTATTATTATTACACACACGCGAGAGTAGGAAGTAATTGAGTTAATGCATTCAAGAAAAAATTCAATTGTGTTGGTAGCTGGAAATGGCTGGTGATTGTAAGTGACAGATAGATAGATAGATAGATAGATAGATATATTGAAACTTCACTTATTTTTTCCCGTGGCAACAAGCTGATGACTCACCCTTCCTTCAGGTGCGAGGAGGGGGTTGAGGGAGGGAGGTGGGGAAGGAGAGGAGGGGGAGGGAAGGGTAGGGAGGGGGGGTGGTGAAGAGGGGAGTGTGAAGGACAGTCAAAAGGTAGTTGTTGTGGTGCGCAGGTGAGAGAGAGAGAGAGAGAGAGAGAGAGAGAGAGAGAGAGAGAGAGAGAGAGGTACACGTGTAAACAAGATCACATACGTCATATAGAGGTCTTCCACATCTGTCGTACAGGTGTGTTAGCGGTGGAGGGAGACACTTGTACCTGTAGTGTTTATTCTAGTGAGAGAGAGAGAGAGAGAGAGAGAGAGAGAGAGAGAGAGAGAGAGAGAGAGAGAGAGAGAGAGAGAGAGGCTGTCGGGATTGTGTGAAGCTTCTGGAGTCTTTGATGAAGGAATGACACTCTGTTTTGTTGTTATGTGATGTGAGGTATTTAAGTGAGTTATACCACCTACAGTGTGACAGAAAACGGGAACGGAGTAACATTAGAGAAAACCGATTTATTAACATTCCCCAAACTCCTATAGACAGATGTACCGATATATTTAGATATTTATGCAGTAAAATCACTATACAAATTCGTACTGGTTTAATATATATATAGAGAAAGAGCTGGTCCTCCCCACTGTGAAAATAATTAACAGTACAGTTCGCCCCTAAGCTTATTATTATTACCATTATTGTTATTATTAAAAGTCCAGTCAACACCGCCATCCCATCACGACGCTTAAATGAAAATAATAATGAATCTGTAATTATATCTGGTACAACGGCTCAGCTAGATGGCAACACTCGGTATATAAACACGAAACTGACTTTTTTTCCCCGTTAATTTGTTTCACGTTTTTGTTTCTTTTATTTACTTTAATGTTGTGGGAGTGACGATTGTTTGGTTGTATTGTTGTTATTGTTGTATTTCAGTGTTATTGTATCGTTATTTAACCCCAAAGTTATTTATCCCTTATGTCTGATTATGTACCGTTTCGGCTGGTTCTCTGTCTTGTCTGTCTGTGAGTTTGTGTGTCTGTCTATCTGTCTGTGTCGTCTTTTTCTCTGTCTGTCTCTATCTCTGCATTATTCTCTGTCTCGCCCTTACCCCCCCTTACCATCCTCCACGACTCAGTACTTGGCAATAGGACATCAACAGCGGCTCCTACACCCTGACCTGATTCCTAAGCACCAATTTACAAACAGATCAGACATCTCCACCCTGATGTTCACGCCTCCTCTCTTTGTTCCTGATGGGCTGAATCCTTACGTCAATTAACTAAGTGTTCTGATGGGCTAAAATCGTTACAACGGGTTACCCAAGTGTTCTGATGGGCTAAAATCGTTACAACGGGTTACCCAAGTGTTCTGATGGGCTAAAAATCGTTCCATCAGATTACCCAAGTATTCTGATGGGCTAAAAATCCTTACGTTACCATGGAAACTCGAAGACATGAATGTTTCAGGTTATATATCTACTTAAATGTTTTATTGAGGGAAGGAGGTCAGCTCATTTGCATACGGAGCGAAGGGAAAACTCCGTGGAATGGAAAATAGGTTGTGTTTGGTCAGTGAGAGTCTTGAATGAGAGAGATGGGAGAGAGGGAAAGAGGAAGAGAGAATAGGAGAGATGAGATGGATGGAGAGGGAGAAAGAGGCGTAGAGAGTGATGCACATGGAGGCAGGGAGGAAAGGAAAGAGAGAGAGAGAGAATTACGGAGATGGAAAAGAGGAAGGGAGGCACAGAGGGGGAGAGAGAGAGAGAATTTCACCCTCCAAAACACACACATACAGAGGCTATACAACAGTAGTATACCTTTAACTATACAACGTGATGCTATACACTCAACTATACAATATACTTCACTACTATACATTAACTCTAACTCACCATTAAGTAGGAGGGTATTGAGCCAACAGCCGTGCCCTACCACACACACCACCACCACCACCGCTACCGCCACCACCGCCGCTCCCGCCACCATCACTCCGAAGCGTCCCCAGGCGGTGAGTGTGTACATCTGGGGAAGAGAAGACACGGTTAAGTCAGGCTACGGTACTACTACTAGTACTACTTTTTTTTTTAAGTGGCCTCCAGCCTCCCCCAATAGCCACAC
>CAUDMG010003641.1:370000-565000 GCA_958450375.1 Homarus gammarus | reverse complement strand
ACCTTACTCTACCACCCACCAACACCCCACCCCTCCCCTCCCTCCCCCCCCCCCCTTCAACATCTTACCCGTCCTGACTCTCTCTCTCGGGGGAAAAACGTTTGATAATCGGCTTTCGGATTCGGCTCTGCGTCATATAATCGGCTTCGAATTCGGTCGGTCCTGCGTCATTATAATCGGCTTCCTGGCTCCCTCAACTTGGTCGGCTGGTTCCCCTCCCCCCTTCTGCCTACTACTAAAGATGTAAGCCGCGTCTCAAACTCCTAATGCTCTTCAGGGGGTAGAGAGGGGAAGGGGGAGGGGAAGGGGGAGGGGAAGGGGGAGGGGAAGGGGAAGGGGAAGGGGGAGGGGAAGGGGAAGGGGGAGGGGGAGGGGGAGGGGGAGGGGAAGGGGGAGGGGAAGGGGGAGGGGAAGGGGAAGGGGAAGGGGGAGGTGAAGGGGGAGGGGAAGGGGAAGGGGGAGGGGAAGGGGAAGGGGGAGGGGGAGGGGGAGGGTCTCTCTCTTTTTCTCTATCTTTCTCTCTCTCTGGTCCGGTTTGGCTATTGACCCGTGACCATATTCAGCCTTTGATGTTTATCGATATGTTTGAGCAAGGGGGTGAGGGTGTGTGTGTGGGTGTGGGGGTGGGTGAGGGTGGGTGTGTGTGTGTGTGTGTGTGTGTGTGTGTGTGTGTGTGTGAGAGTGAGGGTGGGTGTTTGTGTGGGGGTGAGGGTGTGTGGGTGTGTGTGAGTGAGGGTGGGTGTTTGTGTGGGGGTGAGGGTGTGTGGGTGTGTGTGAGTGAGGGTGGGTGTTTGTGTGGGGGTGAGGGTGTGTGGGTGTGTGTGAGTGAGGGTGGGTGTTTGTGTGGGGGTGAGGGTGGGTGGGTGTGGGTCTCGGCGTCACTATAGCTAACTAACAGAACTAGAACTTAAACGCCAGTACAGCCACCAACTCTCCCAGCTATCGTCTCCACATCCTCCGTGGTCTGAAACACCTCGGAGTTCCCGCGTCTTAGTTCTCCAGTGTTTACCCAACAATCCCACTCACCAACGCTCCAACGCTCCAACCTACTGGTGTTCTCTCTTAAATGCTCCACCAAGAGGACTCCTAGAACGAGTACAGAAGAATGAGTACAAGAGTGTTATCTGCCGCTCTTACACTATCAAGAGGGATTCGGTACACTCTCTGATCATCACCACGACCTCAGGGCAGGACGAAGCTGATACATTAACCACGACCCCATCCAGCTCAGACGACCACGTACTGATCGCTATAAGTACGACCCCATCTTACTTTTGTACTGTGACTGTGCTGAAATTTTTTGACCTATCTCATTTAATTGACACACACACACACACACACACACACACACACACTACTGACAGACATACGGACTCACGGATGAATAGCACCACTGAGAAACGTGTAGGTGTAACTAATGTGGTGTGTCGCCTCGCATCTGTCCCTACTCGGTGTTGATTATCGAGCCTAATGGTGGTGATAGTGGTGGTAATGGTGGTAGTTGTGGTGGTAGTAGTCTTCATTTAGTGTCTCTTTAGTTCTGTACATAAGAGCTGACTATACAGTACAGTGCACAATAAACTAGCTTCTGTTCGTGGCAAAATTCCAACAAAAATATAGAAGTCTACGTGACGCGGTTTTGTCAATAACATTCTTTCTCAATGGCGGTGGACTAATTCCCTGGGGGGTAACTACACATACAACATTCATTACCACATCACAACATACACAAACACATATGAAATTACAATAACATTACAGAATACAGATAAAGAGTTACCTGAGATGTAATTAATAATAATGAGAAGTGATTAAAAATAGGTGAGGTCATGTGCTGGGTGTGGCGGCGTCTAAGGTTGACTCATATAAATAGGGAAGTACTCGTAGGTGAGTTTGGTTAATAGGTTTTCCCCATGAGTGAGGTGTACAAGGCTTCCTTCCCCACGACTCACGGAATTTCCCCCACGACCCACAGTTTTCCCCCAAGATTTACAGAATTTCCCTCATGAGCCGCAAAATTTCCCCAAGACCCACAGAATTTCCCCAAGACCCACAGAATTTCCCCAAGACCCACAGAATTTCCCCAAGACCCACAGAATTTCCCCACGACCCACAGAATTTCCCCACGACCTGTAAATTTCCCTTCCGTCTGCCCTGTCTCATCATTGGCTGTCTCGTTAACTTTGAAGTCGCCTGATTGGTTTTCCGGTCACCTTTCTTAATTACCTGACTGGCTCTCTCATTAACCTTCCATGGCACTCTGGTTGATCTTGTCGGTAACCTTCCTGTTCATCTGATTGGCTCTCGCGTTAACCTCGCAGACACAACCTAATTGGCTGATATTCTCACCCGTCATATCCAATCAGCTGATGGCTTTCCTCACTATACCACACCAATACTCTCGTCCTCTAAGTGGCGTATTCTACCACACTTCCAGGGATCTAATTGGCTCTCCAAGTCCTCCCATCTAGTTGCTTATTGGCTAAAAAAAAATCCCACAAATATTATCAAATCAGCTGATGTTTTTCCCGCGCTAACACAGCTGATCTGCGCGCGCAAATTCACCATAAAATAAAAACACTCGCTATAGGGGACGGGTCGATAACAGCCCCGTGTTACTGCTGTCACTGTTTACATTACTGGCACTGCTGCTATTGCCACTCTATTATGGGTAATGGATCACCTACTTTAGCTACAAGTTGGCGGCCAATATCCTGACTGTGGTGTTTGGTCAAAATCCCACCGGACTCAAAATATTTCTGGATAATTTCACATGTAACAAAATCCCAATAAGGTTGTGTGTTGTTGGGGGGGGGGGGGGGTGTAAAGGGTGTGGGTTTGTGTGGGGGTGTGGGGGGGTGGGGTCGATGTATTGTTTGCTATTGACTATGTGTGATTGTTTTTTAGATACATATAGCTTCAGTTAACGAGAGAGAGAGAGAGAGAGAGAGAGAGAGAGAGAGAGAGAGAGAGAGAGAGAGAGAGAGAGAGAGAGAGAGGCAAACAACATCTATTTTTACACACACACACACACACACACACACACACACAGAGGGTTGGTAAAGTATCCAGGAGTTAAAATAATTCCAGTAAAAGTTATATTTAATTATAAAACTTTTAGGCACGAAGAGTGAATGGTGGTGTGTGGGAGGGAGGGAGGGAGGGAGGGTGGGGGGAGGGAGGGTGGGGGGAGGGAGGGAGGGGGAGAGAGAGGGAGGGTGGGGGGAGGGAGGGAGGGGGAGAGAGAGGGAGGGAGGGAGAGGGAGGGAGGGAGGGAGAGGGGGAGGTAATGTACTGTGTTGAATTGGAGGGAAGAAGAAAGGGAGGGAGGGAGGGAGGGAGGGGGTAATGTACCGTGTTGAATTGGAGGGGAGAAGAGAGAGAGGGAGGGAGGGAGGGAGGGAGAGGGGGGGTAATGTACTGTGTTGAATTGGAGGGATGGAGGGAAGAAGAAAGGGAGGGAGGGAGGGAGGGAGAAGGTACAATAGCAACAAAAGTTTGAGGGAGGCCAAAATATTTCACATCCGCCAAATAACTTCCAAACTACATCCACGATCACCAAACTTTTTTGTTGTTTTTTTTTAGAAACTTTGACGACACGCTAAAAAGTTACATCTACCAGCACAAGGAAAGTATACCGTGAACACCTGAACTAATGACAAATTTCACGATCGTTCAAATTACCTGTTCAATTGGCGGCGAGTATCCCATTTGTGGAGCTCATTGGTGTTAATTTGGAGAGAGAGAGAGAGAGAGAGAGAGAGAGAGAGAGAGAGAGAGAGAGAGAGAGAGAGAGAGAGAGAGAGAGAGAGAGAGAGAGGTGATTCAAAGCAACTGAATATTTCTAATTGAGGTGATATTCTGATAACGTAAATTAAAATAGAAAGAAAAAAAAACTAATATTATTTTACGTTACATTTCATATCGCTTAGTTGATTTTTTTTAATTTTGTATTACATGTACAGCTTGTGGGTATATTATACAGTATATTTAACTCTGTATTTTTAACTGTATCTGATTAGAGAGATACTGTAACTGCATTGAAATAGAGGTGTTAACTGTATTCACCTTGCTGTACCTGTACCCTGCTTGTAACTGAACCTGTGCCTGTAACCTGCTTGTAACTGAACCTGTACCTGTAACCTGCTTGTAACTGAACCTGTACCTGTAACCTGCTTGTAACTGAACCTGTACTTGTAACCTGCTTGTAACTGAACCTGTACTTGTAACCTGCTTGTAACTGAGCCTGTACCTGTAACCTGCTTGTAACTGAACCTGTACCTGTAACCTGCTTGTAACTGAGCCTGTACCTGTAACCTGCTTGTAACTGAACCTGTACCTGTAACCTGCTTGTACCTGAACCTGTACCTGTAACCTGCTTGTAACTGAACCTGTACCTGTAACCTGCTTGTAACTGAGCCTGTACCTGTAACCTGCTTGTGCTTGAACCTGTACTTGTAACCTGCTTGTACCTGAACCTGTACCCTGCTTTTAACTGAACTTGTACCTGTAACCTGCTTGTAACTGAGCCTGTACCTGTAACCTGCTTGTACCTGAACCTGTACCTGCAACCTGCTTGTACCTGAACCTGTACCTGTAACCTGCTTGTACCTGAACCTGTACCTGTAACCTGCTTGTACCTGAACCTGTACTTGTAACCTACAGTTGTTTCTGATGTTATTTAGTTCATAAGAGATTTTCGTATTGGTAGTGAGAACCCTTACCACCCACTCCAGCCACCGCCCACTCCAGCCACCACCCATAACAGCCACCCACTCCAGCCACCACCAATACCAGCCACCCACTCCAGCAGCCACCCACTGACCTCTACTCTACGCTCACCAGTGCTCCACCAAGGGCTTCAGTGGCCACCCTCAATGTTTCAGCGTCAGGGACTTGTCTTGTGAGGGAAACTTGACCGGCCAAACATTTTATGAAAAGACGGTTAGGTTAAGTTAATTTAGGTTAGGTTCAATGCCAGTCATCCCAAAGGTCACACACACACACACGAGTACCACCACCACCTCTCCTTCACCTCAGTCAGTCATAGCCACACGCCCCTCACTGCATTATATACTCTCCCCACCAACCAACACACCCGCCTCAGAGACTGGACAACCCCTCTCTGTTTACCCTTCACCTTAAACGATCCATTCGCTTTATAAACAAGAACTAAACAATGAACAATAAAATAAAGATACATTTTTATCCCTTTGAGAATAACATTAATATTTTATCTTACGTATTCCTGTTATTACGTCAGTGTGTGTATAAAAGTTTTTGTACCAGCGTCTCCACTCTATGCTACCGAGGTGACACCAACTCAAAACCCAGACGATCATCCATGGAGGAAAGTTAAGAGTGGTTTATATTTTTCTGTATCGATTTTTGGTTGTTTTTGTGTGAGGAAATTTCTTCATCTTAAATGCTAAAAGAGTTTGTAGTTAAAGTCTCTTGGTGATTATTCTGATTTTTAGCGATATGTTAGAGGGGATTTGTTCCAGGTTATGTGATTATTTTTTGGTGGGATTAGGTTAGGTAAAGTAAGGTTATCTTAATCAATAACTAAAAAAAAAAACCCACAACTTATCGGATTAAAACGCAAAAAAAAAAAAAACACAATAAAACTTACGATTGTGGTGTTTAACCTTCCAAACAGGGGGTTGTGTTGTCCTCTTCACGTGTGTTGTTTAAGGGCCATTGTTGACTAGACGATCGTCACTTGTTTCTCGAGAGCCATTGTTTACGAGGCGACTGTCACTTGTTTCCTCTTATCACTGTCTTGTAGCAGATGACTATTTTTTTTGCACCTGCGGAGAGCCAATGATTACCCGTGAGCAGTTTTAATACACGTGTAATATCTATAATGATCGTAGGAGAAAATATCGCAAGTTTTAGCATATCGTAAGACTTTTTTTCTTTCAGTTTCGTCGTAATTTTAAGATAATTTTTGTAACTTTTTTTTTCAGTTTAGGTCTTATTTTATGATATTTTTCAGCCTTTTTTTATAATTTGGTCGGAATTTTGGATTTAAGTATTTTTTGGTTTAAATGGAACATAAAGATTGTTTTTTTTTAAGTAAATTTTTAGTTTTTCTTTTAATTTAAGGTATTTTTAAGTCACCCTTTCAGTCTGATCACAAATACACGATAAAATTGATGTCTTTTTTCATTTAAGTCAGTTAAAACGTAAGTACTTATACACAACAGCCGAGGAAAGACGAACTAAACGACGGTACTGGCAAAAGCAACGCCAGCACGAACCAACGACATCGCCTGACACCCAGAAACTTCTACCCAGCGATGCCACATGTAATAAATACCTTCGCCAGACGCACGTTCACCCACTTTCTGCCTTCAGTAGCGTTCTTATACTGGTGACAATGAGGGACTGACCTGGTTCATTCATCTGAGTCATTTATATGTTCGAGTGAATGAACCAATTACCTTTATCCATTTAAATTGGTTTAATTATCTGGTCAAACTGTTTACTCAATTTACTCATCTCACCTGAAGAATGACCACCCTAACGTTACTTGGTTAGGTCAGGTCGTGTCAGAGGTTACGTTAAGTTAGCATTTGATTATGTTATTGTTATGTTTGGTTAGATAGCATTAGGGTGTTTAATCTTCAGGTGAGCTATTAATTCATTCGACTCAATTACTCGTTTCATGCTTCACCAATTCACCTCACTAACTAACCCGGACTATTGCTGCTCACTCGCCCGGTTCGGAGATTCATTCATCCGTTCAAACCTCTGAATGAAACCATATCAACGTCTGTTCATTCACCCTTATTCATCATTCCCAATATCAATCAAACTACTACACTATTTTAAGACTTATTCACTCATTCACGTAGCTGCTTCACTCATGCGTTCGAATCACTCAACAAACTCCCAGGATTCATTCACGGGATTCATGATTCACTTGTTTTTTCGAACATGTGACAGAATCCACCATATTCACTATACCCGAGTTATTCACTATACCCGAGTTATTCACTATACCCGGTTACTCACTATACCCGAGTTACTCATTATACCCGGTTACTCATTATACCCGGTTACTCATTATACCCGGTTACTCAATATTCACGCCACTCCAATCACCACACAAATGCCTATTACACACTGTTCATTCATCCCAATTCACGACTCATCAATATGTTCGGGTAAGTGAATGAGCTTCGTCCTTGCTCATTCATCCAGTTCGAAGATTGACTCACAAATACGTCAATACCTACAACGGCGCCTCTTACTCTGGCACTGTGACGCAGTAGTGCCAGAGGTGCCAATATTTACATCTTTTTTTTCCTCGTCGTATTTGTTTACATTTTGGGACTGACAATAATATTATTATTTGTTTTGAGGTAAATCATAGAAAATAACGACCTTAACTAATTATCTTGAGTTAAATCACATAAACAACGTCTCAAAATGACACCCAGACTACACTCAGACTCTACCTAAACAAGATACGTTCACTTAACGCAAGACAGAATTAACACACGGAATCTTATCTCCAAACTGGTGGTATTAAGTGAACGTATCTAGTTAAGGTAGAGTCTCAGTGTAGTCTGGACGCCATAGTAGGTGCGTTATATTGGTGTCTTTCCTTAAGTCATTTAGTTGGTGATTTTTTTTATTGTAAGTCAAACAATTTAGGTCATTCTCACACCTTGATTTAGGAGAAACAATCAAGGTGTTGTGAGGGTGTGCTGTGAGGTGCTATGAGGGTGTGCTGTAAGGTGCTGTTAAGGTGTGCTGTAAGGTGCTGTGAGGGTGTGCTGTGAGGTGCTGTGAGGGTGTGCTGTAAGGTGCTGTGAGGGTGTGCTGTAAGGTGCTGTGAGGGTGTGCTGTGAGGGTGTGCTGTGAGGTGCTGTGAGGGTGTGCTGTGAGGTGCTGTGAGGGTGTGCTGTGAGGTGCTGTGAGGGTGTGCTGTGAGGGTGTGCTGTAAGGTGCTGTGAGGGTGTGCTGTGAGGTGCTATTAGAGTGGGTGCTGTGAGGGTGTGCTGTGAGGGTGTGCTGTAAGGTGCTGTGAGGGTGTGCTGTGAGGTGCTGTGAGGGTGTGCTGTGAGGGTGTGCTGTAAGGTGCTGTGAGGGTGTGCTGTGAGGTGCTGTGAGGGTGTGCTGTAAGGTGCTGTGAGGGTGTGCTGTAAGGTGCTGTGAGGGTGTGCTGTGACGTGTGCTGTGAGGGTGTGCTGTAAGGTGCTGTGAGGGTGTGCTGTAAGGTGCTGTTAGGGTGTACTGTGACGGTGTGCTGTGAGGGTGTGCTGTAAGGTGCTGTTAGGGTGTGCTGTAAGGTGCTGTGAGGGTGTGCTGTAAGGTGCTGTGAGGGTGTGCTGTGAGGGTGTGCTGTGAGGGTGTGCTGAGGTGCTGTTAGGGTGTGCTGTAAGGTGCTGTTAGGGTGTGCTGTTAGGGTGTGTTGTCAGGGTGTGCTGTAAGGTGCTGTTAGGGTGTGTTGTCAGGTGCTGTTAGGGTGTGTTGTCAGGGTGTGTTGTGTGGTGAGTTCATGCACACCGGAAGAGGTTGCGTAGTTCCCCGGGCCGATGTGTACATTCTCTCTCACACACACACACACACACATGGATCCAATGTGTATGTAGGTGTGTGTGTATACTGTATAAAACACGCGATATTCTTCCGTCAATATACTGAACATACCAAGCATATCTGGCCTAACCTGATGAACTCTGGCGATCGGATTCTCAAAGGTTCATATAATGTTGTATGTTGTGTTGTCAAAGGAAGAAAAACATTTTAAACTCTGCAATTGTGTGTAAATGAGGCAGAAAGTCAGATCAGCAACCTGGGACCTCCCTGTTTGGTAGCTGCCTATTACCTAACAGTACCCTACTCTAATTTGATAACTTAACACTAACCTAACCTAACCTAACCCAACCTAACGCTAACGTAACTCACCCTAACCTGACATAACCTCACCCACAGGTAGAGTTAAGGTGACTAAACTTCAGGTGAAATAAGGTAACGAGGCGAACCTAATCATACGACTAACTTATACTAAGATACAATGTTGGAGCCTCAAAAACTCTTTAAGCAAAATTCCTTCCCAGTAACTGGTGACGTGAGAATGTAACTAACTGTCTCACATTATCCCTTTAACAGTATGTTTGTAAGTGTGTATTAAACAGTTACTTCATAATGTTGGTTAGGTTAGGTCAGAGACTTGCCACGATTAGCTTATCTCCAGTTAAAATACCCCCCACAAAAAACAACAAACGGTGAAAATATTTGACAAAGGACATCTCGTATCTGTGACAATGTTAAGACCCGATCCAGGCAGGTGTTCGGGCGGCCTCATAACTCACGATAAGTTATCAGGGCATTTTATCACAGCTCCTGGTAACTCGAACACTTTGTGGGGCCAAGAACACCGCCCACCCGCTACGATCTCTTCCTTCCTCCTTCAGGCACTTGACGTAGGACACTTCTTTTATACGACGGAGATGATCCCGTTGGTGCACTGCGTCGATAGTCACACTAGTTCATCACCTACAACACGTAATTCTCATCAAGGACGGAATGTGATCTTATAACCCACCATGCGAGCGGTAAATACACCGTACTGGTTGTTGAATACGAGGTTAAAAATCGTAGAGGCGGTGAAATTAACGTGGGATAAATTTTAAATGTACACGGGATACGAGAGGAGAGAGCGCAGTGATACGCCCTTCACTTACCGCTGTCAGACATGCACTGAGCGAGTCGGCAGCAGTGTGGTAGTGGCACTGGCACTGAGGCTGGTGGCCACACGGTCGGCCACGGGGCGGGACAGAGTGTGTTCGTTCGCCTTATCGTTCCTCGGATTTCCTTGAAAGATAAATTTTTGTTCGTTCGTGTATCATCTGGCATTAATATTTCCCTCTAAAAAACCCCATTCTCACCCTCCAAAAAAATCGTTATCGGGTTGTAAATAAAAGAACAAAACTACAAAATCGATTAATCAGAGTGAAGCCACACGAAGCCATAACTCAAGAGAAATACGTATATAAGTTATTTGTATTAACCGTGGCGTTTATCTTGACGCCACGGAATCGGATGAGACTCAATTTCTCAGCATTATTCGTCCTCCTCCTCCTGCTCCGTCTCAGCACAATATTAGACGCTGACATTTACGGTGATTAATTATTCACACACTGGGAGAACCACACCAAAACCACCCCCTTTAGTTTTACTCCTAGATTCTGATAATGATGATGACAATAACAACAACAACAACAATAGCAACAACAATAACAATAACCATAATAACAATAATAACAGCATCTCACCTAACATCACTAGCTAAACATTACAAAACATCAACATACTAGACCTTCAATACAAAAAATGTCTGTATTGACGAGTACCTTGACTTACCAGGCTATTGTCATCCGCCTCAGCAATCATAGATAGGAGTTATTACATTAATTTATGGTCAAGATTGGAGGAGTGGGTGGGTGGGTATGAGAGGGGTAGGAGGGAAGGAAGGAATGAGATAAGGAGGAAGGAGGGAAAGTAGGTGGAAGGTGAGAGGGTGGTGAAGAGTGTAGTAGTTGTGGTGGTGAGGGGGAAGAATGGTGGTAGTGGTGGTTGACATGGTGGCAGAGGTAAGAGGTGGTGGTAATGGTGGCACAGGTAAGAGGTGGTGGTAATGGTGGCACAGGTAAGAGGTGGTGGTAGTGGTGTCGGCTCAGTTTCCCGCCTCTGAGAACCTTTCGTGTCCAAATTCTAGGTAATGGGTGTGGTCCTCTCCTCCCCCCCCTCACCCCTCACCTATCCCCTTACCCCTCACCTCACCCCTCTCTCCCCTTCTTCTCCCCTCACCCTTCACCTTCCTCCCTTCCCTTACACATCCCCACCCCATCTTCCCCTCATATCACCCACCCCTCCTACCCTCATCTCCCCATACCTCCAACACCTCTCCACACCCCTCCAACACCTCTCCACACCCCTCCACACCCTTCCAACACCTCTCCACACCCCTCCACATCCTCCACACCCTCCCTCCACATACCACCCACACTAGCGCGTCAGCAGACCACTTTACGGTCTTGTCAGATGGTCTCAAGAATTCCTGGAAGCAGCAAGGAACACAAGCTGCTCCTCCAAGGTGCTTCCGGGAACACTGTGTTGATAGGTGATACTCGAGTGTCGGATACGATAGATAGAGAGATAGATAGATAGATAGATAGATAGATCCCCCTCTCATATGATTCACCTGTCGCGTTAAGGTCGGGTCATGAAGGAAGGTAGTCAAGGAGTAAACAAAAGGATCTATGAATATGCAAATTATGGCGACATTTAGCATCACGTGGGAGGATATTAAGGAGGGGGGGAGGGGGAGAGGAAGGGGGTGAGGGACGGGGAGGAGGGAGGAGGAAGAAGAGGAAGAAGAAGAGGAAGAGGAGGTCCGCCTACGATACGCCCCCACGGTAGTAAAAACTGGAGAGACCATTGAAAGCTTAAAGAGAGAGAGAGAGAGAGAGAGAGAGAGAGAGAGAGAGAGAGAGAGAGAGGCTGGCCCCTACCTTCACCAGCATATAATTTAGGCATCTGCTGTTCTGTTTAACTTGGTCTAGTCACTACTACCATCGATCCCCCCCCCCAGTTGCTCCTCACTCCCTCCCTTCACTCTCTCCCCTCACTCCGTCCCCTCACTTCACTCCCTCCACTCCCTCTCCTTCCAAATTCTTCTCCCTTCCCTTCAACATCTTCTCTCCTTCCTTCCTTCCTTCCTTCCTTCCTTCCCTCCCTCCCTCCCTCCCTTTACCATCTTCCGTCCTTCCGTTCCTTCATCGTCTTACCTCCTTCTACCATCTTCCTTCCTTCCCTCCCTTCATCACCCCCTCCCCCTCCTTCCCTCCCTTCATCACCCCCTCCCCCTCCTTCCCTCCCTTCATCACCCCCTCCCCCTCCTTCCCTCCCTTCATCACCCCCTCCCCCTCCTTCCCTCCCTTCATCAACCCCCTCCCCCTCCTTCCCTCCCTTCATCACCCCCTCCCCCTCCTTCCCTCCCTTCATCACCCCCTCCTTCCCTCCACACACACACACACAGATGACACAGGCGCCACTATATACCAACGCCATTATATGAATCCTCAAAGTTCGTCAATAAGACATGAAGTTAGTACGAAGGCAGGATGTCGTAGGAGGGAAGTTATGCCACCATCAGGCAGCCAAGACCCCGTTCACAGAGAGGCGTACGATAATGACTCACATTTTACATGACTCGACTGGATAAACAAACGAATGGAAATGATAGAATATATATAGTGCAGTTTATACACCATTAGACACCATTATACACCATTATAGAGCATTATACACTATTATACACCATCATATATTTGTATCGTATTGTAAGTAAGGCAGTTAAATACAGTCTCTCATATATCCAGTTTATGAAGAGGAAATGTATCGTAAGTAGTGGTGATAATCCAGTGTTGGAGGTGAGTGGTGGAGGTGAGTGGTGGAGGTTAGTGGTGGAGGTGAGTGGTGGAGGTGAGTGGTGGAGGTCAGTGTTGGAGGTGAATGGTGGAGGTCAGTGTTGGAGACAAGAGTGAATGAGTATGTAATATGTCAAGCTGATATTGTCACCATAAAATGTATTGAAACTAGAGTGTTTGACATTTTCCCCAGAAGGCTTTAACACACAGACGAGATATATGAATGTTTACATGTATTATACTGTGTCCGTGTTTCTATGTATCGACACACACACACACACACACACACACACACACACACACCACTAGCAATTATATACCCTGAGCTATTAAGGGGGCTACCTAAAATGCATCGTGAGCTATTAAAACATGAACTAGCAATTGTATACCCTGAGCTATTAAGGGGGCTACCTAAAATGCATCGTGAGCTATTAAAACATGAACTAGCAATTGTATACCCTGAGCTATTAAGGGTCGTTAATAGATGTGTAGGAAGCTCAGTTTATGTGAGTGTGGGGTCTCTCTAACCCTCTCCCCCTTCCCCATTATTCTCCCTCTATCCTCCCCTCTCCTTTTCCACCTTTCATTCTCTTCTCCTCCCCACCCTCACCCCATCCCCACCTCACCACACCCCACCCTCACCCCCCATCACAGTTGACACAGAACTATGAGTCTGTAGGTTTTTAAAAGGGGGAACAAAAAATAAATGACCCCATTTCATAACTCACGCTGGGAGATAATGGGAGGGGGGGTGGAGAGGGAGGGAGTGGGGAAGGGAGGGGAGAAGATGGGAGAGAGTGGGAGAGAGGGTGTAGGTGGAAAAGGGAAGGAGAAAGAGAAAGTGTAGGAGAGAGAGAGAGAGAGAGAGAGAGAGAGAGAGAGAGAGAGAGAGAGAGAGAGAGAGAGTCCTGAGTGCTAATTACAAGACCTAAAACGACAGGTGATGCAATACCCACGAGCCAGCCTTCTCTCTCTCTCTCTCTCTCTCTCTCTCTCTCTCTCTCTCTCTCTCTCTCTCTCTTTTATTTTCTTCCTTCTTCTAGTAACAGTAGTAGTAGTAGTAGTAACAGTAGCAGCAGTAATAGTAATAACAGTAGTAGTTGTAGTAGTAGTAAAAATAATACTACTAAAAATTGTCGCCTCCTCACATATACTTGAGCACGTTGGGTCGAGAGAGACCTTGACTTAACGAGGATGAGTAAGGGTTCAAGGAGGAGGTCAAGGAGTAACTCAGGAGGACCCGCCAGGAGGAACACCAACCCCTTGATCCTTCAGGGAGAGAAAGTCTGGTGAAAGTTTGTGTCAGGAAATGCTTTAGTAAATCTTTTCCGAAAGTCGAGTTTTGGACTTCTCTCTCTCTCTACTCTCTCTCTCTCTCTCTCTCTCTCTCTCTCTCTCTCTCTCTCTCTCTCTCTCTCTCTCTCCTCCGTGCCTCTGCCATCGCTTAAGTGAGTCAGTGAAGCGTAAAGAGCAGCTTCCTTAAGATCACTTGTGAATTACTGTACCGGAGTGTAAACAATAAGATAGCTTCAGTGTTTACAGCTGTTGTTTACTGTTTGCTTTTGAAGATTCTCACTTGTTTATAACTTTGAGAGAAAACAATAATTTCTTGAAGGCATTTTTAGGGATTTCTTATATGAAACCAAATACTGAACGTTATGCCGAAGAGATATGTATACCTGTATGGTCTATGTATACCTGTATGGTCTATGTATACCTGTATGGTCTATGTATACCTGTATGGTCTATGTATACCTGTATTATTTTATATACATGATGAACTCTATACCTATGGAAAGTGACCAAATGGAACCTTAGAACTGATGGAAAGTGACCAGATGGAAGCTTAGAACTGATGGTACTTGAGGACAGTGACTAGATGCACCCCTGGAAGTGACGGTACTTAAGGACAGTGACCAAGTGACGGTACTTAAGGACAGTGACCAAGTGACAAACATTTCACTAAGGAAGATAACAAAATATACCCCTAACAACACAAACTACTACAAAAACTACCTAACTACCTTAACTACACCATTTATATTTCACCCAAACAACTATTAGGTTTATTGAAAACTTTCTTGGGAGGAGAGAAAATAAAACCTTAGAAAATAATTAAGTTATCACTATACCTTACCTAACCTAACCTAACCTAACCTAACCTAACCTAACCTAACACTAAAGCCCCTGTCCCTACGAAGACATAAAGCGACCGTGACCTTAATTACACGAGTTAATTAAACCAGCTAGCTTGATGTAAGACTTATTAACATATCAAACAACTTTTATAATTATTAGAGAAACTTAATTCCCTTAAGATGTTAACTCATTCGTGACTCAAGAGGAGGTGTCGTTGATTACCTACAGGTGTGGTGGTGGAAGGTAAATAAACAGGTGATTATGTAGATGAAATTAACACACCTGGATGATTTCTTTGGAGAATGGATATAGGTTGGATTGCCTTGGGTTGGGTTGGGTTGGGTTGGCTTGGCTTGGGTTGATTAAGTAAGTATACTCCCCCCCTACCTTCCCCCTCCCCCCACCCTCTCACCTCCCCCTCCTATCTCTTATACCCCCCCCCCCAACATAAAACACCTTGGAAACACTTAAGAGAAAAGAAGAGAACAAATTTGAGATGACAAACTGTGCAAGAAATCTTTTTTATATAAACCTGATTAATTCTCTCTAATACAAACCGGAATTATAATCAACACCTGTAAGACAACAGTAAAAGGTGGATTTTGCGGAGGGGGGGGGGGACAGACAGACAGGCAGACAGACAGACAGACAGACAGACACACACACACACACGGCAGAAAACACGGGTCTCTATAATATTACGGATTATATTAGAAACCACATTTCATTAAAAACCTCCAGAAAAAATGATAGATGGAAAGACTTCTGTAAGAGACGGTGTGGGGGAGAGAGGGAGGGGGGGGGGAGAGGGAGGGGGGAGGGGGGAGGGAGGGAGGGGGAGTGGGATAAAATGAGAGGAGGAGGAGGAGGGAAAATAAGGGGATAGGAAGAGAGGCGAGGAGAGAAAGAGAGATGAAAGGAGGGAGTTTAAGAAGATATTTTAAGAAGGAAATATTGGGTGATAGGTTCCCTTTGACCGTGTGTGTGTGTGTTTGTGTGTGTGTGTGTTTGTGTGTGTGCTTGTGTGTGTGTTTGTGTGTGTGTTTGTGTGTGTGTGTCGCTGTACAACCTTGAGGAATTAAGTCTCCGTTTTTCTCTCTCTCTCTTTCATTTCCTTTCACCTTCATACTCTCTCTCTCTCTCTCTCTCTCTCTCTCTCTCTCTCTCTCTATTATAGCCTCTCAATTCATCCTTTCTCACTCACTCATTCACCCACTCACTCATACTCCTCACTCACTCACTCACTCACACCCTTCACTCACTCACTCACTCACTCACTCATACCCTTCACTCACTCACTCACTCACTCATACCCTTCACTCACTCACTCACTCACTCACTCATACCCTTCACTCACTCACCCACTCACTCACTCACTCACTCATACCCTTCACTCACTCACTCACTCACTCACTCACTCATACCCTTCACTCACTCACCCACTCACTCACTCACTCACTCATACCCTTCACTCACCCACTCACTCACTCACTCACTCATACCCTTCACTCACTCGCTCACTCACTCATACTCTTCACTCACTCACTCACTCACTCACTCATACCCTCACTCACCCACTCACTCACTCACTCACTCATACCCTTCACTCACTCGCTCACTCACTCATACTCTTCACTCACTCACTCACTCACTCATACCCTCACTCACCCACTCACTCACTCACTCACTCATACCCTTCACTCACTCGCTCACTCACTCATACTCTTCACTCACTCACTCACTCACTCACTCATACCCTCACTCACCCACTCACTCACTCACTCACTCATACCCTTCACTCACTCGCTCACTCACTCATACTCTTCACTCACTCACTCACTCACTCACTCATACCCTTCACTCACCCACTCACTCACTCACTCACTCATACCCTTCACTCACTCACCCACTCACTCACTCACTCACTCACTCACTCACTCAAGGCCAACATGTTTATACGCTTCGTAAAACTTCCTAATGAGGCTGAAGGGAGATAAGAGTGGCGTTCACTGTACCTGTCTGTCTGTCTGTCTGTGTCTGTCTATGTGTCTGTCTGTGTGTGTGTCTGTATATCTGCCTGTGTGTGTGTGTCTGTCTCTGTGTGTGTCTGTCTGTGTCTGTCTGTCTCTGTGTGTGTCTGTCTGTGTGTGTGTGTCTGTCTGTTTGTATATCTGCCTGTGTGTGTGTGTGTGTGTTTGTTTATCTATCTCTGGTTGGCTTTCTCTTTCTATCGATTCTCTAGCCATACACACACAAACACACACACACACACACGCACACACCCCCCCCCCCCCACACACACACACACAAGCACACACACCCCCCCACACACACACACACAAGCACACCCCCCACACACGCACACACAAGCACACCCCCCCACACACGCACACACAAGCACACACACCCCCCCACACAAGCACACACACCCCCCCCCCCACACACACACACCCCCCCACACACACAAGCACATCCCCCACACACGCACACACAAGCACACACACCCCCCCACACAAGCACACCCCCCCCCCACACACACACCCCCCCACACACACACAAGCACATCCCCCACACACACACACAAGCACACACCCCCCCCACACAAGCACACACACCCCCCCCACACACACACAAGCACATCCCCCACACACACACACACAAGCACACACCCCCCCCACACAAACACACACCCCCCCACACAAACACACACACCCCCCCCCCCCACACACACACCCCCCCACACACACACAAGCACATCCCCCACACACACACACACAAGCACACACCCCCCCCCCACACACACACAAGCACACACACCCCCACACACACACACACACGCCTTTAACCTCAATTCACTTCCACTAATGACTTATATCTCTACCCTACACGAGTTTGTCTGTCTGTCTGTCTGTCTGTCTGTCTGTCCTTGTATACACCTCAAAAGGTCTTTATTTGTTGCATTTTTTCCTCTATTGATGTTGTATTTTGTTATTACAGATGGGGTCTTTAGAGTTAGTTGTTGGCACTGATTGAAAGGTCTCTCTCTCTCTCTCTCTCTCTCTCTCTCTCTCTCTCTCTCACTCTCTCTCTCTCTTGGGGGTGTTTATCGCCTCTAACTCAAGACTAATATAACTCATCTCTTTCTCTCTATATATACAGTCGAGTCACAGGGCAATTACGTCGCCATTGAAGCTAAGACTAGATTAGACTTGCAATTTTATCTATATATATACTTCACATTCCCCCCTGCTTGTTATCTCGACCAATCAGAGAGCTCTTGTTACATCGACCAATCACGGCATCAGGTAGGACACTTATCTCGACCAATCACATCACCTTGAGGAAACTTATATCAACCAATCAAGAGTGTCAAATGGATGGTATGGGAAAGGTTGAGCTTGTAGTGTGGAAGAGGGAGGGAGGGAGGGAGGTGAAGGGAAGGTGTAGAGAGAGGGAGAGAGGGAGGGAGGGAGAAAGGGAAAGAGGGAGGAATGGAAATGAATCAAGTCGTTACCTAAAATGACATAGATCCGTAAAGGAGATAAAATTTTAGGTCCTAAAATCCCTAAAAAATTACACAAGAGTCGAGGGAAGTTAACTTTTAGGTCCAATAATTCCCTAAAATGACACTAAATCGTGGTAGAGTACATTTTAAGGGTCTGTACCTCCCTATAATGTCTCTCAGGGTTGTGGAAGGGACAACTTTAAGGCGCTGTGCTTACCTTAAATGACTGGTTCCCTTAACTACCACTCTCAAGCCCTAATTGGCAGTTCAATGTCAATATTGGCCTTTACTGACGAGCATCTGGCCTTGGAGGAGGAGAAAGAAGGAAGGAAGGAAGGAAGGAAGGAAGAACAAGGAAGGAAGGAAGGAAGGAAGAACAAGGAAGGAAGGAGAGAGAGAGAGAGAGAGAGAGGTACATCTGTTCCTGTACCTACACACACACACAGGAATGGCCTCGATGCGTTGCCAAGGGAACACTGTGTTGTCCCTGGTCCACAAGGTGACTTCCTATTGACCACGTTCATCACACACACACACTTGTGATACACCTGTTCAATATTATTACCTTAAAAATGTATATTATTATTATTATTAAGACGCAAAAAGCAACAGAAAATATAATTGCTGTAAATCGTAAAAATGGTAACCGCTTTGTTTTTTATTTTTTGTAATCATGGTTTCATTTTACAAAAGGTTTTAATTGCTCACACCCACGAATCTTGCGACTATATTTCTCCCTCAAATATTTCTGCCCGCGGAGGTAAATAGAGAGAGAAACAGTTAAAAATCTTTCCTCGGAGAAGAAGCCTCAGTGACCATCATTTTGTTTATCTTCTGAGGAATGACGTCGAAGAGGCGGGGGCGTCATGCCAGTGTCCGTACATGGTGTTTGTTAATGATAGTTTTTATAGGAAATTAATGTCACTCGTGAAACTCGTAATTCCTGCAGCGAAAAACAAATTATATATATACTGTATGTGTGTGAAAAACAGTCAAAATTGATCACTTCTAGGCCACTATGTATCGTAAACAGCAACAAATCCATTAAAAAAAAACAGTTATTTATGTCTCAAAACAGCCATTCCAGCGCCAGACACAGACCAATAACCGCGTATCACCGCCTCCAGCCTCCGGATACTTTGGCACAATAACAAACGCTCTCATTGGACGTGTGTTTCTCCCCGGGGGGCCAATGGGAGCCGAGCAGTATCCAGGCGCAATTAGAGGGGTAATTAGCTTTTGAACGAGCTAACAGCTGCCTGGGGAGGAATCAAGCTGGACCAGAGAGAGAGAGAGAGAGAGAGAGAGAGAGAGAGAGAGAGAGAGAGAGAGAGGACAAATTACCTTAATTAAGTTTAAAATACAGAGAAAGGGCCATTTTTCTTCGTTCTTGTCCATGTGTGCGTGTCCTCTCTCTCTCTCTCTCTCTCTTACACCTCGATACACACTATATATCCCCACACACCCCCTACACCCTTACCCCACCACACACCCCTCTACACCCCTCATATGCTGTACAAGACGGCCCTACACCCTCTCATCAGCTGGTAATCCGGATCGTCAAGAACGCTATTTTAGGTAGAGAGAGAGAGAGAGAGAGATTACTTCCACGAACACTGAGCTACTATTATATCGATTACGTGTGTGTGTGTGTGTGTGTGTGTGTGTGTGTGTTAAAACAGGCTTCACAATTCGAGTGTGTTGATGACTGTATCGCGTGAGCCAGTGTAATATTTTCAGCTGGTGTTCTCTCTCTCTCTCTCTCTCTCTCTCTCTCTCTCTCTCTCTCTCTCTCTCTCTCTCTCCTCTTGCCATGCCTCTTATATCTCTGTTTATCTATCTTCCTATCTTTGGTATGTATGTATGTATGAGTTTAGATTATGCCTATTTAAGTATGTATTCGATTCAGTGTGTGTGTATTTGTGTGTGTGTGTGTGTGTGCTTGTTCCTGTGTCATTTGCCCAGAGATTATAATCCTCTTTTCCTCCACCCCCTTCCTCCTGTCTTCCTCTCTTCTTCTTCCTCTTCCTCCTCTCCCCTTCCATGGTCACTAATCCTGGATAAGAAATTTTTCACTCAGTCAGGATTCCTTGAAGCCAAAATCTCCTCAGGACTTGGCCTCAGCAAACACACCCACCCACTCTAACCACCCACACCCCACCTACCCACACCGTACCCACCCCATCCTCCCACACACCCGCCCACCACATATTGGACCTCCGAAAGCACACAAGCAAATTTTTCGTTCCTTACCTCCAACAAGCCTTCTCCTACGTCAGGAAATATTTACAAGCAGATAATATTCTCTTATGTCGTCACACTAACAAGAACGTCATTTTATTTGGAACCTCTACAAGCACAGATACTCTGTATTTTTTCCTCTTACAAGCACTCTCACTAGATTATAAACCTTTGCAAGCACAAAAAGCCCTCAGTTCTTGCCTCCAACAAGCACACCATAACACACTGAACTCTTAAAAGCACCAAGTCTCTTTATGCCGTGATTCCAGCAAGCATTCCATCCTGTGCTTGACTCAAATTACCTCAGTTTGCTCTGTATCGAGTTACTTTCAGGCAATCTCTTTTAAGGTGACTTCTTTGCATGCACTTTATTTACATTGTAAGCACTTGGTAAATTTTGTAGGCACTCGGAAGTTAAAGACACCTACATGCACTTAAGATACACTTACATGCACTTAAGATACACTTACAAGCACGTAGAGACACTTATAAATCCCTTATATGTGCTTTTATAATCCTGCAAGCAAAGAGACACACCCTAGAGAGGTCAATGATGTTTTAGCAAGCACTCAGACCTACCTTCCTTCCTCCCTCCCTTCCTTCCTTCCTTCCTTCCTTCAAGCACGACCCAGAGACAACACTTACCTGGGAGACATATTGTGGCTTGGATCAACCCTCTCCCCCACTCACCTCACTTCCCTCTCCCCCCACTCATCCACTCTCCTCCTCTCCCTGCTTCTCTCTCCCCTTCCCTCTCCCTCCACCCCCATCATCTTTGTTATATTCTCCCTTACTTTTCTTCTCTTCATCCACCTCCTGCTTTTCCCTCCATTCATTCCTTCTCCTCTTCTTTCCACCATTATCTTCCTCCTCCTTCCCCTCATTCTCCTCTTCATCTTTCTTCTCCTCCTACTCCTCTCTCCTCTTCTCTCCTCCTCCTCCTCCTCCTCCTCAGCACTGTAAGATAATATATTTTTTGTATCAATAAACACAAATTATATTCTAGTGTGACTCACCCAAGTGTGACTCGACAACATATACCCTCAAGTGTGACTCAAACAAACGATCCCTCAAGTGTGACTCAAACAAACGATCCCTCAAGTGTGACCCAAACAAACGATCCCTCAAGTGTGACTCAAACAAACGATCCCTCAAGTGTGACTCAAACAAACGATCCCTCAAGTGTGACTCAAACAAACGCTCCCTCAAGTGTGACTCAAACAAACGATCCCTCAAGTGTGACCCAAACAAACGATCCCTCAAGCGTGACATCATCTTAGAGACATCTTAGGAGCACTCACTCAAGCCTGATTCACCCAAGACTTGACCTCAGTATTTCACCTGATTGACGTCACAACTTTCTCAAAATACAAGGAAAAGCCAAGACGAACAACGTTATTAGATGAAGGTGTGTGTGTGTGTGTGCGTGTGTGTGTGTGTGCGTGTGTGTGTGTGTGTGTGTGTGTGTGTGCGTGTGTGTGTGTGTGTGTGTGTGTGTGTGTGCGTGTGTTTGCGTGTGCGTGTGTGTGTGTGTGTCATCGGATCAACTGGAGATTAAACCCCCAGCTTAATTCTCCTGATAATTAAAACACTCTAACGTTACCTGGAGGGGTTAGGTTAGGTTAAGTTAGGTTAGGTTAAGTTAGATTAGGTTAGGGGATTTGAGGTCAGATTAGATTAAATTACGCTAAGGGTGTCTATTCTTCAGGTAACCCAGAGACGTTATTTGACCGTGAAAGACGAATAATTAGAACACCTGTACAATCCTTACCTAATCGAAGTTCCCAGGTGTGACTCCACAGGTCATTAGGAACAAGGTGGGGCAGGAGAGAGAGAGAGAGAGAGAGAGAGAGAGAGAGAGAGAGAGAGAGAGAGAGAGAGAGAGAGAGAGAGAGAGAGAGAGAGAATAACATGATAATTACGGGCTATTCAGTGAAAGAAAGACTACAATAATAGCACCATAGTTAATAGTCTGTGAAATGGTGCTAGTTTAAGTTAATCCGACTTAATTTTAATCTCTGTATTTCGAGTTAATTTCTGAGTTAAAGTTAATACGTAATTATGATTTATTCCCAGGTAAATTATTATCCAGGTTAATTAGATTACGTCATGCAGGTATTGTATTGCGTAGGTAGACAGGTAAAAAAAATTCCCTCATTAATTAACTTGCTATGTATTCCACCCAAATGGACTTGATATTCACACACACACACACACACACACGGTAAGCTCAGGTATACATGTAATCAACACACAGTCCACCTGGTGTATATCTTAATTACATCTTACCTGTACCTGTATGTATGTATGTATGTATGTCTGTCTGTCTGTCTGTCTGTATGTATGTATGTATGCATGTATGTATGTTTCGCCTCTCAATCACCGATGTTTACAATGAGAGAGAGAGAGAGAGAGAGAGAGGAAGAGAGAGAGAGAGAGCCGAGTGTCGTATTTGAAGAGCAATGAAGAACCTAACACCTGGCACTGAACAGGTGGGCTCAGGTGAGGTCGTGGGGTGGGTTAAGGTGGGCTGTCGTATAGGTTGAGGTGGGCTGAAGTGGGTTAAGGTTAGGTTAGGTTCGGATTCACTTGGGGTTCACAGTTCAGAGTCCGGGTTCAGATTCGGATTCAGAGTCAAGACCTAGAGATTAGCGAATCACAACCACAGGTGAAGGGAAACGAGGTAAGTGATTGGCTAAGAGGGGGCGGAGAGGCATTTAACCACTAATTGACATAACCTTCACTAACTACCAATTAAATGTAATAGCTTAATTACTCTCAAGTGTCTTTCAGGTGCTCATACTCAAGTGTGTGTGTGTGTGTGTGTGTGTGTGTGTGTGTGTGCGTGTGTGTGTGTGTGTGGTTCATTTAATCCCCCTAAAGTCTATCCTACTGCGCACACACACACAAAAGACTTCGAAATACACAAACAAACTTCTTGTTCCTCCTCTTCCCCCTCCTCCCTCCCTCTCCTCCTCCTCCTCCTCCTCCCTCTTCCTCCTCTTCCTCCCTCTCCTCTTCCTACTCCTCCTCCTTCTCCTCCTCTTCCTCCTCCTCCTCCCTCTCCTCTTCTTCCCCCTCTTACTCCTCCTCCTCCCCCTCTTCCTCCTCCTCCTCCCTCTCCTCTTCTTCCCCCTCTTCCTCCTCCTCCCTCTCCTCTTCCCCCTCCTCCTCCTCCCTCTCCTCTTCTTCCCCCTCTTCCTCCTCCTCCTCCTCCCTCTCCTCTTCTTCCCCCTCCTCCCCCTCCTCCTCCTCCCCCTCCTCCCTCTCCTCTTCCTCCTCCTCCTCCTCCCCCTCCTCCTCCTCCCCCTCCTCCTCCTCCCTCTCCTCTTCCTCCTCCTCCTCCTCCCCCTCCTCCTCCTCCCTCTCCTCTTCTTCCCCCTCTTACTCCTCCTCCTCCCCCTCTTCCTCCTCCTCCTCCCTCTCCTCTTCTTCCCCCTCTTCCTCCTCCTCCCTCTCCTCTTCCCCCTCCTCCTCCTCTCTCCTCTTCTTCCCCTCTTCCTCCTCCTCCTCCTCCCTCTCCTCTTCTTCCCCCTCCTCTTCCCCCTCCTCCCTCTCCTCTTCCTCCCCCTCCTCCTCCTCCCTCTCCTCTTCCTCCTCCTCCTCCTCTTCCTCCTCTTTTACAAACCTCTCCAAAATCTTGAACTAGACGACCTCGACGCAAACAGACATAAGGACGTATATCCTCTAAGGCCAAATTTAGCATTAAAAAACAAGGAGAGTTTCGACCGTATGGAGTGAGTGTGGGTTAGCACTTTCCTGCCATTTAATAGTGAGTTGGCTCGAAAGGGTTGGGTGAAATGTGTGTGTGTGTGTGTGTGTGTGTGTGTGTGTAAGGGGGGGTTCGTTACTTCCTTTCCCATGTCTTTTCTCCTACACACACATACACACTCTTCCACACACTCTCTCACTCCCTCTCACTCCCTCCCTCTCACTCCTTCTCACTCCCTCTCACTCCCTCCCTCTCACTCCCTCCCCCCACTCCCTCTCACTCCCTTCCTCCCACTCCCTCTCACTCCCTCCCTCTCACTCCCTCCCCCCACTCCCTCTCACTCCCTCCCTCTCACTCCCTTCCTCCCACTCCCTCTCACTCCCTTCCTCCCACTCATTCCCTCACTCTTCCTCCACTATATTATACATACAGCACCACTCACTTACCTAAAGGAGAGAGCCCGACTGACTAAACCAGGAGTAACTTAGAGAGAGAGAGAGAGAGAGAGAGAGAGAGAGAGAGAGAGAGAGAGAGAGAGAGAGAGAAGATAATATTCTCCCATTCAAAATCTCATCGAGTAGACAAAATTAACTCACCTCTCACTTACCTCCCACTCAACACTCCCCCCCTCTCACTTACCTCCCACTCAACACTCCTCCCCCCCCCCACTCACCAAAACACTCTTTAATAAGCTCATTCAATGTGTGTTAGATGCAATATAATCCTACAACACCATTAAGATTGTATCAGAAGCCATTAAAGGGGATTCAGACGTCTTTATAGTGTTATTAGTCCATTATGTGGTATTAGATCCCATGTGTGGTGTTAAATGAGGTCTCGATTCTATTATGTTCGTATTGGAATCTTTTTAAGAGGATTCAATGCTCTTTTGTGGTGTTGGAAGTCCATTATGTGGTATTGGGAACTGCTTATGGTGTTGTTGAGTTTATAGAGTATTTCGTAATGTGTTAAAAGTCGTTACAGTGAAGGTACAGTATTTCTCATGTGGTTACAGATGTTTCGTTATGTAGATTCAGGTAGACAGGAAATTTACAGTGATTAATTTCGTAATAATTTCAATAGAATACAGGTACAGGCGTCTGACGTGTTACAGAAACATAACAGTAAACACCATCAGTACAGGTATGGTTAAAGCATCATGAAAAATACAGTAGAGATACAGGTACAGTAATAACGCCTCACAGGTTACATGATATTATCCCAGGTGAGTCTGAGGGTTGGTGTACCTGGCCAGTTCCTCTTAGATCAACACTTATTTAATTACCGTCACAGCCAACACACCTTAATTGCATTTCGCTTACACGGGTCAGCCAGGTCTCGTCCCTAGCTTGTTATACGTAGAGACTCTCGGCCGTTGACCTCTGATAATCTCGGCCGTTGACCTCTGATACTCTCCCTGAGGGTTTAAAAGTCTGGTATACCGGAGCTGTTCATTCGGCCAAGGGGTCGTTGACCTTTGAACCGGGCAAGATTTCAAAAGAATTTCAAGAAAAGTAGGGGGGGGGAGGGTTGTTGACCTAGCCGAAAGGGGTGCTGACCTTGCAGGGGGAGGGGGTATTGGCCTATCAGGAGGAGAGGGGGGGGGGGTTATTGACCTAGCCGTTGGGAGAGGGGATTGTTGTTGACCTTGGATTGGGGGTTAATGACTTCTAACTACCCAAACATGATCCGAATGCTCCAATAATTTCCTTGACATCCGGAATCTTTAAAAGTGGATCAGTCAAAGGTTTGGAATCGATACATCACGACGTTAATAAGAGAGAAACACAAAACGATAGCTTCTGATCCCTCAAAGTTGCCTGAATGGGAGGACAGAGTGTGGGTGATAACAGTGGTCAGGTGATTAAACTTCAACTAGGGGTGTGTAGTGAATTATGGGTCATTACGTCCAGGTCATTACAGCAACACGTGTCCTCATAGATTACTTAAATGTTTAGTTATGAGTAGTGGAGCGAGTCTGTGTTCCCCACTGCCTGACCAGAGAGAGAGAGAGAGAGAGAGAGAGAGAGAGAGAGAGAGAGAGAGAGAGAGAGAGAGAGAGAGAGAGAGAGAGATTTACATAAGCATGGTATAATGGTCAGTACACTCGCCTTACAAATGAATGGCCCCGGGTTCGATCCCCAGGACAAGATGAGACTATGTACTAACTAATTCCTCTTTACTGTATGTGTGTATATATGTACATGTGTATATACTGAAGCGTGTACGTATACATATATGTAAGTATGAATATGTATTTTTTTATCTGTATATATTACATTATACGTTTATGTGTAATTTACATATATTTGAAATCTCAAGTTGTCTACCTGTTAAATACCTGTCCCATATCTATCTTAACACCTGTCGCGGCACTTGTGAAGCTCGGGGTAATATATACCTGTAAGCAACAACACACCTGCCAAACACACCTGTGAAGTTCCCTCTTGAGTGTGTACTTAAAACACCTTGATGAGAAAGAGTGCGTGTGTGTGTGTGTGTGTGTGTGTGTGTGTGTGCGTGCGTGCGTGCGTGTGTGTGTGTGTGTGTGTGTGTGTGTGTGTGTGTGTCAGCTACAGGTAAGGGAGTCGGGAACGTTCTGGTCTCACCTATAAATTATTCAGCTCAGGTGTGGTGGAATCGAGAAGCAGTTTAAAGCGATCAGTACACTAGAAGCAGGTCCAGGAGAGAGAGAGAGAGAGAGAGAGAGAGAGAGAGAGAGAGAGAGAGAGAGAGAGAGAGAGACTACCTGTGCATAGATAAAAATTAATCAATCCCCATTTACTTCACTTAAAGATTATTGACAAAACTAATTACCTTATTTCCTATAATTTAATTACTCTATAAACTATACTAATAACATAATTACCCGTCTATAATTATCTACACGCTTTTTGTGGTGATAATTTCGAACCAGATTAAAATTATTCCGATAAAAGTTGATGTTGTTTTTTTTTGTTTTGTTTTACGAGTTTGTGATGAGTTAGTTGAGTATGTGTATAAATTAGGTCATGTTCACGAAACTCAGGTCAACTCAGGTCATCTCAGGTCAACTCAGAGGTTACAGCGAGGTGACGAGATCTATTGGACGAAATTTAGTGGACGAAATATACTGGACTAAACCTGGACGAAATAAGCTGGACAAAATCTCGTGGACGAAATATACTGGACTAAACCTGGACGAAATAAGCTGGACAAAATCTCGTGGACGAAATATACTGGACTAAACCTGGACGAAATAAGCTGGACAAAATCTCGTGGACGAAATATACTGGACTAAACCTGGTAAAAAATCTGTCTTAAAATCCTTTGATCAACAGCCTTCCCGTCTCATGACCTACAGACAGGTGAGGTAAGGTGAGGTACCTCCTACCTGACCTCTACTTTCTGGACTAAAAGAGGTTACTGCTATATGGTTACGACGAGAGGAACGCAATTTCTTGAGGTTAGGTTAGATTAGGTTAGGTTAGATTAGGTTAGGTTAGGCTAGGTTAGATTAGGTTAGGTTGGGTTAGATTAGATTAGGTTAGATTTGGTTAGGTTAGGTTAGGCTAGGTTAGGTTAGATTAGGTTAGATTAGGTTAGGTTAGGCTAGGTTAGATTAGATTAGATTAGATTAGATTAGATTTGGTTAGATTTGGTTAGATTAGGTTAGGTCAGATTAGAGTTATGCTATGCTACAACACAAGCAGTACGGTGCTAAAAATCAATCCTGAAATAAAAATATATATACGAAACTCACAACAGAAGATGAAAGGAAAAACCTGACTATTGATATAACCACATTCTGATTGGCTGATTTATAGTGGACGTATTTATATCCAGCACTGACAGGAATCATACGCGTCCCAACATGAAACACACTAGAACCAACATGAAACACACTAGTCCCAACATGAAACACACTAGAACCAACATGAAACACACTCGTCCCAACATGAACAGATTCGTCCCAACATGAAACACACTCGTCCCAACATGAAACACACTTTAACCAACATGAAACACACCCGTCCCAACATGAAACACACTTTAACCAACATGAAACACACTAGAACCAACATGAAACACACTTTAACCAACATGAAACACACCCGTCCCAACATGAAACACACTTTAACCAACATGAAACACACTAGAACCAACATGAAACACACTCGTCCCAACATGAAACACACTTTAACCAACATGAAACACACTCGTCCCAACATGAAACACACTTTAACCAACATGAAACACACTTTAACCAACATGAAACACACTTTAACCAACATGAAACACACTCGTCCCAACATGAAACACACTCGTCCCAACATGAAACACACCCGTCCCAACATGAAACACACTCGTCCCAACATGAAACACACTTTAACCAACATGAAACACACTTTAACCAACATGAAACACACTTTAACCAACATGAAACACACTCGTCCCAACATGAACACACTTTAACCAACATAAACACACTAGAACCAACATGAAACACACTCGTCCCAACATGAACACACTTTAACCAACATAAACACACTCTTTGCAATATTAGTAGGTATTATTTTTGCAACTTAATCTATTGTCTCCTGTCTATGCAATCTTACGGTGACTTAACCCTTGAGTACGGTGACTTAACCCCTTGAGTACGATGACTTAACCCCTTGAGTACGGTGACTTAACCCTTTGAGTACGATGACTTAACCCTTTGAGTACGATGACTTAACCCTTTGAGTACGATGACTTAACCCCTTGAGTACGGTGACTTAACCCTTTTTTCAATGCTCCTTAACATACCATTAAATGCTTGACTTCCATAAGTTAAAAAAAAACATTAAATAAATAAAAATAAAATTCCCTAACTGTAAACAGATCTTTAATCTCCTCTGTAATTGGTCAACATCATCCAACAATCCCCGAGAGAGAGAATCTTATTGGTGCTTGTGAAGCCTTTGATGCCTGCGAATCCTTTTGGCATCGCGCATCTTTTATCCAATAGTAATTAGCCGGCTCCACTTAAACAGTTTTAATTGGCTCTTGAGAGTGTTTTCCGTCGCTGATTTGTTGAGAGGGAAGTGTCCTCAGCATGACTGAGTAACATATGTAAAAAAAAGTAAAATTAAAATGAGGGCGAATGTGTGGGTGTATGTGTATAATGTGTAATCTAAATGTATAATTATGTTGTAGAATGTATATGTATATCTCCCTATCTACCTGTCTTAATTAGTGACTTTCATATGACCAAAAACCAACACACTGGCACGAGACAGGTGAAGGTTGTTATGCTAATTATATACGCACGCCGTAAATTACCTATGACTAATAACAACAGGTAATATTTCCAGACCCGTTATTGCCCCCGTGATATAATCTAATATACTATAGGACTAGCCGTGTGTCTGTCTGTCTGTCTGTCTGTCTGTTTGTTCTGGGTAGCCGAAACGGCACAATCGTTTTTCATCAAACTTGGTGGAAAAATCGCAAAAAAAATCGTAGAGTGGAACAAACCTGGTCCCATGTCGATGCTTTCCTTAGGAAGGCATTAATTAACCATTTTATTTACGATGGAAAACGATGCAAGTCTACGGACTTGGCGCACCCTAATTAACCATGCAGGTCTACGGACTTGGCGCACCCTAATTAACCATGCAGGTCTACGGACTTGGCGCACCCTAATTAACCATGCAGGTCTACGGACTTGGCGCACCCTCATTCGCTGTACGCTGTCACGAGCGTTAAAACTTTCACAAGGGCACGAAGGGCCCGCGATCACTTGTGGTGTACTACATTAGTCTATGTTATCCTACATTAAGCTATGTTATACAATACGCTATGTTATATTACTGACATATAAGAAGAAAATACTGAAGCTATTGTTCTTATCCTCAGATTCTTAAACATTCGCTCAAGTGAAAGGTGGACCTAAGACTTGAGGAAGACACCTGAGGGGATTACTTCAAGCGGCAGGATGAAAGTGGAGTGATTCTTAATACACACACACACACACACACACACACACACACACACACTCTTCCGGTTTCTGTCAGTTCTCGAGACTTGGTGACTGTCAATTCAATTACCGTCAATTTCCATTAAAGTGATGTAATAGGCACGTGGGACCCGGTAGGTAGTGGCTAGCGGGTTTACGGTATTATATGACTCGGGTACACGGGTTCGAGAGAGAGAGAGAGAGAGAGACGTTGCTATAATATTCTTTCCATCTGTCTCTTTTTCCTCTGCTTGTCTGTCTGTCTGTCATCTGTATCAGCCAATTAGACACTAACAACAACAGCTGGTGACCATTACTAACGTGTGTGGGAGGGCGGCAGGTGGTAGTGGTGGAGACAGTGGAGGAGGTAACACACGGAGACGCACGTGAGATGCTGAGAGGGAGAGAGGGAGGGAGGGAGAGAGGGAAGGAAGGAAGGAAGGAGGGAGGGAGGGAGGGAGGGAGAGAGGGAAGGAAGGAGGGAGGGAGGGAGGGAGGGAGGAACCAGGAAGGGTGTTGTCAAGGTCTGAGGAGCAGGAGTAAAGGAGTGATGATGGTTAGGGATGTGGAGGCGAGGGGAGATGTGAGGGGAGAGGTGAGGGGAGATGTGAGGGGAGAGGTGAGGGGAAAGGAATCAGAAGAAATCTCAAGAGACACACACAAGAATAACTCCTCTCTCTCTCTCTCTCTCTCTCTCTCTCTCTCTCTCAGCCATGGCAGTGTTTGGTTGCGTTATTGGTTTTCTGAAGGTGTCTTGAGAAGGTGAGGGTAAAGAGGGGGGGGGGGGGGGGAGGCACAACAGCGCTCAACGGGGAGATGTGGAGATAAAACGAACTACTAATATTGGAACAACAAAGGGACAGAAAATAGCTTCCCCCTTCGTCACCCCTATCGTCATTTTTATTTACTTATTTTATTGTATTCTAATGATATATGCAATCAGTGAAGGGGGTACAGACTTACCAACCCTTCCTTCGTGGAGTTAAAGGAATAAAGTTGTTTATACTGTGAAAAAAAACTCAACATAAACAAAAAAAACATTCAAAAGCGGTAAAAAAAAAAAATCAATAATTACGTCAAAAACAACAGAAATAATATAATTGGAAAAACTAGCAAAAAAATATCGTAAAAATAATAACATTTACTCAAAATATCAAAACAAAAGCATATCAGAAACTAGCATTCACAATTTAATGGAAATAGTTACGTACACACACACACAAGAGTCTGACTCCATTTCGTTTTGTATACGGAGATAAATTGTTCCCCTCTTAAAAGTTTTCTCTGAGTCTCGGGTCACTGGCTCATCATTCTCCTGCGCAAAAGTAAACGTTCTAAGTTCTGCGTATTATTATTATTATTATTATTATTATTATTACTATTATTATTATTATTATTTATTCTCTGATTTATTTTACGATAAATTTTACGAGATAGAATTCAACATTATGTAAAAAAATAATGTTCGTTTTATGCACAAATACGAGAGAGAGAGAGAGAGAGAGAGAGAGAGAGAGAGAGAGAGAGAGAGAGAGCCATATCCCACCATTTATGAATCCCCACGGAACCTCTACAGACAGACAGACAGACAGACAAAGACAGTCCCCGGTATTAGACTGTCGAAGGAATATTTCATCCACCCTATTCCTTGCCTCGTCACCAACCTGACAGAACCCACATGACTGAAGGACAAGACGTGATTCGATTGGCCAGGTACCGCTATGACGTCACTAGGCTAACCCCCCCCCCCACCTTTTCACACCTAACACAGTGAGATTTATTTCCTAACCTAACCTAATTTAAGTTGGGTTAGATTAGGTTGAGTTAGGTTAAGTTAGATTAGGTTTAGCATTAGGAGGTTTAATCATCAGTTAAAAATAAGTTGAATTTGCTATTAGTCTTAAGATCCCGAGTCATTTATATTAACAAACTACTAACTATTTTAGGTCACATGTTGACTACTAATGAGTGAGAGTCTTAAGGCACATCTCCCTTAATTAAACCTAAACTTAAAATGGATATTATGATCTAATTAACTGTGACGACTTTAGGGAACTGTTTAAAAATCCGTATTAACGAGGTCTTTACCGTGGGTGGGGGGTGGGAGTGGGTGGGTGGGTGGGAGGTATGTGGGTGTGGGAATGGGTGGGGGTGAGGGAGGGATGGGATGGTAGTCGGTGAGGTGTGGAAGGGAGGGGGAGTGAAAGAGGGTGGAGAGTAGGTGGGTGAGGGTGGGGAGTAGGTGGGTGAGGATGGGGGGGTAGGTGGGTGATGGGTGAGGGTGGAGGGAATAAATAGTGAAAGCTAAGAGGGTACAGACAAGAACGGTTGAAAGGTGGATGAGGAAGGTGGATGAGGAAGAAATCTGGGGGATATTACCTGTCTGCTTACCTGGGAGGATTAATTACTGGTGGGTAGGTAGCCAGAGAGAGAGAGAGAGAGAGAGAGAGAGAGAGGTTAGACACACACAGACAAACATTAAAACAAAACATTCCCACGATCATGTAAACAGACATCAGCTGACCCAGTTATCCAGGTGACACACACTGCTACTGGAGACTCTCTCGTCTCCATGGTGACGGCATCGTCGCCACACGCTGCCTCGAGTAGACCATCAGGGCCTCTCACTGTCTGGTTCACTCACGACTTTTCTCGTTCTCAAGGGGCAGGGGAGGGGGGAGGGGGGGGGAGGGGGTCGTGTGTGTGTGTGTTTTACCTATGGTTCGACTCATTGTAATCGAATCACACGAAACGTAACGAATGACTCGAATCAAAATATTTACATTACCGGAAACGAATGAAACATGAGATTTAAGACAATATATGTAGGTAATTGGAATTGATATGGAGGATTTCATGTGGTAATGTCTAATCTAACGTCTAAAACACCGGCTTCGAAACTCCAAGTTCGAATCCGGTGAAGAACACAAAGGATTCGAACCACAAAAGAGAATAAACCCCCGAAAATTAAAACACTGAGTTCGAATCATCAAAGAAAAATACAAAGCAAAAATGAATCGAAGCAAAAACCTGATTCACACCTAAAATAAAGAGACCTACCAGATCCGATTCCGCAGATTCGATTACGAGGTTTCGAATCACAAGTTACCGAATTCCAGAAAAGGTTGTGACAATCGAATCTCTATACGTGACCGAACCCGAAGCCCCGACCTTTGACATGTGAAACGGAATCGAATCAAGTTGTATACGACCGAGATATTGAAGGGATATGAAGCTTGTATATTCTCCTACTGACTCTCACTCTCTTCTCCCACTCACCCCCACTCTCTCCCACTCTCTCCCTTACTCACTCCTACTATCTCTCTCCCCCATACACTCGACCTAATTACGTGAGCCGGTGAAGGCCTCTCTCTCTCTCTCTCCAACGGCCACACCACTGCAGCTCACAACCAAATATTCAACAATATGTCACTTTGATATATTACTAACGCTCACACAATAACAAGTCGTTAAATTCCTATAAATCATGGAATTATTCGCGTCCTTAGTCCGTTTTCCCGCCAAGAAGAGATTCCATTTTTTTTTTTTATCCGTGGTATAAACGTCAATGAGGTTACGACGCTGATTGGTTGACGTTAAGAAATATACAGTGACGTCATCAATTATTTACTCCCTTTCCTCATTCTGATTGGCTTAGATCAAATACAACAATGACGTCATAAGAGGCTTTGTAACGCCATGATCGGATTACTATTTGTGTCCGTAGTTTTGATTGACCGAGGTAAGATGCACAAGTGACGTCACTCAACCAGCTCCCTGTGATTGGTGGAGGCAAGATTTAGGACACTGACGTCATTCTGGAAAACATTTAGTTAATCTATTTTTCTCTCGCGTGAGGTAAAAGAGAGAGAGAGAGAGAGAGAGAGAGAGAGAGAGAGAGAGAGAGAGAGAGATATGAATAAGAGAAAACGTTGCTGGAGAATGGAAGAAAAAGTTGAGTTTACGTTTTAGTTTATCCTGAATGAGCAAATAATTAAAACAGAGAAAAGTTAAGAAATAAGTCTCCCTCTCTCTCTCTCTCTTTCTCTCCTCCTTCCTCCTTCCTTTCTTGACTGACGATTACCACATCCCACACCACACGACGCCACACGCCCCCACACACCCCCACACCCTCTCACCCACACCCTCCCACGCACCCCCACACCCTGCAGAATATAAAACAATTAAATTTTCAAAGGATAAGTCGTGACAAAGTTGACCTACAGTGGGAAACCCTCGTTCCACGTAATGTTGACACCTGACGTCATCCTCGTGACGTCATATGCGCAGAAGGGTGATTTTTCGACTCCCGCGCAGCCTATGACAGTGATCCCCTGACGGTGTACAGTATGAAGACACATCGTAACATTTAAAGGGCGGAGCTTCATGTTATGGTCAGTGTAGGATGGATGGTCAGTGGGGCAGTATCTCTCTCTCTCTCTCTCTCTCTCTCTCTCTCTCTCTCTCTCTCTCTCTCTCTCAATAACCTCCTGTCTTTAAGCACTCATACGCGGAAAAGTTCAATGTATTAAACCCACAAACACACACACCCAGAGCCAATGGGGTGTGTCATCTCCTTGTAGTTACGTTGAAACCGACGAATAGGAGACGAAGAGGAGTGTGGCCGCGTGAGATGATTATAGCTCAGTTAAATTGATAAAATTTACACAGGTACAGCAATACAGGTACAGTAGGACAGGTACAGTAGGACAGGTAAAGAACACAGGTACATTAACAGAGGTACATCAAGATAGGTTATGTCTGGTGAGGTTTTCTTAGCATGATGATGGACATTGGATAATCCTAAAGTGAAATAAGTTAAGGCTATTTAAATCCTCACTTAATCCCATATTTAAATCCTCACTTAATCCCATATATAATCCCCATTTAATCCCATATTTAAATCCTCACTTAATCCCATATATAATCCCCATTTAATCCCATATTTAAATCCTCACTTAATCCCATATTTAATCCCCACTTAATCCCATATTTAATCCTCACTTAATCCCATATTTAAATCCTCACTTAATCCCATATTTAATCACTCCAAATTTCCCAAGAACACACTATTACATAATCCTAGACAGTGATTGCAGAATTATTTAACAACGGTCTAAGTAAACAGACGACAAATTAACTCCTATTGACAACTCCTATTGACATTCTTCCCCTTTTACAACTCCCTATGTAAAAACCCCGTCAGGAGGAGGCAGCACCAACCTGACGGAGGCCACATAGAAGGAGGTGGTTCTCGTCTGTATGAAGCTCGGTAGATTGTTGTGACCTTCTGGTGATAATGTCAGTCGTGTGTGTGTGTGAGGTGTGTGTGTGTGATCGATTCTCTTTTAGTTAGGTAGTGGACAGAAAATACACACAGACTCTGAGACACATCTGCCCAGTTATTGATCAACGTAACTAACCCTTGAAAAACGTACACAGACCATGAAACACACACACATACACACGCGCGCGCACACCAGGTCACTCCACCTTATCCCTCGACAAATCAGTTCTGGCACATTGGCATGCAAGGTTCGCTGGCGATTACAAGCTTCACGATGCAGAGTTCGATAACCCTCTCAGTATTGATAGGTAAAGCCGCTTACGGGAGGTCGAGAGGGAAGGTCATCGCCCGATCTGGTACACCTCATGGGGAGTTTATTGACGGGAAGAAGACTTGGTAACAATGTCTCCCGTTCGTGTGTGCTGAAATAGTTCTCGGTTGATTTGTGTGTGTATGTTTGGAGCAGTTAGGTTTGTTTAATATTATCATCATCATCGTGTCCAAGATTCTATTGCCCACAAAGTAATTTATCTGAGCCGTGACTTTTACCTTTGACGTTACAAAAATAACAACTCTGGGGGTAGGTAAATACTGTATAGGTCTCGAATTATAACATACATACATAATTATGTTTCCCGTTTGAAGTACCGTCACCCCGTCTAGTCCCCAAGATAAGCTTGGGACTGTCAGTTGATTAAAAATGTCCAAATGAGGACCACCAGACCGGTCCGACTAATTACCCAAATGTACCCAAATGTAGCCGGAATGAAGTCAAATAATGGTCCTAGATGAATAAATCAGACTGCTAATCACTTCTTGACTAGTATTTGGTGTCAAAAAGTCACAAAAAATTGGAAAACTTACTTTAATCTGAGTTAATAGATCGCGTGCATGTACCGACGGAGAGAGGACTTACCCAAATGTAGCCGCAATGAAGTCAAATGTAGCCGCAATGAAGTCAAATGATGGTCGTACAAGCGTAATTCGGGCTGTGAATCACTTCTCGATTATTATTTGGTGTCATAAAGTAAAAAAAAATTGGTAAACTTAATTTAATCTGAGTTGTGTTGTGTTAGGTTAGATTAGATTAGGTTAGGTACATGCACTTGATCTATTAACTCAGATTAAATTAAATTTACCAATTTTTTGTGACTTCGTGACACCAAATACTAGTCAAGAAGTGATTAGCAGTCTGATTTATTCATGTAGGACAATTATTTGACTTCATTGCGGCTACATTTGGGTAATTCCTCGCTCCGTCGGTACATGCACGCGATCTATTAACTCAGATTAAAGTAAGTTTTCCAATGTTTTGAGACTTTTTGACACCAAATACTAGTCGAGAAGTGATTGGAAGTCCGATTTATTCATCTAGGACCATTATTTGACTTCATTCCGGCTATATTTGGCTACATTTGGGTAATTAGTCGGACCCCCACCAGACTGTGGTGTATATGCACTTCGGTACCTTAATTACCCTGAGAGATAAGAACACCTGCGGTCATTAAACTATAGGTGGCCAAGGGCTGACTTATATGAAGTTATAAATACTTCAGAGGACATTACTCATTCATGTATTCATACCTGGTGCTGGCAGATGCTCACCCCACGAGAGGTCACATCTTAAGGGAGAAGAAGACGCAATTTCAGAAAATTGTCAGGACAAATTTTTCTGGAGTGAGAAATGTTAACTCTTAGAACAACCTGCCAGAGAGTATTATTAAGGCAACAAGTGTAAGCTTATTCAAGACCAACACTGGCACAGGTACAGATAACATTCTGGAGTCAAATAAAGTATATACACATACTTTATATACATAGCTGGATACAGAGCTTACTGACTGTGCTTCTCTCGTGAGCCCGTTGACGTGTAGGTAAAAATTTGCCTTATCCCAATTTCCCCAACTGGTAGGAGATATTATTTTTCTACGTTATTTTTGTGTTTTTTTAATTGATTCTGACATTATCTTCTTGCGGGAATGGACCTTTTTATATTTTTTCGAATTTTAAGTTGGTTCGAAAACACCCCCCAAAATGGCTCATTTCCACAACAAACGACGTTGAGAATCGACTAAAAAAATGCCAAATACACCAGAGAAATAATTTATCTTACCAAAAGAGGCTAAGCTTAAATTGCCATGTATTGTACACCTACAGTATGTGTGTGGGGGGGGGGGGGGCATCCTATCCTAACCTATCCTATCCTATCCTATCCTAACCTAACCTAACCTACTATTACTACGTATGGTACAAATTCAAATCCTAGTAATATGGTAAAAAAAAAATCCGAAATACCAATAAGAATAAAAAAGAATGTTAACTAACGTATATATTAACAGTACTACATTATTAATAAAACACATACACACGATGTTGTTATTGTTGTGGTATATTTGAGGCACCATCGACCCATAACTACACACACACACACTAAAGGAATTTTTTCTCTATAATACTAATAGTTTGTATGTTTTTAAATTGTCATCGTAAACAAATAAATAAAATAAATTGATAAGAAAGTTTGCCCGTTGTTAAGTAGGAATGGTTTCTTTAGGCTTTACCCGACAACGAAAACTAGTAATTCAAGAACGATTTGTCTGGAGTTTCTGATTAGGTTTATTTTACTTCTTGGTTAAAATAATTGACAATATTATATAAAATTATCACTAACAACACACTAAATAGATGATACGGTAAAGGTGTAGTTAAGCGCTAACGCCACTAGTATGTTAGGTCAGGTTCTATGCATTATCGTGTTAATTTATGTGTTAAACAGCTTACCTTAACATTGAAGTTGATATAAATCAGCAATGGCGAGGAGGAATTCGTGGAAGCGTTCACCATCATTTATAGGAGCCGGGAGGAGAATTGTGAAGCGGGATAGAGTAAATAAAAAAAAATGCTTAAAATTATACTATAAAGTTGTCGTTTCTTTTAATATACAATAAGTATACCAAAAATAAAGGAAATCAACTAACAAATTCTGGTGTTAGCGCTAAACTAAACCTTGATGATACATAATGAATTGCACTTTAAATCCAGGTGTCTACGTTATAAACAGCCCAACTAACCTGTACGTGCCGTCTATTTGGCCAGTCCACAGACTATGTAAACTTGAGTCCCTGAGAGTGCTGTATAACCGATGAGGTTTCTTGATGACACATAACAGTCCAACTTATAAAACACTGTACAGAAAGTAATTAGGAAGAGCACTGTCGAATCTCGTCCACACTCGAGTTTAACACTTAACTTTATGAGTACACCTGATGACGTAGTCTGTTTAGCACCCACAGAAAGAGCTGCTAGACAGTTTTATTGAATTATTTTTATTTAATTTCTAAATTAGTTACTTCCTTAACAGTCTTGCTTTATGAATTTTATATATAAATAATCAACACCTCAACTTAGTTATATTTTTAGTATCAGCTTCAGTAAACGATATAAAATGTAGTTTTAAATCCCTAATTAGTGACTCATAGATATAGTTGGTAGGGATGGTTGCGTGTTGTATTCATAGAAAATGGTTCAGTCGTGGAATCAAAGAAAACGAGTATACCATTTATGGTTGACGCAGAGACTATCCTTGTTTTCTTTTAAATGGATTGTTGTCGCAGGATCATCTTTTTTATATTGCAAAAGAAAAAACGTATTCTTTCCTTTACAATAACCACATTTATCTACGATAAAAGAACAGTTTTATTCTAGATTTGGGTTACATTAATATTATGATGCAAGAGTTTGTTTTTAGGTGTGTTTAATATCATATTCTATGTACTGGAAATAATTATCTTCAAATCACCATTCAAGACTGCCGAAGGGAAACTGACAACAAATAAGGAGATGATAACTTAATAACAAAGTTTAGAGGAGAGGAAATACAACCAAACCCCGTAATGTTCGATTTTATTGATTTAATAATAAAGACAGGTGCGTCTCCAGGCCGCCACAGTGATACCGTGATGACAGGCACTTGTCATCAAAACACGCTGCTCACATTCACACTTCCTTACAGTACAGTAACGGCAACTGAAAAAAATCTTCACTATTTCTTATCCTCTTCCCATTTATCTCTTTTTATTTTCCTTGGTAAGACTGACGATCTCTTTCATGATCTTAAAATCGCCGGAAAAGGCAGCAGACATTAGGGAGACAATTTTAAACCTCTGAAGAGTCAAGTTAAATGTGCATTAGAAAGGAACGTCGGGTTAGCTGTTGAGACTGTGGGACTACAGGACTAAATACTTAGACAATAAAGCTAACGTAACAAGTGGCAGACAAATGAATAATGAGGCATAAACCTAAACACACATCAATGAATGATTGTAAATAAATGAATAACACCAACTCATCAATAACAGTGAGCAAGGTGTAAGTTTGCGATTAAGTTCTAAAGTCATATTTATAATACAATATGACTTTAATTGTTTTCATTTGACGTCATCTATTAAGACTCAACCACGTCCAGCTGTGAGTGGTCAGGTGAAATGAAAGCAGTGATGACAAAGATCAACTGGAGAATCATGTGGCTTTTTTATATTTTACAACTTCAGAAATATGCTATTGTAATACTTTAATAAATGATATATTATACAAGACATAGATACGTATATCAGTGTAAAAATACGAAATATTACCAGAGTATAACAGTATCTTGGAGTCTGTCTTACATAACAATATGTCGACGGTTTGTAGTCAGTGTTATCAAGTATTCCAACCAAACAAACCCAGTTACCATGTTGTTATTTAGACTTGTTAAGGGATAACCTATTACCTACTGGTAGATACATGTGTAAGAGGAGTAGATATGGCATAAAGGTTACAATGGTGAAGTGATACCTTAAGAGAGTAATACCACGCATGAATTTATATTAACGAGCGCACGCACGCACACACACACACACACACACACAAAACAGAGTCCGCATACAAAAACATAGACATGTACCGTACTTGTATACAGAGAGACAGACACATGCATACATACATACATACATATATATACATACATACATACATACGTAAGTACATACATACATACATACATACACAGTGATGATTCGTGGCTAAACACAACCAACTGAGGTAAACAAACACAGTTAACGAGGTGTTATTTGTGGTGTGTGTGTTAGGCGACACTTGAACACACACACACACACACACACACACCCGCCATCTGTTCTAAGTTACTGTGAAGGTCTTGACTCACCCCCAAGATCACAGAAAAGTTAACCCTTCCGTCTACAACCATCCCGTTCTCACCTGTCCCGTCACTTGTGATTTACCTGCTGGGATGGGTTCGGTTGTTGCTTTACCTGTCGACGGGGAGGGTGAGGGGGAGCGGGGTAGTGCAGGAGAGGTGCCTGTAGTCGGGGTAGTGGGCGTAATTTTCACTGTGGGGGCTTTAGGGACGCCGGGTGGAGGGTGTGAGGGGGGAGGCACGGGTTTGGGTGCCGATGGGGGAGGCATGGTTTTGGGTGCAGAGGGGGGAGGCATGGGTTTGCTGCATTGTGGTGTGACGATTTGTTTTGGTGGCGGTCTGGCTCGTGGTGCCGGGATGTTGGGTTGTACCTGTTCTCCCTGCTGCTGGAAGGCGGTGGGCACTGCCACCCTGCCTGGCGCTGGCGGAGGAATCTTGGGTGGCAATGGATCTGGGGCCCGAGTAGAGGGAGGGGGAGGAATGCTGCCTCCTCCGCTGGGTTTAGGAGGATCCTGGTTTGTTGGAGGCTTGGGAGCTGCTTGAGTTGGAGCTTTGGGGCCGCCAGGTATCTTGGTTTGAGGTGATGAGCCTGGCTTCGGGGAAGGACTCGCGGATGGTGGTTGAGGTGTCGTGGTCCTTGACTGGAACGGCTTAGTAGCCGCTTCCTCTTTCTTCTCCGTCTTTAGTTTCTGGTTAGCTGAATCAGCCTTCTGCTGAGTGACTTCCCTCTTCTCCTGTGCCATTTTTTTCTCCTTCTCCTTCTTGAGGGTGTTAACCTTAAACCTGGCATAAGCGATACGAGTGGTGGGTGTGTACTCCTCCAAGTTCGGGTTGTACTCGACGATCTGGTCAGGATTGAGTGTTCTGAGCAGCTTCTCGTTCTCGAACTTTATGCGCCTCCTGATGGAAGTCTGTGATCTCTTGAGACTCGTTTGGGAGGAGCCGATCTGGTCCCTGCGGAGAGACGCCCGGGACACCTTGGCGTTCCAGTCCTCCTTCTTCTTCTTGCCAATGGCGCGCGCTAACTTGCCGAAGATGTTCTTGGGCTTCTTATCGGTGGTGAGGATCTCCGTCATGAGGCCTTCCACTAACCCGATGTTGAAGCCCTTCATCAGACGACGCTCCATAGCTCTTCCCTTCTTACCCACCACAGCTGCAGAGAAATTTGGTCACTCACTGCTTAACACAACTCATTACCACACACACACACACACACACACAACTCACTACCCGTATCCTTGAAACCTAAAAGAACGTCATAACTCAATCCCTAAAACCCTATTTCAGTTATGGATTAATATTCATCTCTATTACGACTAATATATTTTGCCCAATTTATTATACTCACAAGAATCCTCGGCGTTGACCATAGACGTGTTCATGCCATTCTTCTTGAGGATGTCGATCAGTTCGTATCTGTTAAATAGGAATATGAAAATGAGGATGACAAAAAAAATTAGTGACAAAATAGGGTAAAAAAAATGGGGTGAGGTATATTTTTTTTTAATGTATTTCATATTTTTATTTTGGGTTATCATGAATGTAAAAGAAAGATAGATAGATAGATAGATAGATAGAGAGAGAGACAGAGAGAGAGAGAGAGAGAGAGAGAGAGAAAGAGACTCATATCTTTCACCCTCTCTCTCATAGGACTCACCTGAAGGTCGATATATCCTGCTTTACTTCGTTGATGTCGTCTTCAGTCACCCCCTTCTCATCTGCCTTCCGCTGCTGCTCTGTGATGTACCTTCTCACTAACAGCCGCATCACGTTCATGTGGCGCTGTTGTGACTTATTGCGTGACTGTGGGGGGGTTATATATGGGTATTAATACGTAGTTGTAATGTATTTAATGGCATCTATCTAACAGTAAATAAAAAAAAACGAACATTTTATGAACTTGGGAGACTTAATGAGTAAGATCATTTCTACTGTCCTTATGAACGGTGAATTTGTTCAGTTACTATAAAGTTGCTCTGAGATAATGAAAGAAAACCTGCAAATTTTGGTATAGAGAGAACGTATTCTGCTGACACAATGTATAGCGGTAACTAAAATAAACATTTCTGGCAGTACCCACACTGTAAGCCTAAACTCCTGATGTTTCCCTTGTGTTTATCTATCAGAGTTACTCACCTTTTCCTTGAGGGATCCTCTCATTTTCTTCTCGCCCATACCCAGGAGTCTGAGGACGCTCTTCACTGTAGGGATCACGTTGAAGGGCGGAGGCACAGTGCCACCATCCTCGAAGTAACTCAACCAAAGCTTCGTCCTGGCGAACTTCCACTCGGTGTCGGAGCGCTCCTGTGGGAGAAGCAACGCATCACCTTGTGAGGTGGTGGGTCCGGTGGAGGGTTTTTGCTGTGGTCTTGGACAGGCCCGTAATAAGGTGGGGATTGAAAGGTAGGATGAAAGCCACTTTAAGTACTGACTGATGGGACAGTTTAAAAGTATGGGTAGCTTGTCTTAGCCCATATATTTAGCACCTGGACTAAGCAGGGCTCGTCAAAACTGTAAATGATGTAGACTATAGCAAAAGTGAGACAGAAGGCGCTGGACAAGGGTCTCTCGTCTCGGAGGTCGAATCCGCCCCAACTAAGTCGTGAATGATGGGGAGAAGTGGAGGTACAGTGCTTTATGATGAGCGTCTGTTTTTCTTGGCCACTATTATACAAATATATCCCCATTTCCTTGTGATGACCAAGTTACTCTCTTAACTAACTATAGTGGATGATATCTCGAACTTTTAATGATTATACTTCAATCCTTTAAGATGAATAAGTTACCTTATTGCTGGGCGATAGTTTAACTTTATCGTAATCAAAATGTTAATACTGTTTGTGAATCTAACACAAGGACACAAGAGTCACGTCAGGGTGTAAATAATCAGGAAATCATCAACGTAAACGTTCCACAGCATTGTGACACCAGCAAAAGCAAGAAGTGGCAGCATTGTGACACCAGCAGAAGCAAGAAGTGACAGCATTTTGACACCAGCAATAGCAAGAAGTGGCAGCATTGTGACACCAGCATTGGTAGGAAGTGGCAGCATTGTGACACCAGCATTGGTAGGAAGTGGCAGCATTGTGACACCAGCATCGGTAGGAAGTGGCAGCATTGTGACACCAGCAATAGGTAGAAGCAGAAGCATTTTGACACCAGCATTGTGACACCAGCATTGATAGGAAGTGGCAGCATTGTCACACCAGCATTGGTAGGAAGTGGCAGCATTGTCACACCAGCATTGGTAGGAAGTGGCAGCATTTTGACACCAGCAAAAGCAAGAAGTGGCAGAATTGTGACACCAGCAAAAGCAAGAAGTGGCAGCATTGTCACACCAGCATTGGTAGGAAGTGGCAGCATTGTGACACCAGCAATAGGTAGAAGCAGAAGCATTTTGACACCAGCAATAGCAAGAAGTGGCAGAATTGTGACACCAGCATTGATAGGAAGTGGCAGCATTGTGACACCAGCAATAAGTAGAAGCAGAAGCATGGTGACGCCAGCATCAGGTTCATATATCATCAATAACGGGAGATAAAAGCGTAATGGTCAGCAGTTATGGGTGAGATCCCAAACAGGAGCTCAGCACAACACAGCACAGCATCAGTAAGAGCAGCAGGAACAGCGTTGGCGGTGGTGGTAGTAAGCGCAGCAATATCACCAGCGTTAAAGACAGCACTTGATGGCACCCACCGAGATGGTGTTATAAGAGTTTGACATCATGGCAATGAGGAGGTTGAGGAGGACGATTATGTTGATGACGGAGTACGAGCCAAACATCAGCATAGCCCAGAACCTTGTGAAGCTTCCCACACCAGTCAGTTCAAACGAGTCCAGTTCCACCAACCCGAAAGACGCCCAGAACAGCGACTGGGAAGTCTCGAACAAGCTATCAGGAAAAGGAAACAAGTTATGTCTTAAATCAATTGTTTACTAAGACCAATACCTCTTGTCGGACAGCCAGGGTCTTTGGGTCAAAGGAAGATACGCCACTCTGACCCTCTTGGCTAAGGTGTCCACCTGTCAGTACTCACGTAGATCATGTTGTAGGAGGTGGACATCATGGCAATCAACAGGTTGAGAAGCACAATGACGTTGATCATGGAGTATGAACCGAACATCAACATGGCCCAGAATCTCGTAAATCCTCCCACACCCGTCAGCTCGAAGGCGTCCAATTCAACGAGACCGAATGAAGCCCAGAACAGTGACTGAGAGGTCTCGAACAAGCTGGTGGTTAGGGAGGAAGCATTTGTGAACATTTTCCTGACTTACAGTATCTCTCCTGATTAGGGAAGATGTCAGTAAAGGCGGCCGCTCTCACACACCTGGACGACAACTAAAGAGACACTGCTAAAATATACACCTTGGAGGCCACTGATGAGATGTAGAACCTGAGTCTGAACTTAATATTTGTGTGACACTCTGCAGGTCGTGTACTGTGCTGCGACGATTGTGAGATAACTTTACTTTCACTCTCTCTCTCTGGTGACACCTGGCCTCCATGGTGCTCGTATCTACCTATATTAATCTATTTGTGAGAGATAATCTTAAAGGACAACTCTAGAAGGAAAATATTAATATAAATGATGATCACGTTTAAAGTCTGGTGTTATTGATACATTTGTACACCAAAAATTCATGAAACTGCGAAAAGAAACATACATTTTCTCAGGTTTTAGATGACGTCATTCGTGGAAGAGAGAGGAGGCTACCAGTCACTTATTAAGTTAGTCATGAGTAATATTTCCAGTCATTAAGGCTAATCACAATGACATAGACATACATACATATATACATACACACATACATACATGCATACATACATATATAAAGATAGATAAATGATGACTTACTTTGCCCATCGTCGCCAGATAAAGCAGGCCTGTCCCTCATTCTCGAAATCAGGCAGCCCCCCGGGGAGATGGTAACACTTCTTCATCTCCAGCTCAGCATAATACCACATCAGCTGGTTGATACCTGGCAATATCCACAAGTTTAGTGTTAATCATGAGTACAAGACATGATATGCTTCGAATTATAACTTTACTCATGTTATTTTTCCATCAACCTTGAACAGATATTTAATTTGGTTCTGACGTTGACTCCAGTGTAAAATGGTGTTTCTTAATGATGTACTCAAAAGGTACATGACAAAAATATTAAGTATGCAGAGTTTTACACAATACTTAAAAAAAATAGATAAAACATATGGAAGGTGGATGAAGGAAATGAAGAAATAAGAAGCCCAGAATATGGAAGATGAGGAAAGGAACAGAAAATGGAAGATAGATGAAAAACAAATTAGAAACAGAACAAATATGTTAAAAATGAAATTGAAATCAAGTCCATGTAAGAGGAAGAAATATGGATAATTACGAAATTGAAAATGAATTCGTGATAATCTTCCAAGACTCACCACAACCGAAGGCAAAGAGGACGAGTGTGTACAAGAAGAAGAACTTCATGATGTCGAAGATCATACGGCCGAGGGAGATCTGCAGTGGTCCGAGATGTGGGTTGACGCTGAAGATGTGTACCAACTTCAAGAAACTGTGGAGGTATTAACGCTGCATTAGTGATGTGTTGGATCATAAACCTAACCTAACCTCATATATAATTAAAAACAAGTTTGTATCCCATAGAGCAAAAAAATACATATAAACTCAGCTTATGACGTCACCACCTGCAACATCAATCCCACCGCTGCCACCCAATTGTCTCACCTGAAGATCATAGCGGCGCCAAAACAACCTTCCGAGAGCAACATAGGATCGAAGGGATTCCACAGTTCCCTCGGATAGTAAGGCCAAATGCCATACCACAAGTCCTTTTGTACCAGGAAGAAGGAAGTGGTTCTCAGGAGGATCCACGTCATGAAGAAGAAGTTGGTGATGTAGTCGATGATGTTCCACAAGTCTTTTATATACTCCATTAGTCCGTCGTTCCACAGGGATTTTATCTCAGCCCAAATCAAGCCTAAGAAAGAAGAGGTAAAGATTGTTATTATTTTTTCTTTTTTTATCATTATAATTATTATTATCATTATTATTTTTATTATTATTATTGGATAGGAAACACATAACAAAGACTCCCTGTTGACTGATACTTACTAAACACGTACAAAACCACACACACCTCTACCAGGCCAGGCAGGGAACCTCTCTCCCTCATCTTCCAGTCATCCAGTACAGATTTCAGCCAAGCGTTGCCAAACCACTCGATCACGAGGTACTCGAATCTCTGTGATGCCAGGGCGAGTAGCACTAGTGAAGGACGGGGAGGCGGTCAACACGAGTCAGTAGAATAACAGGTTTTAATAGATATAAATGGAGTTTAGTATTAGGTAATGTTATAAGGTACTCAATTGATTTTTAAGGTCTGGACTTTAATCTCTATCTATCTATGTATATCTCTATCTATCTATGTATCTCTCTATCTATCTATGTATATCTCTATCTATCTATGTATATCTCTATCTCTCCCTCACACCTCACCACCTCTACTCACTCAAGAAAAACATGTAGGAGGCGCAGTGGGTGATGAACTTGACGAAGGGCTTTTTGACAAACTTTCCCTTCTCGGAATTCGGAGCTATGATGTAGGCCATGGAAAGTAGAGGGAACATACACGCCAGCTTGCCCACCTCTATACACTGACTGATGGTGTCCTTGCGTCGGAAACCAGGTAGACCATCGTACCAAATGGCCCCTAGAAGTTGCTGTACGTTTGGATGTGCCACGAACTGTTGGTGGTGACGTCACGAGAGGTATATTAGTCGTGGTTGGAAGGGATATGGATTGATGACGTCATAGGAGATGAGTTAGTATTGTGGGAGAAGGATAGATTGATGATGTCACAAGAGGTGTGTTATTAGTGGTGGGGAGATAAATTGATGACATCATAAGTGGCTCGATGATGTCATATGTCGATTGGTTACGTCACAAGTGGTATATTATTGGAAGGAAGGTGAATTACTGACGTCATAAATTGATATTACTAAACAGTGAAATACAAATGGAATTCCTATTTGTTAAAACATGAATAAAATCAACTAGAAAACAAAGAAATTAACAATTATCACAATTTTTTTTAAATAACTCAATTATCATAGAGATTAATTTAAAAAAAAAGGGATTAATTAAATGAGAAAGAACTGACCAGTTTTTGGGAGAACTTGATAGCCTCTTTCAGTCTAACGAGGGAGTTGACGTCACCTTTTTCCCATATTGGACCATCCGGGTCATAGTTCAATATGATGGATAATTCAGTTCTAGTTCTTGTCTGGTCTAGAAGCTCCGTGACGAACTTCATTACCTGCTGACGAAGTTCCTGAAGAAGAGAGAGAGAGAGAGAGAGAGAGAGAGAGAGAGAGAGAGAGAGAGAGAGAGAGAGAGAAGTAGTTATGGATGAGAAGACTGAGTGATGGGGGGAGAACAACAAAAACAACAACAAAACAGCAAAGAGAACATCACACAGGTAAACCTTCCCCCACACTAATTAGCAACCCTTCCTCCCCAACACCTCCCCACACACAGGTAAACCTTCCCCCACACTAATTAGCAACCCTTCCTCCCCAACACACAGGTAAAGAACAACACTTACAACGTACTCAGTCTTGAACTCATGCTCCATCCCCTGAAGGCGTCGTAGCTCCCCACACAGCTCGAAGGACGTACGGATGGGGTCCTTGGAAGACAGAGCGATGAGAGAGGGAGATGCCAGGGCCTTGTAAGCGTTGATACGGGAGAGGGAGTGACGGAGTGAGTCATCCTCCGTCGAGATGAGACACTCGTCACAACCGCACCTACAGGAGAGACGGTGGTGGGTTACAGAGAGACAGACAGAGACAGAGACACAGACAGACAGACAGACAGACACTCACCTGATATCATGAGGCATAGGGAGGGAGGCGCCACGATCGAGAAGCAGTTTAAGAATCTCATAGTTGTTTTGGTGGGCGGCGAGAATCAAGGGCGTGATGTCTTTAGTGAAGGTGGCTGTCTCTCTGGTCATACACTCCCAGCTCTGTGTGAGAGAGAGAGAGAGAGAGAAAGTGAGAAAGTGAGATAGAGAGAGAGAGAGAGACAAACAGATAGACAGAACAAGAACTGGATGACAGTTTCTGAAGAATTATCACTACATCAACATAGAACCTCAGGGACTCACGTATGGGTCGCCTTTCTTGTGGTTCGTCTCTTCATAAGTCAACAGAACCTCTACTCCCTCCACGTACTGTTCCGAGATGGCGTGGAGGAGTGAGTCCTGTGGAGTAGAGGAGTGTAAATTTAGTAGTGGAGGATGGAGGGAGGGAAGGGAAGGGGATGGTTTCCAGGTATATATATTGGGTTTCTTACCTGCCTCTTCCTCTATCCTTTTCCACCCACCCAACCCATCCCCTCACACCACATCACCACCCCCTCCACCACAACCCTACCCCCTTACCTCCCCACCACAACCCTACCCCCTTACCCCCCACCACAACCCTACCCCCTTACCTCCCCACCACAACCCTACCTCCTTACCCCCCACCACAACCCTACCCCCTTACCCCCACCACAACCCTACCCCCTTACCTCCCCACCACAACCCTACCCCCTTACCCCCACCACAACCCTACCCCCTCCCCCCCACACCCTAACCTGACCTCCCCCTCCAATCCCACCACCCCTCACGCCTCACCTTGGGTTTGATCTTATGCTCAAGGAGCAGCTCCAGTAGGTCGAGGTTCTCATTCTCGATGGCCACAGCGAGTGAAGATCGTCCCAGAGGGTCTGTGCAGTTCACATCCAGTTCCTGTGGCTTGCTTTTGAATTCCTCCAGGTGCCTGAAACACGTCACCAATACGTCACTTACACGTCACCGATATGTCACTGCTTAATACGTCAGTGTGGGAACGACCCTCAACACGTCTTCAATTACTTCAACACGTCATTAATCACTATCTTTAACAAATACTACTACTTCACAACGTCAAACCTCACGTCACTACATACATATACACACGCATACATATACATATACATACATACATACCTCCTGGTGGAAGCGACATCACCCCGCTGCACAAAGAGAAGAAATTTCCTCTCCGCTTGAGTTAAGATAATGTCCGCTGGAGATTCGATCATATCCAGCCCCTGCTCTGAGTTCTGGACGTGAGAGAGAGAGAGAGAGAGAGACAGAGAGAGAGAGATAATCGACACTTGACAGATAAGAGACAGATAGACAGACAGACAGAAATACTTACGGAAGAAGTTATATCATTGAGGCTTCCTTGTGAGCCTTTTTCTCCATTCTTGACCCCCATTTTGGAGGAGTTTGGGTGACCTGCCCCCTTCTCCTCCTCCTTTTCCTCCCCCTCCCCTTTCTCCTACCTCCTTCACACGCCTCGCCACGCCCTCAGCTTATCCACGCCTCGTCACGCCGCCCATTTGATCTCTGCCATGAATAAACAACAACAGATAATTAACAAAAACAACAACAATATGGAAAAAAATACAAATAATAAATAAATTAAATGGGAGTTAAATGGTTAATCTTTACGTGATTAGATCCAATCATTCCATCAACTGAATAGCCAATCAGTCAATCAGGAATAGAAGACATAGCTGATCGACCAAACATGGGGATGAAATAGAGAGATAGATAGAGAGATAGAGAGAGAAGGGAAGAGAGAGAGAGAGAGAGAGAGAGAGAGAGAGAGAGAGAGAGAGAGAGAGAGAGAGTAAACATATAATAAGTTAGAACACCATGAAACCCTACAGGTAAGTAAGGGGGTGAGAGGGGTGAGGTAAGTACACTTGAGGTACTAGGAGGTACTACAGGTAATGGCACTACCTCTCATTAAGTACCTTACCTGACCTCACAAAGACACAGACATAGAGAAGCACAGACAAATAGATAGATAGACAGACATACAGACAGACATAAAAGATAAAAAGACAGACAATCATAAAGACTCAGAGAAACAGAGACATAAGTATTGACGACAGACAGACAGACAGACAGACAGACAGACAGACATTATGGAACCCCCCCCCCACCTCCCCCTCGTGACAGTATTACCAGGTATGTGAGAAACCAAGTGAGGTATCTGATCCATTGTGGTAAACGTGATTATCATACCATGACCTCAGAAGCCATACAATGTTAACCCTAGATGACCCAGATCCATCACCTCCTCCCCCCCCCCCCCACACACACACACACAGATAGATATATAGATATTTTATTGACCACAGATTATGAATACAGAGTTTATATTAAAATTTTACATCAAATGGTCCAAATGTGACTGGTAACTACATACAGGAAGTATTCGATGACCTGCACGACAAACAGTTTCATAATCCGTTCTTTCAAATAGTAAATTTACCAAAGTTGAAATACTATATTGATGGCGTATATCTATTGTTCGGGGCACTCTTCAACAATATGCCATCCAGAGTGAATAACACCACATGAACACAATCTCTCTTCAATGGGCCCCTACCTCGTCTGTTCCAGGGCCCCTCCTCTACAGCAAGGGAATGGGCACACACTCTCATTAGTGTCCATGATACTCGTTCTAGCTCATCACCTTTATCTTTGTATTATAGATTGCATGAACATCAAAATTTGGATTGATAGTCTTGTATAATTGTACTCCACTTGAGTCTGAGTTTGACAGTTTCTGTTTCAGTATGTGTAAGGCTGTTTGAACATCATCAATATCATTAAATAAAAGATGGCGTACACATCGTGACGTGGGCGTATTACTACAACATTAATAGTATGGACAAGTGGATCTTCTACCATTTCACTTCTTCCCGTCCATATCCTCGAGAAAAATTTAAGCTGCTTAGCTATCATGGGGGCACGTAACGGAGTATAACACAGTTCCACCCTGCATAAATCACTGCTGGTCGTTTCCCTGACACCTAATAACTGTTTAATACACCACATATAATGTATATTCACAGGCGTAATGTCACAATTTAACCATGATTCATAACCATATAACAAGACTTTAATTGCTGTTGATATTGACCCGTCAGAAGTAAATGGGCTGCCCGAATACATGTACTGGTCACACGGTTATACAATCAACAACCAATGCTTGTTTATCGACCTCACTGCCATTTATAGCCAAAATCTTTATCTCATCTATGTCAATTTTCATACCATGAGAAATACAATATTGGTTAAGTAAATGTATTTTATTTACCATGCCATATCTAGTCGTCGACACCGTGTCATCCATAGGAACAGGCGAGGAAACCTTCTACACCGCCGTTCTGTTTAATCATTCTCATTAGATCGTTAACAAAGATCACAAATAAGAGGCAGGAGGAAGGGGACCCTTGGCACACACCCACAGTAACGAGTACAGTGCCAACAACACAGTTAGTTACCCAATAACAGCACATAACATAGTCACGCCACAACCTAAACACCTCACGGGGAGATATCGGGTCAACTAACACCGAAATATAAAACATCGCTATACAGTTTATTAAGGTCAGGTTCTATAATATCAGGAGGGTTAAAAATCTGCTCAAAATGTTCTTTAAAATCCTGATCAGTTGGTAGTGTGGTAACTCGTGTCTGGGTGGGGGCGTTGTTCAATTCTCCACGCCCACACCCACACACACACACACCCACCCACACACACACCCACACCCACACACACACATACATACACACACACATACATACACACACACGCACATATACATACACACACACATACATACACACACACGCACATATACATACACACACACACGCACATGCACACACACACACGCACATACACACACACACGTACACACATACACACGAAGGAGGTCAACGAAGTAGGTTAGCGAATTAGGTCAACGAAGGAAGTCAAACGAAGGAGACACTGGAGGAGGTCAACGAAGGTCAAACGAAGTAGGTATAACGAAGGAAGTTTTTGTTTGTTTGTTGTTTTCTTGTTTACTTTATATCTACAACATATTATAATTATAAATATTTAATCCTTTATATAATTTTTACCTCGTCAATAAATCAAATTAATCATCTAATTATCTTTAACAGCGATTTATTAAGGCTTCTAATTAATTATACCTTTCACCTTTAATTAACTCAGTAATATAATCTAAGTTTTATACACTGTTATATAATCGTAAATTAATTCATCTTATTTTCATCCGGGTGAGTTTATCAATACACAATTAATTTTATCTATAATGTCCGCCTTTCCTAATCTAACGGGTAATGTTTTCAGCACGTGAGGGATATTTCTTTAAGTACGGTAGAATATAGTGGAGCCTCTATTTAACAGACTATATGGTGAGAGAAGTCCGTTATATGGAGGGTTCACTATATAACAGTATTTATCCTTCAGGTAACAAAATGCCTTTGAGTTAATGATAAATATAAACCCACCTAGGTGTTAAATTAGCCAGGTACACCTTTTAAAACGACGGAACTAACACAGCAAACGGTCATAACTCACCTCTCCTACAGGAAACTGGTTCAGAGTCAGGGATAGAGCCCCACAGAGCTATCATAGAGCCTTCTCCTGTATCCGGACGACTTCTCTTAGAGTCTCCTGAAGAGCTGCCCTCTCCCCTCCTGGCTGGACGTCCTCCCTCTTGGACGGTCCGTCAGGAATGAACCGACGTCAGCGCCCCCTATACCTCCCAGTCACACGTCCAGAATCCATCTTGTAGCTTCAACTTGTTTTATTTTTAATCCTTATTTTCTTCCATATTTAAGTCTTCTAACCTGTTATCCATACACTTACGTACAAATTGGTATTTATTTCTATGTATCTAAGTGATAAAATAGTAAAAAATGGGGAGAAAATAGGGTTAAATAGGTAAATAAAGATGAGTATTGGTTAGCGGGAAAAGACATTAGGTGACCCAAGGAAGCCAGCGAAGGGCCGCTCACCCCCCTTCCCTACAGGTTGATCTCGTTATACAACCGCTCTAAAATTTGTTTAGTAAACGACCGGAAATGCTGAAAAGTATGTCGGGAGTATTAATATTTATAACTCGACATTTTCCCGAAGTAGAAAATAAACCAAGGAATGACTTTGAAAATATCAGATACATAAATAGTATTAACTACAGTTTTTATAATCAAGGTTTGGTTATAGAGAGAATATAGATTACATAACCTCAGTTGTGGGATATATTGGTATATTTTCTTTAGTATATATGTATGGTATATAGACCTACGTGACCAAGGGGAAGTATAGCCCGGCCTTGACCTGGTTAAAGCCAACACTGTTTACATGTACCCGGTATTTTTTTTTCTTCCAGATTTGCCCCACGAGGAGACTAGTTTATTGAGCACCCCTTTCCATGACTCATGCATTAAGGACTTAAGTGCCTGAAGAGCCATGGGTTTTGTCAACAAGTTACATACATAGTGATAGGAGGATGACTGTATGAAGGGGGTGTGTGGGGTTCGGTATACTTCTTGTGTTTAAGGCAAAGCGTGGCAGGTCCCTTGTGCCAGGTCTGTCACTAGGAGGAGGGATATCTGGTCAGGGAGGGACGAGGTGTTGGTAACGGCTGGGGACCTGTAGGAGGAGGTCATAGGGCAAGTGAGAATGAAGTGGGGGAGGATGTGGGAGTCGGGTTAACCACAAAGTTTACAAATATTGATACGTTTAGTGTTTATGTAACCCAACCTAACCTACTGTACAATTCACGATAACAGAAGTATAGGTTAAAGAACTAGAGTAGATAACCAGGTCAGTATGTCTGTCTGTATCTCTCTGTGTTGACCTACCGACAGCTAAGCCAATTTACTACTTTGAAATCCCCTCTCAAATCTCTTTATGTGGCCGAGGAACACAAACCAAAATAGATCAAAACTCTTTCTTATATCCTTCTGAGGTGTAGGAAATAATCTCATCTGTCTCCTGCAGAAGGGAAGACGCCGCAGGAGTACCACAGTAGAAGCAGGTGGGTGAAGGAGGTGGTTAAGAGGTGTCGAGGTTGATGTATGAAGGTTAGTCGCCTGAGGGCTTATGGAGGGTAAGCTTGTCTGGGTACAGGGGGAAGGATTAGTACTGGTGGTGGTAGTAGTGGTGGTAGTGTTGCTGGTGGTAGTAGTGGTGGTGGTAGTAGTGGTGGTAGTGTTGCTGGTGGTAATAGTAGTGGTGGAAGTAGTGGTGGTAGTATTGCTGGTGGTAGTAGTGGTGGTAGTGTTGGTGGTGGTGGTAGTGGTGGTAGTAGTGGTTTAGGGAGGGGTGGAAAAGGCTGGGTGGGGTTTAAGAAGGGTTGGGAGAGAGAATGGAAGGGAATAAAACAAAAGACTATCATCAACATTACAAGACAGAGAAAACGAACCTAAATGTTTTTTTTTTACCTGATGTTTATACACTAGTTAAGGGACCCCGGGACTAATAATGTTTATAGTAAATTTATATAATACTCTACGTAATCTTCCATTAATGTATATATCGAGATAATGTTAATATATATAAGGTAATGTTTATAGGTAATTGAAATATAATCTGCATGATAATTCTTTAATGTTTATATTAGTTAAGGTAATATTGATTAATGTTATTTTATGTTTATGTGAAATAACAATGTTTATAATATATTAAAGTGGGAGTACTTATTTGATGTTCCTTTATAGATAGATAGATAGATAGATAGATAGATAGAAGTATATTTAGACAGATTATATAAGAGATACATAAATATATAGTAATTAACAGGTAAAATAAGTACAGAAATTACTTAAATCACTCTACGAAAAAAGTAATGATAGTATTAAGTAATAAGGAGTCAGGATTAAGGAGAGTAATTCCCGAAGGATTCCTAGGAACTCTTTACTACCACCACCTTCAGTAGAATCTCCAGGGTGAAGGATACAAAGGACAGCAGGAGTCCCAGCAGAAGGAGAAAGAAAGGTCCTTGGAGATGGGCGAGTGTCAGGGCCTGGATGATATGCCTGGTGACCGCTGAGGACTTGATCCCCAGCAGCGCCTCCTTCTGTATAGCGACACGGTGTTTGAGTCGACTGTTCCGTTTAGCATCATTTATCACATTGCTCATCCACTTCTCCGTCAGCCCCGCCTGGAGGAGGAGGAGGAGGAGAAGAGGGATAGAAGGTGGTGGTGTGAGGTGAAAATAGTGCCAGAGTTTTTACAATGTTGAGTTTGTCTTTCTTAATCTTTTAACTCTCTCTCTCTCTCTCTCTCTCTCACCTCCGTCAGGGCCACTATGCAGCGGTCGAGGGCAGGCTTGAAGGGCGCGTCTCTAATGATGGGCCAGGCAGCGTACCCCGGTGAAATGTTTTCTTGGGCCACGTACAGCTGAGCGCCACCTGTCTCATCAGTCAGATGCTCAGCTATCAACGCTTCCATCAACTTACGGACATACACGTACGCCTCTCTGTGGGGGGGTAGTGGGGGTTTGGGTGAGAGAGGGAAGGTGTGGTAATGGGGGGGGAGGGGAGGGGGGGGAAGGTTGCAGGTAGAGGGGTAGGGGAAATTTTGAAGGGTAACTTAAAACCTATGTTTATGTTTATCATTGGCCAAAATCAAGTAGTCGTACACAGGTATAATATAACACCTCTCGATGTAAAATGAACTGTTAGATATTTGTGAACAGACAGACAGACAGACAGACAGATGAACAACCAAACATATACAGAAAGACCCCCTAAAAAACCTGCAACCTCTAACAAAAAAAATTCACATCCTATACTTAAACTCTCTCTCCTCTATATTCTCCGCCAGACGAACGTACGCCAGGCAGACTCACTTCTTCTGCGTCGCCTGGATTAACCCCGCCAGAGTATCGGCCACCTTGTACGCTCTCTCAGCTAACACCTGGAAGTCCCTCGACCCAGACTGCTTGAAGAAACTTATGAGGTCATCACCATCATCCTTCGGTACGGTAACCCTAGAGAGAGAGGTGAGGTGGTGTGAGATAGCTTTATTTTCTTTCTGTCTTTCTTTCTATATTTCTCTTTGTTTTACGCCATTTTCTGTATTTTTATCAGTTTTTTATCAGTCTCTCTCTCTCTCTTTCTCTCTCTCTCTCTTTCTCTCTCTCTCTCTCTCTCTCTCTCACTACTCACATGACCCCCGCCTCAATAAGTTGCCTCAACGTCTCCACCCTGGCAGGATATTTAGGTATAATAAGAGAAGCCGTCAGGTTACCCCTATAAGCCGTAGACACCACTAGTACGAACATCAACCACGTCCCCAGCATCAACCTGACGGAGGCGTGGGTGGGGAGGCGACTGGAGAAGCTTTGACCCAGGAATGTTGCTAGGACCTCTTCAGCGATGACCATTAGACCAACTTGTTTGTGTTTATTTCCTATGTTCTCTCCCAAACGACATACCTGACGAAGGAGTAGGTTAGGTATGGTAATCTATCTATAGTATTTCTTCTTCGTGAGTCTCCTGACGAAGGGTTGAATGAAAAGTGAGATTAAAGTACCTTCATTTTACCACATGTTTCCCATCTTTTCACGACTTACCTGACGAAGGGGTGACTTTAGGTGAGTTTAAGGGGTTCCATTTAGTGCCCTACTTCCCCTACCATGAATAGGGACAAATAGCAGCACCTCCTACCATGAACAGGGAGAATGGTAGCAGCAGAAGCACCATGAAGACGAGGCACCAGACCAGAGGCGTCATGGGATAGTAAAGATTCTGCCAGCGGGGGACGAGGGAGGGCGTGGCCATACTGAAGGTCAGGGTATCCGGCTCTATAAACACCGTGTAGTCGACAGTAGCCAGCTGGTGAGGCATAATCACGTACGCTACGGGCGAGATGTACGCTGATCTGTTCTTGATAATGTCCATTGCCTGAGGGAGGTGAGGAGGAGGTGAGGGGCTGATCTGTCCTTGAGGGAGGGAGGGAGGGAGGGAGGGAGGGAGGGAGGGAGAAAGTGAGGGAGGGAGGGAGGAAGGGAGGGAGGGAGGGAGGAAGGGAGGGAGGAAGGAAGGAAAAGAGGGAGGGAGGGAAAAAGGGAGGGAGGGAGGGAGGGAAAAAGGGAGGGAGAGACGTCCGTAAGTGTTAGAATAAAGAACGAAGTGAATAAATGGGACATAATAGATTGATGAATAGGTTAGATAGATCAGCTGCCAGTTAACAACACAGACAGACAGACAGGTAACCCCCCCCCCTCACTTACCTCAATCCAATCTCGTGTCGGCATATGACGTATGGTAAAGTTAAGCGTCTGTGCCGCTGCTTCCATGAGTAACCAGCCCCTGCCGGAGAAGGTCTTGGTGACTGTGCCCTCTGAGGTAGTGTGTTGGTTCTCGATCCAATAGGGAGGGAAGGAATTAGCCACCACATCGACAGGGGCGCCGTAGAAGCTGTCAGAGAAGGTGTGTTTTATGTGTGAGAGAGAGAGAGAGAGAGAGAGAGAGAGAGAGAGAGAGAGAGAGAGAGTTCACTCACTTGGCAGCCTTCTCCGGGAACAGTGGCACAGAGCCTATGTAAACAAGACCCAGTTCAGGGGTCCAGGACGCTACCCTCACGCTGTGCCCGATGCCACTAAGACTGTAAGGCATGTGGACCCATACCCCGCACCTGAGAGAGAGAGAGAGAGAGAGAGAGAGAGAGAGAGAGAGAGAGAGAGAGAGAGAGAGAGAGAATATTAGTCATAAATATTACTCAGAAATAATATTAATTTTATTATAAATTGAAAAAGAAAACAAGAACTCTCTCTCTCTCTCTCTCTCTCTCTCTCTCTCTCTCGCTCTCTCTCTCTCTCTCTCTCTCTCTCTCTCTCTCTCTCTCACCTCATTCTGTCAGGGACTTCCTCCACATTCACCACCATCACGTTCATCATGGAGTAGGCCCAGTGGGAGGCGAGGAGGTCGTCAAGGTCTTCCTGAAGGAGATTAGTGACGACCAACACCTTCGTCGACCACACCAACAGGCGATCATCGTCGGCGGCTTTGGCGAAGGCGCTGAGGAAGGTCACATTGTCGCTCACCACTACCACCGTCAGGCACCAGCACAGGTCTCGCATCTGAGAGAGAGAGAGAGAGAGAGAGAGAGAGAGAGAGAGAGAGAGAGAGAGAGAGGAATGGTTTAGAACTTTGGAATGCAAGATTACATACACACATACATACATACATACATCCATACATACATACATCCATACCTACATACATCCATACATACATTAGCTTAGATAGATAAATACCTTCCTGGCCATTTGAACCGTCTGAGACAGCTGGTTATGAGTTAGGTTCCCGTCACCACCTGGTTCCTCCACCTCCGTCACTAGTACTACCTCCGTCACCAGAACACCGAAGGGCGCCGCACCCTCGTCTGTCACCACCTGTAGAAGTGAATTATTGAGTGAGTCTCCCCCCCCCAACCCCCCTCCGCCCCCCCAACCCACCTCCACCCCGACCCAACCCACCCCGACCCAACCCACCCCGACCTCCCCCCCCCCCCCGGCCACATCGTCAAATTATTATTGATTTTTTCACCCGGATAAAATTAATGTTTTAAAATGAAAAAAGAAATATATATATTGAAAATTCAGACAGAAATAATATGAATAAATTTACCGATGTTACGTCATTATTCATTTCGTAAACAATATTGAATAACACAAATAAATTAGCCGCCTCTGTATGTATGTATGTATGTATGTATGTATGTATGTATGTAAGCTGAGTGTGTTATTTATCTGTACATAAAATAAACGGCTTTGGGTACACACAGAAACAAAGACAGACAGACAGACACACACAGAGACAGACAGACAGAAACAGACAGACAGACAGACAGACACAGACAGACAGACATCAACACACCTGGTGGAGGCCATGGGTGGAGGTAGTGCCGTCGATGAGGTACAGGACGGAACAGTAAGGTAAGTTAGAGGCCTTCAACACATCCCCAACCGCTCCCCCCGCCTCCACCAGCACCTCCCCGGCCGCTTCTCCTGCCTCCACCAGCACCTCCCCGGCCGCTTCTCCTGCCTCCACCAGCACCTCCCCGGCCGCTTCTCCTGCCTCCACCAGCACCTCAACCGCTCCCCTCGCCTCCACCAGCCTCTCCTCAACCGCTCCCCTCGCCTCCACCAGCATCTCCTCAACCGCTCCTCCCGCTTCCGCCAGCACCTCCCCTCCTCCTGTGAAGACAATAACCAAATGAGTATGGTATGAGAGAGAGAGAGAGAGAGAAAGAGAGAGAGAGTGAGAGAGAGAGAGAGAGAGAGAGAGAGACCTTTCCTGGGGGGTTCAAACGGATGCCCACAGTCTTAAGAATGAAGCCACTAAACACTTCTCCACACGTCAACCTAACCTAACCTAACCAAAACGTCAACAAAACATGTACTTGAGACCAGGAGCTTGTTACTTGCCTGTAGAAGGAGTCAAGCTGGCCAGGACTACTACAGGAACGACCCCGATTAGTAGTAGTACCCCCAGCAGCGCCATGGTCGTCGTTGTCGTCATAGCGGGTCGTTCCAATCTAAGTCGTAACTGGAAGGGAATAGAAAGTAGATGATATATGAGTGCACTGTCTGTTTATCTGTCGATTTAACTGTCTATTCACTCTCTCTCTCTCTCACCATCACGCACACTCTGACGTTAAACAATAAAACTTAAATAATAATCACTTCACTAATACAACCGCTAAGCTGCTATCTTGAACCGTAATAAGAGGACATTGAGAAAACGTCTGCTGGAGTGACATTTATGGGACGTAGAGAGAGAGAGAGGGAGTACTTACCTAGGCAACAGACGGGACAGGAATGAGCCCAGGACACTCCCCTCCCGAGCTCTTTATATAACCCCCAGGAGGAACCCGACCGAAGGAAAAGTTCACTGATTGGTCCATATTATCAGGTCATCCCATAACCGACCAATGAGAATCAAGGTCGTTTTTCCCAATATCTGTATGATAATTTCAATCCAGAAAATGGCTTCCAGTCGAGGCTTGGTGTAAGTTAGTCACCATTTTGGACAGGTATGAAGATATTTATGTTAACAAACGTTCGTACAGGTGTTGGTACTATTATTATTTTAAGAGAAACTAATAGAGAGACATGAAGACAGAGAGAGAGAGATTCAGAGACACACCGGTCTATCACCCACTTATTAAATATGACCTGACAAAAGTTATCGGTAATCACTAGGCCAAGTCATATTAGTGCGGGCCAAGACAGTGCTATACCTGCCTGTGTAAAAAGGTCAACGAATATCAGAACAGGTAAGATTTTTTTAATTGTATTTGGATAAAGGTTAGACGAAACTTTATGTTATTTCTTCTTTTATTCCCCCTTCTTCTTCTTCTTCTTCTTCTTCTTCTTCTTCTTCTTCTTCATCTTCTTCTTCTTATTATTATTATTATTATTATTATTCATTATTATCATTTTTATTACTATTATTTTAGTTTACGTCAAATAATGTAACAGAAAACGACTAAAATATAAACCAAAGAAAACAATTATTTAATGGATAACTTTAATATTTTGTTTATTGGCTTCTCGATGTTTATATTGAGTGTTTATATGTTTTATCACTCTAAATAATAGTTAAAATGATATAATAGAAAGGAAGTGATATCTTAAGGGAAATCTATGCCTGTGTCAGTGATGATGTTTATGTGTTCCGCCAATGTTTATATACACGCGACCTTAATGCTATCCCAGTTTGTGTTTATATTAAATGTTTATGTAATTTCCTTTGATTTATATGGTTCGGTCTTTGCGTGTGTGTGTGTGTGTGTGTGTGTGTGTGTGTGTAAGGTAAACTGTTTTACTATTATTATTATTAGTAGTAGTAGTAGTAGTAGTATTCAAGAAAACACACACACACACACACACACACACACACACACACACACACACCATTAATAACTAATTTAATCTCTCTTAAAGGTTTAATGACCCGTCAGAGGAAGATCACTACAAGCTACTGTACACATAAACGCACAATGTAGGAATTTATATACATGTAGGTATTAGTACAGTGTATTCATATAGATCGATGTAAATTATATAATACACAATGGTGGCGATACTTTCATATAAATTGGTCATACAAATTGTTATCTACATAGTGCAGTTAGTATATGAATTTTTATGAATGTACTTATAAGAATATTTTGTCTGTACTGATGTGTCTTCATGGACAATTGTCCGTGTGTGGATTTATCTTCAATTTTTTTTTTTTTACGGGATTAGCCCACCAGGGCACAGGTCACTGACCCACACCGGGGCCTGGGGGGCGAAATAATATTAATAATGATGATGATGATGATAATAATAATAATAATAATAATAATAATAATAATAATAATAATAATAATAATAATAATATTAAAGGACCACAAATGAATAAAAAAAAAGATCAAAGGTGAGAAACAATATACAGTATGTTGTGTTGTCAATAGTAAGAGAAACAATTGAGACCCTTCAATTGTGTGTAAATGAGGCAGAAAGTCAGAACAGCAACCTGGGACTTGGTCACAATTTTTGTGATGCTATATGGCAGCAGGGTCTACCATTAGACAACACATTATGCTTCCAATATTTTCCCAGGCGGCAGTACCTCCCTGTTTAGTAGCTGCCTACTACCTGTTACTACTGCCTCCGTGTACTAGTAGAGATGTGTACGTGTACTAGTGGCTGAGAGACAGACACACAGACAGACAGAATGTATCTTAATCAGTTTATAGACAGCGTCATAATATGTTATAATTTCTTAGATCTCTCTGTCTGTCTGTCTGTCGTCAGTTCGACTTTATACAACAATGTTTGAAAAGATTAATTTGTCTTAATTACTGAATTCCTAAGAGGTCGTTCCTGTGTGTGTGTGTGTGTGTGTGTGTGTGTGTGTGTGTGTGTGTGTTATGAAGACAAAAGTTGTACACATATTATCTCTCTCTCTCTCCTATCCTTCACCCTTCCCTGTGAGTCTCACTTAATATTCATGAGGTGAGGAAACTTTCATCTTTCTCTCCCTAATCTTCTTTCTCTCTCCCTTTCTTCTTCCTTTTCCTCTTCGTCTCCCTTATTCTCTCACTCCCTTGCCCCATGCCTGCCTCTTACTCCTTCCCTCTCCCTCATGCCCCACACTCATTCCCTCTCACTCCCTCACCTCCTCAAAACCCACACTCATTCCCTCTCTCTCTCTCTCTCTCTCCCACCGCCCACACCCCCTCCTCCCTCACCCACCGCCTACACCCCCTCCTCCCTCACCCACCGCCTACACCCCCTCCTCCCTCACCCACCGCCTACACCCCCTCCTCCCTCACCCACCGCCTACACCCTCTCCTCCCTCACCCACCGCCTACACCCCCTCCTCCCTCACCCACCGGCTACACCCTCTCCTCCCTCACCCACCGGCTACACCCCCTCCTCCCTCACCCACCGCCTACACCCCCTCCTCCCTCACCCACCGCCCACACCCCCTCCTCCCTCACCCACCGCCTACACCCCTCCTCCCTCACCCACCGCCTACACCCCCTCCTCCCTCACCCACCGCCTACACCCCCTCCTCCCTCACCCACCGGCTACACCCCCTCTTCCCTCACCCACCACCTACACCCCCTCCTCCCTCACCCACCGGCTACACCCTCTCCTCCCTCACCCACCGCTCACACCCCCTCCTCCCTCACCCACCGCCTACACCCCCTCCTCCCTCACCCACCGGCCACACCCCCTCCTCCCTCACCCACCGGCTACACCCTCTCCTCCCTCACCCTCACAGACAATACAACGACACTCCTTTGATCCTTACACGAGTCTTTGTTGTTGCTAAAGTAATATTCACTCCTGCCACCAGCCAGGACGCCCGCTGTGCGATAATCTCCGGCCATTAGCTTACACGTCTTAATTACCAAGAGAAGCAAGAGACGTTTTCCTTACGTACACCTCCCCACCTGTGGTTTGTTGACATGGTGATTGTCTTTTGTTTATTTATATTGGTTCCTGATAGGTATAAGATCTTTGGGGTTATGTCGTATATAGTTTTTCCTGTTTTCTGAGTCGATTTCTCTGGTAGGATTGTCGGGAAACACCGCCAGCAGTCTACACCTCAAGTCCTCATCTGTTGATATTACGTTAGACTGGTGCTAATGTGAAGATAGACCCATCCCACAGGCGTCTAGAAGGGTCTAAGTTGGCCTTTATCTCCCCTCGTGTTAAGGGTGGCAGTCCCCTCACCTCAGACGCCCTCGTACAGGTAAGTGTGCTTGGCTTTTGTTGTTGTGAATCCTAGTAATGAATTTTCTCCTTGATTTTATTTTTGTATTTCCTCCGTATAGAAGGTGACTCGCTAGGTAGGAAGATCCCCCTCCTCTCCCTGCCTCGCCCGGAGCTCTCTACTGCCGGGGGGGGGGGGGGTGTGAAGCTTCTTGTATGTTTGTGTTCGTGAGAGAGTGTTTATAAATCCGATGATATCCATGCACAGTCTAGTTACGTGTGTTCGTGAGACCCTAAATAACATTCTTTCTTTTTTTATCGTTCGTGATAGTTTACTTATGTTATATCGAGTCTTATTATTGGCTTTCGTGCGAGTTACTTTCCAAATCCATTAAATTTAGTAAAGCGTTCGTGAGATATTGTTTACAAATCCGTTTCCATCCACGAACTAGTATGAGAGTATGTGAAGGCGTATTTACAAACCATTCGCTATATAGTACAGATAATAAGACAAATATAATAGACTGAATAGGTAGAATAGACAATAAATACAATAGATATATACAAAATACAATAGACACCAGTAATAAAGAATACAATAGGTAATAGACTACAAATAGATGACCAAATAGAGAGAAATATATACGTAGAAGAATAAAATTGACTAAACACAGGTAGATCATTAACTTGGAGGTAATATATTAAAATTAAATGATATTATAATTACCTGTGTCGTGTCTCAGGTGGGGCCGTATACTAATTACTTTAAATTGGTCTGGGATTTCAACTTGGTAATTAACGAAGAAGATTAAGTAACATATTTAATTACTAAGTTGTGAAGAGTTTATGGCTTTTAATTGTGTTATTAGTATTTGTAATTAGTGAAGAAAATATAGAGATAATAAAGTTAAGTTAATTAATGAATAAAAAAGATAATTAAAGGAATGAAGAATGAGGTAAATGTACTTAGGGAACTGTTGATGGTTATTTAATGATCTTAATGCGTTAATTATGATTGATTAGGCAAAATATATTCAGTCTTAATCACCTCCGTCTGAACAACACAAACAAACAAACAGACAAATAAACAAACAAACACTAAGGATCCTCCATGCCAATTACCCGATTACGTAATTAACCTGACTTAATTAGCCCAAGGTAATTACCCCCAACCTAACTAGCGTAACACCTAACTTAACCTAACCTATCCTGGACACGCATTAATCCTAGACCCTACGAGAGAGAGAGAGAGAGAGAGAGAGAGAGAGAGAGAGAGAGAGAGAGAGAGAGAGAGAGAGAGAGAGAGAGATCCTATATATAAAACCTCATCCTACCTTCATGACACCTACACACACACACACACACACACACACACACACACACACACATAAATCCCCCGGTGTGGTGATAGTGAGGTGTGTAATCCACTGGCCGACATGTCACTCTTCCTCTCAGCCAACCAAGTAATCCCATTCTCTTTGAGGTGGGTGAAGGGGGGGAGGGGGGTGAAGGGGGGGGGGGTGAAGGGGGAAGGGAGGGGAGGGAGTCTTGTTTAATTATAATAATGTTCTCCTTTTCTCTCTCCCTCAAGAAAAGCGTCAATTTGTCAGCACATTAAAGGCGTGGTGATGATGGTGGTGATGGTGGTGATGATGGTGGTGGTGGGGGAGGGTGTTGGTGGTGGTGGGGGAAGGGTGGTGGTGGTTGTGGTGGTGTTGGTGGTGGTGGTGGTGGTGGGTGGTGGTGGTGGTGGTGGTGGTGAGGAGGAGTGGGAGTAGGAGGAGGAAGAGGTAGAGGAGGAAGAGTGAGGTAGAAAAAGTCACTACCAACGACATGTCATTCATCCTTATTTCCCCTCTTCCTCCTCCTCCTCCTTCCCTACCTCCTCCTCCTCCTCCTTCTTCCCCTCCGACAGGTTACCGACAGATGTACGACACACACACGTCTACAAGCTTCCCTCCTCTTGATAAGATGAGAGACGTGAGGGGGGGGGGTAGGGAGGGGGGTAAGGAGGATGGGAGGGAGGAGGAAGGAGGGAAGGAGAAAGAAATGAGAGATGAAGGAAGGATAGAAGGAAAGGTTGAGGTGATAGGAAGGAAGGGAATAAAGAAAGACGAAGAGGGAAGGGAATAAACAGAGAGAGAGAGAGAGATGGAGAGAGGAGAGAAAACATGATGAACAAGGAGAGAAGAGAAGGAGCAAAGAAAGAGGGGGAGAGAGAGAGAGAGAGAGAGATGACATGACACCTTCACCCTCCTATACCCTCCCTCTCTCCCCCTCCCTCCCTCCCTCTCTCTCTCCCTCTCTCCCTCTCTCCCTCCCTACCCCCCCTACCCCCTCATTGCAAATTAGTATGTGTGTTATTTGTGGTGTTGGTGTTATCAAAGGCTGGCCGGGTTCTTTCCCAGCTCTATCAATGGACATTAAAGAATTTTCCTTGACAGGCCGACTCTATCCTACCCGTCTCACGCCTGTCTGTTTAGAATGAGAGATATCATCTTTTTTCCCCCCCACCCTCCCTGTCTCTCTCTCTCTCTCGCTGTCTCTCTTTCTTTCTCTCTACCAAGGATATTTTTTTTCATATTTTTTCTCTCTAAAGTGTTGAAGGTGTTTTAATTTTTTTTTAATTTTTTTTTAGAATTTTTTTTTTTAATAACTATAAGACATTTGATGTTATGGAGAGTTGGATGTGGATCCTCGTGTGTGGGTGTGGTGTGGGGGGGTGTGGTGTGGGGAGAGTGTGGGGGGGGGATTAATTAAGATACAGGGAGAGTCACAGGTAGATATATATAGGTAAAGATCATTGTAAATACCTCTCTTCTCCCTTCCCCTCTCCTCTCCTCTTTCCCTTCCTATTCCCTTTCTCCTGTCTTCTCCTTTCCCTTTGGTCCCTTTCCCTTCCCTTCCCGTTCCCCTTCCCCCCTACCCCTCCTCCCCTTCCTTCCCTTCCCCTCCTCTCTATAAACCTCACAGTATATATAACAGTTTTAAATATTCGTTATGTTATTGATAAAAAAAATCAAAGATAATATTTAGTCTTTTACAACAACAAGATATGGCTCATGGAAATTAATCTCTCTTATTCTCTTCTTATCTCTCTTATCTCTTCTTATCTCTTCTTATCTCTCTTATCTCCTCTATCTCTCTTATCTCTCTTATCTCTTTTAACTTCACCTAACACAGACATAATAAGAGTGTGTTTGTTGTTGTTGTTGTTGTTAAATTAAGTAACATCATAATAAATAAATAATCCCAAAACAAATAATTACATAAATAATTAAATAAATAAAACAAATAATAATAAGGTTAACAGATATTTACAAAGATATTAAAATAATAGATATTTCTTTAACAAATACTTTTTTACATTTTGTCGTTGTAAAATATTGAGTTTTCTTTTTTTTTTTTTTTACCAGAGCAGTCGAACCAACCTTTCAGGACCAGGGGAGCGTCCGTGTGTGTCTCTCCTCCAAAGTGATTGCTTATGATGGCCATTCGATACACCAGGAGGGAGGGTTGGAGGTTTTGAAGGGGTTTGAAGGGAGGGTTGGTTAGGGGGGTTGAGGAAGGGGGAAGGTTGGTTGGAGGGTTGAGGGAATGGGGGGTTTGGAGGGAGAGAGAGTGGGAGAGGTGGAGGGTAGGAGGAAGAAAGGGTTGATGAAGGGGGGTCTTTTAGGGAGAGAAAGTTGGAGGGAGTGAGAGAGGGAGGGATAGAGGGAGGGTTGGAGGGAGATGGAGATGGAGAGAGGGAGAGGGAGAGGGAGAGGGGGAGAGGGAGAGGGAGAGAGAGAGAATTCCACTAACATGTATCTTCATATTTTTCCATCTCCCCCAACAAAGAAGAAAGCTCCCCTCTCTCCCCCCTCTCCAGCTCCCCTCTCTCCCTCCCCCCCCTCCAGAAACACAGTATATATCGCATCTCTCAGAATGGACAGACTCTTGCCCACTCAAATTCCTCCTTCCGTATTCTTTGGGATATTTTTCCAGAGGCATAAAAAAAAAAAAAAATTGTAAAACTCAGAAGCATTAAAAATATTCCTCCATGATCCGTTGTGTCTCGTTGTGGTTCCAATGATATTTTTTTTTTTTTAGGGTGTAGGTCGTTTATTTATTGCTTGTAGTCGTATGTAAAGTGTTTATTAAAAGTTAAAATGTCTCCTTAAGTATATCATTGTTGGAATAAATACGACAACGATCCATTGTCCCAGCTGTCAACCAGACCAATATTAATACTGGTACCGTAATGCGCTCAGCCACTCACAGTCTTGCCTCCACAGTGTAAGCAGACCTCCGAACAAAGACGAATCAACATGCACACACTTCTCAGCCAAAATCACCCTTATCTTACATGACCATTAGTCCTAAAATATTATCGGGTTGCATTAGAACACAGTGGACCTTTATGGCGTGGCAGGGAAACATGGGCTATTCTGTCACAAACAATAACAGAGTTTGGAGGAGGAAAGGACTGGTGAGGCGAGAGAGCTTTCACATTTGCCGCCCACCGCCCTCACATCCCGCCCGCCGCCCTTACATCACGCCCACCGCCCTCACATCCTACCTAATGGAATCGTTTTCTTTGTGAGGATGTTTTTGTTGTTTATTTTAGAGGGGGACCATTTTAGACGATTAGCTTTTTTAATATATCTGTGTGTGTGTGTGTGTGTAATAATAATAATAATAATAATAATAATAATAATAATAATAATAATAATAATAATAGTAATAATAATAATAGTAGCCTAATAATAATAATTAACGGTTTATTGAAATATACAGCTACATAATTGGGGAATGGGTCTCTTGATTGACAAATATTATACAAGTATTAATTCTTCTTTTTTCTTTTCTTTTTTACGGGCATTAGCCCACCCGGGCACAGGTCATAAATATGATATATAATAACTAGGTGGAGAAGGCTATACTACAGGACATTTCAATATAGTGACAGTGCAAAAAGGTAAGATTGGCTGGGAGTGAATACACTGGTTGATTACGAGTTGTTGATAATTTTTACAATGGTTGGGACTGGGCTGTTCTTATAGCGATCAGTACTTGCTCGTATGGGCTGGATGCGGTTGTGGTGTCAAATAGCAATTCGCAGATGATAGACCCCGGGTGGTAGTAGGAGCCAGTGTCGAAGATGGTGAAGAAACTTCTCACCAAATATACAGATGAGGTCGTGGTGATGATCAGAGAGAGCCGAGAGGGTTAGTGTGTTGAGCGTTTCTTGATATGTGGCGTAGGAAGGGGAGAGAATAATCTTGCAAGCCCTCTTTTGCACTTTTTCTAGGTGTTTACGTTGTGTGGCATTTAGGGAGGAAGACCAGGCAGGGGAGGTAAAGGTGAGCTTGGGAAGTATGAATGTTGAGTAAACACTAAGGAGCTCGGGTGCAGGAACTCCGAGGGACTTGAGTTGGCAGAGGAGACGAAAACTGGAGGATTTGATAACTGTCCTGACGTTTGTTTTCCAATTTAGTTTATTATCTTACACCGATGAGCTTAGTGGAGTCCACAGCCTGGAGTGTGTTGGGGCCCAAAGTAATGGAGGGAGGTGGGACAAGGTCAGAGGAGAGGTTGATATGCGTAACCATGGTCTTGGTATGGTTGATGGTGACATGGTTGTTGATGGCCCAATTTTGGAGACTGTTCAATATATCCTGGAGGGCGGTTTAGTCGGGAGCCGAGTTGTTGACACTGAACCCCAATGTGTGGAGTCGTCAACACATTTCCAGCGAGCAGAGGTTTCTCTTAGGGCATCATTGATAAGCATAAGGAAGCAGAGCAGTCCCCTCTTGGTGCCTTGGGAGACACCACAGGTCAGTGACTGAAAAGTGGAGACAGTCACGGCTTGGCGTCAGTCACTAAGGAAGTTCTGTTAGCCATGGTATAAGACTTCTTCGAAACCCGAGGTCGATAGCTTTGTTAATGATTAAATTGTGGTCGTCTAGGTCAAATGCTTTGGTGAAGTCAATGAAGGCAACAACCTCTTTCGTTTTTTCCAGATGGTGGTATATGTAGTCGAGAAAGCTAACAAGACAGTGAGTGGTGGAGCAAGTTTTCATATTTCCAAATTGCTGAGGATTTATGACGCCAACAATATCAGCATAAGCCCAGTCAAACACGAAACTTTCACGGATTAAGCTGGGTGTTGGGGTGATGGCAATGGGTCGCAGCTCATTTAAGGATTGTGGGCTGGTTGACTTGGGCACTGATGACACATATGAGGTCTTCAATCAGCTGGGTATCTTGCTTGATGACTTGGTTGCGAAGAGACCTGTAGCGGTTGTGGTCATTGGGATAAAAGGCGCTGTCTCTCTGCTGCATGTGTGTGTGTGTGTGTATGGGAGGCCAAGTCGACATAACGTATTTCTTTTATTAATTAACATCAAAATATTCACTTAATTACCTGACAATAATTATTTTCAGTAGATAGTAACTGTATATTTATGTATGTAATATGTATGAATTTGTATATGACTGTATATACGTCTGTACACTTTATCTACAGTCTATGAACAGTCACGGTCAAAATACCCTGAACACGTGGCACTCTCTGTCACTTACACCTGGGATATATTTAATTTACTATATCCAATAACAAAAAATAACAAAAAATAACAAAAATAACAAAAAAAATTAAATTAAAATAAAAAAAATAACACAAATACTTAATGCAAAAAAAAAAATATTAAAATTCCAATGCTCCGTCACCTAATGCTCCTTACAACGCTCCTTATGTATCCAGGGAATTCTGTCCGCAGCTGTACATAAATTTCTAGGTATAAAACGAAGGAAGATTTGACTGTGTTTGTTTACGTTTGGTTTTATGAAGGGAAAAACATTGTGTTTTATTAAGGAATTATTGTACTTGTGTTTAGAGGTTTTATGTAAGTGAAGAAATTTCCTGATATTCTGATGTTTAGGGGAAAACTTTGACTTTTAGGTAGAAATGGGGAGAAATTACGACTTTTAGCTCGAAATGGGGGAAATACGACTTAACCCTTAAGTGTAGTGACTAACCCTTGAGTACGATAACTTAACCCCTTCAGTACGATAACTTAACCCCTTGTGTACGATAACTTAACCCCTTGTGTCCGATAACTTAACCCCTTGTGTCCGATAACTTAACCCCTTGTGTACGATAACTTAAACCCTTCAGCACGATAACTTAAACCCTTGTGTACGATAACTTAAACCCGCCAGCACGATAACTTAACCCCTTGTGTACGATAACTTAACCCCTTGTGTACGATAACTTAACCCCTTGTGTCCGATAACTTAACCCCTTGTGTCCGATAACTTAACCCCTTGTGTACGATAACTTAACCCCTTGTGTACGATAACTTAAACCCTTCAGCACGATAACTTAAACCCTTGTGTACGATAACTTAAACCCGCCAGCACGATAACTTAACCCCTTGTGTACGATAACTTAACCCCTTGTGTACGATAACTTAAACCCGCCAGCACGATAACTTAACCCCTTGTGTACGATAACTTAACCCCTTGAGTACGATAACTTAAACCCTTGTGTACGATAACTTAACCCCTTGTGTACGATAACTTAACCCCTTGAGCACGATAACTTAACCCCTTGAGTACGATAACTTAACCCCTTGAGCACGATAACTTAACCCCTTGAGAACGATAACTTAACCCCTTGAGTACGATAACTTAACCCCTTGAGTACGATAACTTAACCCCTTGAGTACGATAACTTAACCCCTTGTGTACGATAACTTAACCCCTTGTGTACGATAACTTAACCCCTTGTGTACGATAACTTAACCCCTTGAGTACGATAACTTAACCCCTTGAGTACGATAACTTAACCCCTTGTGTCCGATAACTTAACCCCTTGTGTACGATAACTTAACCCCTTGTGTCCGATAACTTAACCCCTTGTGTACGATAACTTAACCCCTTGAGTACGATAACTTAACCCCTTGAGTACGATAACTTAACCCCTTGAGTACGATAACTAAAAAAAAAAACTTTCCTGAATTTCAAAGTTTAATTTAATAACAAAAAATTAAGTTAATCGTCTATTTGTTATTTTTCTTTTATTGTAGTTATTTAAGAGTTAGTTATCAACGATATATTTTGGATCACGTGAAAGTAAAAAATAATAAAATAAATAATTCTTGTGTAAATTATATAACTGAATATAATTACTAAGGTGATTGAATGATAGATAATGATGATGATGATAATGATGATGATGATGATGATGATGATGACACAGATAGACAGACTCCTTTTACATATCACCATCAGGTCATCGTCTTCAATAACTCTCAACAACAGTATACGGGTCAACACACACACACACACACACACACACACACACACACACACACACACACACACACACATCGCTTATCTTAGACGACAGTAAAGATAAGAAGATATAAACACAGCCATTTCCTCTTATTCGTAAAAAATCCCCCAAATAGTGATGGTGGGTGGGTGGGGGTGGGGGTGGGTAGGTGGGTGGGGGTGGGTAGGTGGGTAAGGGTGGGTGGGTGGGTGAGGGTAGGTAGGTGAGGGTGGGTAGGTGGGGTGGAGGAGGAGGCAGTTAGCGACTCACTACTCCCTCAGGACGCCGTTGGTTCGCACACTGGTTCACTGTTTCCTATCACGATTTCTTCTTTAGCTGGGTGGTATTGTGTAGGGCGCTGGTCCGGGGCCGGTCTCCTGCCTCTGAACAAAACCCGAGGTGCGGCAAATTTAAGACGTAGCCTTCATTACTTGCCTCAGTCTTCACAACACCAATAACAACGGCGCCTTCCCCCAATACACCTTCTCTCCCATTGCAATTTGCAAGCGTGTATTGATGGCAGTTGTAGTGTGTTGGGGGGGGGGGGCGGGAGGGGAGAGTAGGGGGGTGGTAGGTGAGGGGGAGGGGTAGGTGAGGGGGAGGGGAGGGAGGTAAGGAGGGGGAGGGGTTAGGTGTATGTTGCAACACTGGCTGACTGGCTGGCTTGGGAGGCGTTCATTTTTGTTGTCAATGCATATTGTAAAAGAGGAGGAGGAGGAGGAGGAGGAGGAGGAGGAGGAGGAGGAGTAGGTAGGAGGAGGTAGGAGGATGAGGAGGAGGAAGAGGTAGGATGAGGAAGTAGGATGAGTAGGAGGAAGAGGTAGGATGAGGAGGAGGAGGAAGGGGAAGAAGAGGTAAGAGGAGGAGGAGGAGGAGGAGGAGGAGGAGGAGGAGGAGGAGGAGGAGGAAGGGGAAAAGAAGTAGAAGAAGGCTTACTAAGAGACAGACAGACAGGGACAGAAAGAGAAAGATACAGACAGAAACACAGACAGACAAACAGACAGAAATAAACACAGACAGACAAACAGACAAGGACAGAAAGACAAGCAGACAGACAGACAGACAGACAGACAGACAGACAGAGGCGAAAGTATTATAGTTTACTTCAGCTCCCACTCACACACCTATACCGTCCACCTGTCATTAATTACTGTCAATCGTTACCTCCTAGTGTATAAAAGTTAGTTCTTCATTGGTTTTTGTTTATTTCTATTTGTTTTTGATTATTTTTATTTTATTTGTTTTATTATTTGTTTTTTGTATATTTTTATTATTTTTGTTTTGTTTTTTTGCTTTGTTTAATTTTATTTGTTTTTGTTTATTTTTAATTGTTTAGTTTTATTTGTTTTTGTTTATTTTTATTTGTTTTTGTTTATTTTTAATTGTTTTTGTTTATTTTTATTTGTTTTTGTTTAGTTTTGTGTTTGTTTACTGTTTTTGTTATAGATGTTCTCCTTTCGTTATACTTTTGTTATGATATTCAATTGATACCAAAAAAAAAAAAATCAATGTTTCAAAATTTTAGTAAATATTTGGAAAGGATTTAAATTTCTCGCGTTTTTTTTTATTATTATTAGAACTTAATATTTTCTTTATATATTTTGTTTAAAGATAGAGGGTGGTGGTAGTGTGGTGAATTGTGGTGGTACTGTGGTGAATTGTGATGGTAGTGTGATGACCTACAGTGTGGTGAAGAAAAAAAGCTTATTTAGTGTATTATTAAACCTTCCTTATACCCAAACAACATTGTGAATAAAGAGAAAACAATTTGTGTCAAAAAGCTATCAATGATTAATGTGATGTGTATATATGTATTAATGTATGTATCAGTAGATGTTTATATATGTATTAATGTATGTATATAATGTGTGTATGTATAATGTATATCTTACCTATAACATACCTGTATATAAATGACACCTGTATTCATTATAACATGCACAGGTAACTTTCATCAACCTTTGTATTATGACACCTGGGCCCCTCTGTAATCAACATCCACGTCAATGATTATAACACACACACACACACACACACACACACACACACACACACACACACACACACACACACACACACCTCTATTATGATCTTGTCCAAATATTTTTTCTCATTAAAAAACAAAAAAGTGGGGGGGAAAAAATTCGACTCGATAGACGCCTGTATAAATGATATAGCTAATCTTGAGCTTCTGGAGAGGGGGTGAGGAGGAGGGGTAGGTGAGGAGGGGTGAGAGGGGAGGGGGGAAGGGTAGGTGGGAAGAGGGGGGAAGGGTAGGTGAGAAGAGGGGGGGAAGGGTAGGTGAGGGAGTGAGATGTAAAAAAAAAAAAAAAAAAAAAAGATTCAATACGATTCATATCCGTCAAGTTCACTATTGAGAAAAGGTGAATACAACTTTCTTCATCTCATCCGTGGTGGAGTCAGCTGGGAGACGGACACAATGCCTCATGCTTCGTTTGGGGGAGAAAATAAGACCCATCAGATATGTTTTGTTTGGCCAGAGTGATCGGCTCTGATTAGGTACCCAGTCTCTCTCTCTCTCTCTCTCTCTCTCTCTCTCTCTCTCTCTGTAATTTTTTTTTTTTTTTTTGAAAGGGATTTGTTTTCTACGGGTGTGTGGAGGTGGTGACGGTGGGGAATGAGAGGGGAGGGAGAGGGGAGGGAGAGGGAAGAGAGAGGGGTGAGCTATTTACTAGAGTTGAGTTAATGATAATTCAATCCTCCACTATATTATTCTCTCTATATAATAATCTAAACTAAATAAACTGTTTATATTAATACTAATCTATTAACATTATACACCGCATCCCTTAAAGACCACATAGAGTGTAAACAAACAATATCTAGTGTAGTAAAACAAAATCGAAACCTAGATGAGAAATGGCGCGAAAATTCATCCCTTTCAAAACAAAACCTGAAAAGAGTGTGAGTGTGTGTGTGTGAGTGTGTGTGTGTGTGTGTGTGTGTGTGTGAGTGTGTGAGTGTGTGTGAGTGTGTGTGTGTGTGTGTGTGTGTGTGTGTGTGTGTGTGTGAGTGTGTGAGTGTGTGTGAGTGTGTGAGGAAGTCAATGATGAAGCGAGGAAGATATTGGCTGGGGGTATTGTTGCTAGTTGATTGTTATTAGCTGGGTAGTGGCAGGCAATTAGAGGCGGCGGTAATACACTGGTTATCACGGGGAGGAAGGAGGGGGGGGGGGGTGTTGTGTGGCTACTGGCGCTTCCGTTGCGATATCTTCTTTGTCCTTCTCCCCCCCCCCCCCCAGTCCTTCTTCTCTCCTTACCCCTCCTTCTCTATACCTCCTGTCTTCTTATTTTGTTCTCAATTGCCTTCTCTCCTCTGACGTGGCCTTGTCTTCCTGGGGGACGCTGTCGATTCCACACGCCCATCTGCCACGCCCCCTTAGAATCACCAACACGCCTTCACATGCCTATCTGCCACGCCTCCTTACCACTACCACCCCTGCCTGGCAACACTACTACTACTACTACTACTACTACTTTGCTGTCACTGGGAATCGAGGTGACTAAAGAGGCCGATACGGGACTGGCAGGGTCGATCACAAATGTTACATGTGTGGAGGGCTACATCTAGTGCGGGAGGGGCGGCGGCAGCGTCTTTTCCCGCATTGGCGCTTGTCTACCACCACCACCACCACCACACCTGCCTACAGCCACAACCTCCATCACCACTACCTAACCAAACCTAACCTAACCCAACCTAACCAAAGTTAACTCAACCTAACCAAACCAAACGTAACGTAACCTAACCACCATAAAACACTATCAATAAACCTTATCTCTATAATTAAATAAAAAAAAAGCATATAAATTTACTTCTATTTTAAAATTTAAATCCAAACAACAGGTGAGATTTCTTTAGCTGTGTTACATCAAAAGATAAGAAAAACAATGTGAATAGCTTTTGCCTTACACCTGCAGACACACACACACACACACCTACCTCCTCTCCCTCATGTGTGTGTGTGTGTGTGTGTATGTGTGTGTTAGTCTTTGTGTTAACAGTAGCACCTTGCTGTGCCTTGGCTTTCATGCACACACACACAAACACACACAAACAAACACCTTTCACTCTGTTTAGTTCACACGTATGCTCTCTCTCTCTCTCTCTCTCCTCACACCATACTACATGCACTAATGAAAAACACTAAAGACATACATACATACCTAACCTAACCTAACCTAACCCAGTGTGTGGTGTAGCGGGGGGGGGGGGGTGAGAGGTGAAAGGGGGGGTGGGAATGTTACCTCAGTGCCACCTGGAGGACCTCATGAGTGCCACCTGGAGGACCTCATGAGTGCCACCTGGAGGACCTCATGAGTGCCACCTGGAGGACCTCATGAGTGCCACCTGGAGGACCTCATGAGTGCCACCTGGAAAACCTCATGAGTGCCACCTGGATGACCTCATGAGTGCCACCTGGAGGACCTCATGAGTGCCACCTGGAGGACCTCATGAGTGCCACCTGGAGGACCTCATGAGTGCCACCTGGAGGACCTCATGAGTGCCACCTGGAGGACCTCATGAGTGCCACCTGGAGGACCTCATGAGTGCCACCTGGAGGACCTCATGAGTGCCACGGAGACAATTTCATCCCTCCGTCAGTAGTAAAGTGAGTTAGTGAGAGTGATACAATTTCCCTTTGCTGTCTGTTATCACTTTCTTTACTCTCTCTCTTCTTTCTCTCCCCTTTCTTAACCCTTTCCTTCCCTTCCCTCACTTACTTCAGTCTCTTACCATTATCTCTCCCTTCCTTCCCCCCCTCTCCCCTTCCCTCCCTCCCTCCCTCCCCATTTAACCATCCTCTCTCTCTCCTTCCCTCTCCCCTTTCCCCATCCCTCCCCCCTCCCCCTCCCTACAACCACTCCCTCCTCCCCCTCCCCCTCCCCCCTCCCCCCCCCCTCCCCCATCCGACGCATCTTTTCTGGAACTTAATTTTCAAATCCTCGAACTCTCAACAAACTGAGTTTCCATTCGTTTTTGTCCAGTCATCTGGGTGTGTCAGGTTAGAGAAGAATGACCCTTAATCCCTAGGTATCCATAGGGCCGTTTCTCCCATCCATTGATAAGTTTGTAAGTAATTGCTTCTATCTGAAAGCAAACTAGGTAGCCGTGGGGATGCTCTTTTCAACGACTCTACATAGTATCCGGTAAAGTGACTCTTATGGATAGTTAGTCTTAAGGGTTGGTTTTAGACGTGAGGGAGTCAGAGGGTTTTAGGTCCTTGTTGCTCCGTGTTGTCCCCTTGATTCTGTAATCCGTCGGACTCGAGAGAAAATCATTTTCAACCATGGCAGTGAGTCTGTCGGTCTGTCGGTCTGTCTGTCGGTAAGGTTGTTTATCTATCTGTCTGTACGGCTTTTTTGTCTGTCTGTCTATCTATCTGTACGGTTTTATCTATCTGTCTGTACGGTTTTTTGTCTGTCTGTCTGTACGACTTTTAGTCTGTCTGTACGGCTTTTTGTCTGTCTGTCTGTCTATCTGTACGGTTTTTGGTCTGTCTGTCTGTCTATCTGTCTGTCTGTACGGCTTTTATCTGTCTGTACGGCTTTTTATGGCTGTTTGTACGGCTTTTAGTCTGTCTGCGTCTGTCTGTCTTTGGGTAACTATATATATATATCTCGTTGACGATTGTGAGAGAGAGAGAGAGAGAGAGAGAGAGAGAGAGAGAGAGAGAGAGAGAGAGAGAGAGAGAGAGAGAGACGTACAGGGGATGGTTGAATAGACATAAAGAGAGTTTGATAAAGATAGAGAGAGAAGGAAGGTAGAAAAAATTGAGGGAGGGAGGTGAAAGGGACGAGGCAAGAGAAGCAAGAGAGAGAGAGAGAGAGAGAGAGAGAGAGAGAGAGAGAGAGAGAGAGAGAGAGAGAGAGAGAGAGAGAGAGAGAGAGAGTCATACAGACAGACACAAATAAACTCAAAAAATTAAAATACTACAAATTAAAATAAATAAATAAATAAATAAGATGATACGAACACACTCTTATCACAGAGCTCAACGCACCTAACGCACTTTTCTTTTTAACTTGTAGATAAAGTCAATAACACACACACTAATTTATCAAGCCATAATTAGCATGGTCTTAATTACACTCGTTATTATTAGCTTTTTAATTATTATTTTTTTTATATGTCATTTAAGTCTCTCTCTCTCTCTCTTTCTCTCTCTTTCTCGAGCTATTTCCCGGTGTTTTCCCCGAGATAGGCCTAGCTACAGGAGGTGGATATACAATAGACCTATGGGAGATACAGGCTTGCTAATTACTATACAGCCTAAAAACTCTCTCTCTCTCTCTCTCGCTCTCTCTCTCTCTCTAGTCTCCTTTAACATTCTCCTCCTCTCTCCTCTTCTCCCCCTCCTCCTCCTCCTCCTCTCCTTTCCCTTCTACACCTCTCCCTTCCTCTTTCACTCTCACCATGCCTCTCCCTTCACCCCTCACCTACCTCCCCTCTCTTCCTCATTCAACCCATTCTTTTCTCTCCCTTCTTTCCCCCTCCCTCCCCCTCCCACACATCCATCACCAACACCTCTCTCTCTCTCTCTCTCTCTCTCTCTCTCTCTCTCTCTCTCTATCTTTCAATCAACCCCTCCCCTTCTCCCTCTCTTCCTTGTGTTCCTCTTTCACCTTCCTTCCTTCCTTCCTTCCTCACCCCTTTCTTTACCTCCCACACCCTATATACTCCCTTCTTACCACCCTTACTACTCTCCCTTCCTTATATATCACCCCCCCCCTCAACCCCGCCAACCCCCCCCCCCCCACCACAGAAGCGAAGGGGAGGGGGCCTGCAGGAAAACAATAAGAATTCAGGTTTAATATATTTAATGAGATAGTGGTTGGCTAGCTGGCTGGCTGGCTGGTTGGCTGGCTGGCTGGCTGATTGGCTGGTTGGCTGGCTGGCTGGCTGGCTGGCTGGCTGGCTGGTTGGCTGGCTGGCTGGTTGGTTGGCTGGCTGGCTGGCTGGCTGGCTGGCTGGTTGGCTGGCTGGCTGGCTGGTTGGCTGGCTGGCTGGTTGGCTGGCTGGCTGGCTGGCTGGCTGGTTAGTTGGCTGGCTGGCTGGCTGGCTGGCTGGCTGGCTGGCTGGCTGGCTGGCTGGCTGTATCACCAAGTTGATTATTAGCAAGACAAAGAAAACGTCCTGGGTTATGTTCGCTCTTCTCCGCTTCTCTGACGGCTTTGTGGCAATTACCAGATTAACTAACACAACCCCCTCCTCCCCCTCTCTCCCCCCTCCTCTCCCCTCCCCTCCCCCCTCTCTCGCCCCTCCTCTCCCCTCTCCTCGCCCCTCCTCTCCCCTCTCCTCCCCCCTCTCTCCCCTCCCCTCCCCCCTCTCTCCCCACCTCTCCCCTCCCCTCCTACCCCTCCTCCTCTTCCCTCTCTCTCTCTCTCTCTGTCTCTCTGTCTGTCTGTCTCTCTCTGTCTCTCTTGGATTATAATGAGGGGAAGAGTGTGTGGTGGTGTAGGGAGGAAGAGTGTGTGGTGGTGTAGGGAGGAAGAGTGTGTGGTGGTGTAGGGGGGAGAGAGTGTGTGGTGGTGTAGGGGGAAGAGTGTGTGGTGGTGTAGGGGGAAGAGTGTGTGGTGGTGTAGGGAGGAAGGGTGTGTGGTGGTGTAGGGAGGAAGAGTGTGTGGTGGTGTAGGGAGGGAGAGTGTGTGGTGGTGTAGGGAGGAAGAGTGTGTGGTGGTGTAGGGAGGGAGAGTGTGTGGTGGTGTAGGGAGGGAGAGTGTGTGGTGGTGTAGGGAGGAAGAGTGTGTGGTGGTGTAGGGAGGAAGAGTGTGTGGTGGTGTAGGGAGGAAGAGTGTGTGGTGGTGTAGGGGGAGAGAGTGTGTGGTGGTGTAGGGAGGAAGAGTGTGTGGTGGTGTAGGGAGGAAGAGTGTGTGGTGGTGTAGGGGGAGAGAGTGTGTGGTGGTGTAGGAGGAAGAGTGTGTGGTGGTGTAGGGAGGAGAGTGTGTGGTGGTGTAGGGAGGAAGAGTGCGTGGTGGTGTAGGGAGGAAGGGTGTGTGGTGGTGTAGGGGGGAAGAGTGTGTGGTGGTGTAGGGAGGAAGGGTGTGTAGTGGTGTAGGGAGGAAGAGTGTGTGGTGGTGTAGGGGGAACAGTGTGTGGTGGTGTAAGGGGAGAGAGTGTGTGGTGGTGTAGGGGGAAGAGTGTGTGGTGGTGTAGGGGAGGGAGAGTGTGTGGTGGTGTAGGGAGGAAGGGTGTGTGGTGATGTAGGGGGAGAGAGTGTGTGGTGGTGTAGGGAGGAAGGGTGTGTGGTGGTGTAGGGAGGAAGAGTGTGTGGTGGTGTAGGGAGGGGATAGGTGTGGTGGTGTAGGGGGGAGAGTGTGTGGTGGTGTAGGGGGAAGAGTGTATGGTGGTGTAGGGAGGAAGAGTGTGTGGTGGTGTAGGGAGGAAGAGTGTGTGGTGGTGTAGGGGAGGGAGAGTATGTGGTGGTGTAGGGAGGAAGAGTGTGTGGTGGTGTAAGGGGAGAGAGTGTGTGGTGGTGTAGGGAGGAGAGTGTGTGGTGGTGTAGGGGGGAAGAGTGTGTGGTGGTGTAGGGAGGGGATAGGTGTGGAAGTGTAGAAGTAAAAGGTGTGGAATTTTGAGGGAAGGACTACAGGTGTGGGTACGTGTGGAAAAGGGTGTGGAATTTGTGGAGGTGTGAGGGAGGGAGGGGAGAGGAGGGGAGTTATGGGGGTTCATATGGGGGGGTGGGGGTCTACTGAGGAGGTGATGAAGTAACTAGAGATGGAGTAATTGTTAAAGGTGATCTGAAGGTGAACTTGACGTCACTACAGCAGGAGGCCCTCAGGTGTTGACCACTAGTAGTAATATTAACGAGTATTATCCCCAGTAATATTATGTAAAAATAGTTTGACCCTTTGAGGATGATTTTACCCTTTGAGGAGGATGTTTTAACCCTTTAAGGAGGATGGTTTTACTCTTTAAGGAGGATGTTTTAACCCTTTAAGGAGGATGTTTTAACCCTTTAAGGAGGATGTTTTAACCCTTTAAGGAGGATGTTTTAACCCTTTAAGGAGGATGTTTTAACCCTTTAAGGAGGATGTTTTAACCCTTTAAGGAGGATGTTTTAACCCTTTAAGGAGGATGTTTTAACCCTTTAAGGAGGATGTTTTTACTCTTTAAGGGCGATGGTTTAAACAGGTATAAACAATAACCAGATGACCGTCAACAAACATATCAACAACAACAACCATCACCACAACAACAACAACAACAACAACCATCACCACAACAACAACAACAACCATCACCACAACAACAACAACAACCATCACCACAACAACAACAACAACAACCATCACCACAACAACAACAACCATCACCACAACAACAACAGACGTCTATCACAATCGTCATCATCTTTTATTTGATTTAACAAGAGAACAAGGAAGAGAAAAGGGAGGGAGGGAAGGAGGGAGGGAGGGAGGAACAATTGGTAGTAGTGGGAACAAACAAAACGCCGCAACTGGTGCTCGTCTGGTGTTCCTACCTACCCACCCTAACCCACCCCACCCCACCCCAGCCCACCCTAAAAGACCTCTTCACAAATGTAAGCAGAACCCAATACATCACCTTACGGAACTCCTCTACATAAGCACTACTTTCACTATATAAAACCATCTTCAAATCTATCCACAAACTTCAAACTCACTGAAATAACTCAATAACCATCTCTCTCTCTCTAATCTCTATAGGTTTTTTAAATACCTTAGGACCTGCCTGAAGGAGTAGCAGACGCGGAAGTGGGTGGGTCATACTGGAGCGAGCCAACAGGTGTTCAAGGCCTTTTGATGCAACTCACTCACTGGGTCTCTCCATAAACAAATTGCGTCGCCCCGCCCGCCCGCCCGCCACCGATATTACGATGCGATTAAGTGATTATATCGTAATTAAAGCCAAGAAGGGCATTGTTATCGTCCCCTTAGCGCCGTGGGGGGTAGAAGGGGAAAAATGGGAGGGGTAGGAGGGGAGGTAGTGAGGGTGGAGATGAGAGAGAGAGGGTGGAAGGGAGAGAGAGGGTGGAAGGGAGAGAGAGAGAGAGAGTGCCTGGTAGGGGGTAAATTAATATGTTTACAAGGCCAGATTTAATTTCCTTGTGGTGTAAGGTGAGTGTTACGCCATACGCCGCTCATTGGCTGCGTATCAGGGGGAGGGAATACGGTACTATTATTATTATTATTATTATTATTAGTAGTAGTAGTAGTAGTAGTAGTAGTAGTAGTAGTAGTAGTAGTAGTATTCGTTTCTCTTACTATCTTCCCTCTTTGTCTCCCCTTTCTCTCACTCTCTCTACTAATATTAAGTCTTTGTGTATAATTATGACAACCAATTTTATACTCGTATCCCCTTTAAAGTCAGTTAAATAAGAACCATTCTCTCATCTCAAGTTACGAGATCTTTTCCTCATGAGAATCTTTGAGAATCGTGGAAGAGAAAAATGATAAGAATAATTGCCATAAGTTTGGTCTTGTCTCGATAAATAAAGGGAATCTTAAGCCAACGAACCCTCTCTTATAGCGACCATTACGTTATAACGAACCCTTCTATCGACACTCCTAACGTACTAGCTTAATGATATATATTACGGTTATTTGATTCTATTTTTAACTTTTTTGGTTGTTCTTAAATAGTGAATGATAGTGAGGAATTGAGGGAATTGAGGAGAGGTGTTTATATTATCGGGGTCGTGATGGACTGCCAGTTGACGGAAATTAATGAACGGAGGACTGACAAGGTTGCCAGATGCTCGACCGATACCACAAATCTCACTTCTATTTATTCCTTTAATTTGCTTCTAAAATAAACTACACCATATTTAAATATTTATTCCATCTCTATTTTTATAATTTAAGGGATTAATTAGTGATTTATATCTGGTGTTTAATAGGAAAATAGATTAATTTTATTTATATTATTTTTTTGGTGTGTTATCGTTCATCTGGTAGGTGATCCAATTCCCGCCAAAGTAATCAATTGATAAAGACGGTACAAGATGGCCGCTACGGGGGGGGGGGGGGGTGGTCGTGGTAGTAGTGGTAGGGGTGGTAGTAGTGGTAGTTGTGGTAGTAGTTGGTAGTGGTGGTTGTAGTAGTAATTGTTGTTGGAACTATTTTGAATTTCCCCCCCTTATTTTTTTTTAAGGGGAAACGAGACTAAAACAAAAACAAAAATATAAACATTACTATTTAGAATTTTAAGTCATATATTTTTGTGACGAAGACAACAAAATATTCCTGGATGGTCATTTCTCCAACACACACACACACACACACACACACACATGTACGTTTTGTCGCCAGGGTCGGTACAGCTATCGTGGATTCTTCTGCAATAATGGCGGACTTCTCGCTGTTTCTCGCTGGTAGCAAATGTTTTCCTCTTTACCGCGGCAGAGGAGAGACAGGTGAGGGAGAGGTGGGGGGGGGAGGGAGGGAGAGGTGGGGGGGTGAGGGAGAGGGAGAGAGAGGGAGGGAGGGAGGGAGAGGGAGAGAGGGAGTGTGTGTGTTTAAGGGAAAGAGAGGGAGCCAAGCATTTGTATTCTGGGAGTAAGATCAGAAAAGGGATGGAGAGGGAGAAAGGGAGAGGGAGAAAGGGAGAGGGAGGATTAGTGTCATGCTATATACTGTAGTTAGACCAGAAAATAAAGGGAGGGAGGGAGAAGGAGGGAAATAAGTGAAGGGAAAGGGAGGGAAGCTTTGTCACTCTGTTAGGAAGTTCACCAAAGAAATGAAGGAAGGGAAGGAGGGAAGGAGGGAAGGAAAGAGGGAGGGAGGGAGGGAGGGGAGGGAGGGAAGGAGGGAGGGAGGGAAGCTGGGTTTGAACATTACACACACACACACACACACACACACACACACACACACACGATTCAAAATAATCAACAAAACACTAAGACAAGTAGTCCAATCCCTGCCATACAATCCCTCCTACCTAATCATGTATGTATGTATGTATGTATGTATGTATGTCAATTTAAGTATTCTTCAGTAGCTAAAATAGTATGATTCTTGCCTCAGCCATTCACCCACCGTCCTCGACACCGACCGAGATTTTGGAAATGAGCCTTTGACGACAGACCACACAGGGATCAAAAGTGCTGATACGGTCACACACACACACACACACACACTCCGCACACACACACACACTCCGCACACACACACACACACACTCCGCACACACGCACACACGCACACACAGTTCTAGCCAGGATGGGGAAATAATAATTTGTGTGGCAGCTTATTCACGGCGAGGCCTTTTGGAATGGGCTGGACTTAGATGAGGCGAATTTGCGGTCAACTAAAGCCGTGATTAATCTTCATGATATTTTTGAGGCGGACCGCCACAGATTACGGTAAATGGTTGGTTGGCCTGGCCTGTAGATGAATGTTCCCTGAAGGTTTAATAAGCTGCCCGACAGAAAGCTTATTCAGCCTCCAGTCAAGTGAGGAGCTCTGCCACGATGAGCTCCTGATACTCTTGTTGTTGTTACTACTGCTGTTGCTACAACGTATGGTTGCCCCTCGAGTAACGAGGATGGCCGGCCCAAGGGCCACCTAGGCGTGAATTTGTTTAAGGTGTAGAAGCTGTCTCCAACACAACAACCACACCCTGAGTTAACGAGCTGCATAACCCAGTGTCAAGGAATAGTCCCAGAAGATCGGACAACTCGCCAACTGCACTGGCTAACCATTACCCCGGAATACGATCCAGGTCCCCAATTACTGCTGGGTAGACAGAGGCAAATGGTGTAAAGAAACTTGCCCGGGTCCACTCGCTTGCGAAGCGAGCATGATGACCATTACACCATAGGTCGCCATATACATACATGTACAGTATGTATGTATGTATGTATACATGCATACATACAGAAGAATTTTTTAAATATTCTGTTACTATTCTTGTGTTACATAAGAGTGTGTGTGTGTGTGTGTGTGTGTGTGTGTGTGTGTGTGTGTGTGTAAAGTAAATAAGTAAGTAGTCAAATAGAATCTTAGAGCGTGGGAAAAATATGACAGCCGTGGGAACGTGTCGGATACGGTCTGTCTGTCTGTCTGTTTATGTTTCTCTGGGTCTGTATTTATCTCTCTATCTTTTACTCTGTTTTGTCTGTCTGTGTCTGTCCTTGTTTACCTGTCTGTGTCTGTCTGTTTCTGTCGTTGTTTGTCTGTGTTTGCCTGTCTGTCACTTTCTTTTTATCTCATATTCTGTCTCTCTCCCATCTCCCCCTCCCTCTCCCTCCATTCCCCCTCTTCCTTCTCTCCCCTCCCATCCCCTCTCCCTCCCCTCCCCTTCCATCAGCAACAAGTAGGAGGAGAAATGTTGACGTAATCCATTTAGTGGGCGTGGTTTGATGGCCTTGCAAGATGGCGCCGTAGTTACTTACCAGTTATCTCTCTCTCTCTCTCTCTCTCTCTCTCTCTCTCTCTCTCTCTCTCTCTCTCTCTCTTCCCTCCATCATTCCTCCTCTCTCTCTTCCCCTACTTCCATTCCTCCACCCCTTCCCCTTCCCTTCCTTCCCTCACAGGGCTAAACCATCGTCGTCAAATGGTTAAGCCATCATCATCAAAGGGTTAAACCATCGTCGTCAAAGGGTTAAACCATCGTCGTCAAAGAGTTAAACCATCATCATCAAAGGGTTAAACCATCATCATCAAAGGGTTAAACCATCATCATCAAAGGGTTAAACCATCATCATCAAAGGGTTAAACCATCATCATCAAAGGGTTAAACCATCATCATCAAAGGGTTAAACCATCATCATCAAAGGGTTAAACCATCATCATCAAAGGGTTAAACCATCATCATCAAAGGGTTAAACCATCATCATCAAAGGGTTAAACCATCATCATCAAAGGGTTAAACCATCATCATCAAAGGGTTAAACCATCATCATCAAAGGGTTAAACCATCATCATCAAAGGGTTAAACCATCATCATCAAAGGGTTAAACCATCATCATCAAAGGGTTAAACCATCATCATCAAAGGGTTAAACCATCATCATCAAAGGGTTAAACCATCATCATCAAAGGGTTAAACCATCATCATCAAAGGGTTAAACCATCATCATCAAAGGGTTAAACCATCATCATCAAAGGGTTAAACCATCATCAAAGGGTTAAACCATCTTCGTCAAAGGGTTAAACCATCATCATCAAAGGGTTAAACCATCTTCGTCAAAGGGTTAAACCATCATCATCAAAGGGTTAAACCATCATCAAAGGGTTAAACCATCTTCGTCAAAGGGTTAAACCATCATCATCAAAGGGTTAAACCATCTTCGTCAAAGGGTTAAACCATCATCATCAAAGGGTTGAACCATCTTCGTCAAAGGGCTAAACACCTACCTATTAGCGTCAAGTACCTGGTATACGGTCTTTATACCTGTAATGGGGAGGGGGAGAGGAGGGGGGGAGGGGGAGAGGAGGGGGGGAGGGGGAGAGTCGTAAGGGAGCAGGGGTAAGGGAGGAGGGGTAGAAGGGGGGTAGGGAGGGGCTTTACAACTGACCTATCAATCGATCAGTCGCCTCTCTCTCACACACACACACGAGGAATGATGCTGAGAGGTGCTGGGATGTGTCGCTGAGAGTTACTGAGATGAGGTGCTGATTGCTGGTGATTAATGATGCTGTGATATGCTGCTGGGAATTGATGCTATGAATGCTGTGATATGCTGCTGGGAATTGATGCTGGGAATACTGTGATATGCTGCTGGGAATTGATGCTATGAATGCTGTGATATGCTGCTGGGAATTTATGCTGGGAATGCTGTGATATACTGCTGGGAATTGATGATATGAATGCTGTGATATACTGCTGGGAATTGATGCTATGAATGCTGTGATATACTGCTGGGAATTTATGCTGGGAATGCTGTGATATACTGCTGGGAATTGATGATATGAATGCTGTGATATACTGCTGGGAATTGATGCTATGAATGCTGTGATATACTGCTGGGAATTTATGCTGGGAATGCTGTGATATACTGCTGGGAATTGATATGAATCCTGTGATATACTGCTGGGAATTGATGCTATGAATGCTGTGATATGCTGCTGGGAATTTATGCTGGGAATGCTGTGATATACTGCTGAGAAACCCACGAACAGCATTCCTCTCAGTTCACCCTTGCCACATTCACTGCTGGGACTTATCACGCTGCCTCCACCTCTCAGCTCCTAGGCCTGAGCTCAGACAAAGAAGTTCTTTATGAGCACCAAAAAATTCTGGAATTACTCACAAATTTCTCTCATAATTCTGGAAATGCTATTGTTTCTAAGTAATGCTGAAAATGCTAAAACTCTTCCCTAATAATGCTAGAAATGCTCCAACTCTTCCCAAATAATGCTGAAAATGCTCCAACCCTCCCCAAATAATGCTGAAAATGCTCCAACCCTCCCCAAATAATGCTGAAAATGCTCCCTCCCCAAAAAATGTTGAAAATGCTCCAACTCTTCCCAAACAATGCTAGAAATGCTCCAGCTCTTCTCAAATAATGCTGGAAAAATTATAGACTTCTAAAAAATGCTGGAATTGATGTCAGACCTTCACAGCAATCCTGGAAAAACATCATCATCATCATCATCATCATCATCACTATCACCACCACCACCACCATTACCCCCCCCCCCCCCCCCCCCCCCCCCCCCACCACAGCAGAAGCACTATCAAGGTACTAGTTGGGGGGGGGGTGCATGAGTGGGAAGGGGGTGCAGGGTAAGAGGATGATGAGGGGGAGAGGGGGGAATGGGGGGGGGTGAAGAAGGGTAGGGGGGTGAAGGAGGCGGTGGAGGAGGGGCAAGAAAAGGAAACCGGTTCGAGCGGACTAACACGTTTCGACCTGGCTATGAATATATTTTTTTTAATACCTCATCTCCTTCCCTCTTCTTCCCCCCTACCTCCTCCTCCCCCCCCCCTTCCTTCCTCCTCTTCCCCCCTCCTCCTCCACGCTCCGTGAAGACGATAGTAATGGACAGGAGCCGAAAAATGAACCGTCACACGCAGCGCCTCTTAAAATTATGAGATGAATCGGCCCGTTCAAGTTACCGAAGGAGGGGAGGGGGAGGAAGGGGAAGGGGGGGGAAGGGGAAGGTGGAGGAGGGGGCGGGGGGGGCGTAGGAGAGGCGGGGAGGGGGCGGGGGGGCGTAGGTGGGTGAGGTGGAGGGAGGGTTCTTCACTTACCAAAATTGTTATCACTTTCCTGTTAGAGTAATCACTCAGCTGTTAAGTTATCTTCGCCTGTATGTGAAGCTCCCATGATGATGATACCAGGTGTTTGGGAGGGAGGGAAGGTGTTTGGGAGGGAGGGAAGGTGTTTGGGAGGGAGGGAAGGTGTTTGGGAGGGAGGGAAGGTGTTTGGGAGGGAGGGAAGGTGTTTGGGAGGGAGGGAAAGTGTTTGGGAGGGAGGGAAGGTGTTTGGGAGGATGGGAAGGTGTTTGGGAGGATGGGAAGGTGTTTGGGAGGGAGGGAAGGTGTTTGGGAGGGAGGGAAGGTGTTTGAGAGGGAGGGAAGGTGTTTGGGAGGGAGGGAAGGTGTTTGGGAGGGAGGGAAGGTATTTGGGAGGGTGGGAAGGTGTTTGGGAGGGTGGGAAGGTGTTTGAGAGGGAGGGAAGGTGTTTGGGAGGGAGGGAAGGTGTTTGGGAGGGAGGGAAGGTGTTTGGGAGGGAGGGAAGGTGTTTGGGAGGGAGGGAAGGTGTTTGGGAGGGAAGGTGTTTGGAAGGGAGGGAAGGTATTTGGGAGGGAGGGAAGGTGTTTGGGAGGGAGGGAAGGTATTTGGGAGGGAGGGAAGGTGTTTGGGAGGGAGGGAAGGTGTTTGGGAGGGAGGGAAGGTGTTTGGGAGGGAGGGAAGGTGTTTGGGAGGTAGGGAAGGTGTTTGGGAGGGAGGGAAGGTGTTTGAGGAGGAGGGAAGGTGTTTGGGAGGGAGGGAAGGTGTTTGGGAGGGAGGGAAGGTGTTTGAGAGGGAGGGAAGGTGTTTGGGAGGGAGGGAAGGTGTTTGGGAGGGAGGGAAGGTGTTTGGAAGGGAGGGAAGGTGTTTGGGAGGGAGGGAAGGTGTTTGGGAGGGAGGGAAGGTGTTTGAGGAGGAGGGAAGGTGTTTGAGGAGGAGGGAAGGTGTTTGAGGAGGAGGGAAGGTGTTTGGGAGGGAGGGAAGGTGTTTGGGAGGGTGGGAAGGTGTTTGAGAGGGAGGGAAGGTGTTTGGGAGGGAGGGAAGGTGTTTGGGAGGGAGGGAAGGTGTTTGGGAGGGAGGGAAGGTGTTTGGAAGGGAGGGAAGGTGTTTGGGAGGGTGGGAAGGTGTTTGGGAGGGAGGGAAGGTGTTTGGGAGGGAGGGAAGGTGTTTGGGAGGGTGGGAAGCTGTTTGGGAGGGAGGGAAGGTGTTTGGGAGGGTGGGAAGCTGTTTGGGAGGGAGGGAAGGTGTTTGGCAGGGTGGGAAGGTGTTTGGGAGGGAGGGAAGGTGTTTGAGTACGATTATTTAACCCCTTGAGTACGATGACTTAAACACCTGGGTGCAATGTTATCGTACTCAACAGGTTAAGTGTAAACAAATAAACACGTAAACAACAACAATAAATATCCTTCATCAATCCTCTTAATAACCCCTAACAGCTCTATTCCATCCCCATCCCTTCCTCCCTCCCTTCCCCCTTTCTCCCTCCCTTTCCCCTTCCTCCCTCTACCTCCCTCCCTTTCTCCTCTCTCTCTTCCTTTCCCCCTCCATCCGTTATTCCTCTCGCCCTCTCCCTTTTCCATTCCTCCCCCTCCCTCCCTCCCTTACTCCTCCCTCCCTTACTCCTCCCTCCCTTAACGATCGGTAAAGGGTGATGATAAGGTGGTGGTTCAGTCCTTGTTTAGTCTGGGGTGAACGAGGCTGACACGCTCCCCGACCATTGTTTGGCCATTAGCGTCTAGCTGGGTGATTACTACGGGGGAGGGGGGGGGGAGGGGGGTGAGGAGGGGATAAGAAGGGTAGGAGGAGGGGTTGGAGGGGAGGGTATAGGAGGGGGGGGGGAGACCTGTTTGCATTTGTCTGCTTGCTTCAAATTTATCAGTAAGTTGTTTCCTAATAACAGAGATAAGTAGTGAAGATAAGGTGTCAGTGGTGATGATAAGGTGTCAGTGGTGATGATAAGGTGTCAGTGGTGATGATAAGGTGTCAGTGGTGATGAGTCTGTCAGTGTGGCAGTGTCTTTAACAAGTTTCAGGGCTGTGTGGCAGATAGTTCAGTTTATATAGAGTGGCTGCCTATAGTTATTGATGTACTGAGGTGATAGCAACCCACGCCTTAACACGCCTCCCACGCCTTAACACGCCTCCCACGCCTTAACACGCCTCCCACTCCTTAACACGCCTCCCACGCCTTAACACGTCTCCCACGCCTTAACACGCCTCCTACGCCTCCCACGCCTTAACACGCCTTAACACGCCTCCCACTCCTTAACACGCCTCCCACGCCTTAACACGCCTCCCACTCCTTAACACGCCTCCCACGCCTTAACACGCCTCCCACGCCTTAACACGCCTCCCATTCCTTAACACGCCTCCCACGCCTTAACACGCCTCCCACTCCTTAACACGCCTCCCACGCCTTAACACGTCTCCCACGCCTTAACACGCCTCCTACGCCTCCCACGCCTTAACACGCCTCCCACGCCTTAACACGCCTCCCACTCCTTAACACGCCTCCCACGCCTTAACACGTCTCCCACGCCTTAACACGCCTCCTACGCCTCCCACGCCTTAACACGCCTCCCACGCCTTAACACGCCTCCCACTCCTTAACACGCCTCCCACGCCTTAACACGCCTCCTACGCCTTAACACGCCTCCCACGCCTTAACACGCCTCCCACGCCTTAACACGCCTCCCACGCCTCAACACGCCTCCCACGCCTTAACACGCCTCCCACGCCTTAACACGCCTCCCACGCCTTAACACGCCTCCCACGCCTTAACACGCCTCCCACGCCTTAACACGCCTCCCACGCCTTAACACGCCTCCCACGCCTTAACACGCCTCCTACGCCTTAACACGCCTCCCACGCCTCAACACGCCTCCCACGCCTTAACACGCCTCCCACGCCTTAACACGCCTCCCACGCCTTAACACGCCTCCCACGCCTTAACACGCCTCCCACGCCTTAACACGCCTCCCACATTTGGATTAGGTTAAGATAAGGTTAAGAGTGTTTAGGAAAGCCACGTAGACAGACAGACAGATAGACAGACAGACAGATATGCAGGTAGTTATAGACAAAAATAGACACAGGCAGGCATGTAAACAGACAGACAGACAGACAGAAAAACAATTAATCTTTAAACACCCTCTCAGCAGCAGGAAAACAATAACAACAACAACAACAACATGATGCCAATCTGCCACCTAACATATGATGACAAATCAATACACCTTCTCCCATGTCCGACATCTATATGCCCCTACTACTACCACTACCACTACTACCACCATCATCATCACCACCATTACTACCACCGTCACCACCATCATCATCACCACCACTACTACCACTACTACCACCATCATCATCACCACCACTACTACCACCGTCACCACCATCACCACTACTACCACCACCCTCCTACCCTGACATAACCTGTTATTTGGATAAACATTAACTCTCAACCACTATGACTGACAGTCGCTTTGTCGCCCGGGAATCAATCAATATTTTTCCAATTTGATAAACATCCAGAAGGCAGAGCGTAAAGTTGTTTGTGTATGTGCATTTACGTCAATTAATCAGACCGGAATGGCCCAAACTACCGCTAGGATTGATCGTAATCAAGTCTGTGTGGGGGGGGGGACCAGACCTTAGCCTCTGTGTTTCATATCATTTCGTCACTATACGTTCGTTTCTTTATCATTTATCTCTAGAAAATCCTATGGTTAATTTATTTTAGATTAAATATAAATAATTACTAATTGAATTATCTATAAGTGGAAGATATTAGTTATGTTTGATATTAGTTGATAAAATAGAATTAGAGAGAGAAAGTGAACGATAATTTGTGGTAGTCAAGCCCCGCCCACCACAACTGAGCAGTGATTGGTTGTGAATAGCCCGAGCGGACTCCCGAGGCCCTGAGTTGCCAGATACTGATTGAAATTTCTTTTTAAAACGACCTTTATTCCAAATTAATCTCATCCATTGATAGGCAAAACCCACCTACCCCCCTTCATTCTAAACCCATTTCAACTCTCTCAAATATTCAATTCGAGTCCCAAGAGTAAAAAAAAAAACCAGAGAAACATTGATACGCGATAGAAATAAATAAATAAATAAAATAATCGGGTTCAAAATTAGACAAGGTGGCAGCTCAGAGGGTGACTGTTTTAATCAACTTGGGCGATGAAAGCGGAGGACTCAAACCCTATTTCAGTTTGTCTATTTTGCTGTGTGTGTGTATCTCCCAAGTTAATCTCTGTTCCTTTTTTTTTTTTTTCCCTCTGATCTGAATTGAATGAATGGGCTTTAGGTAGGAGATTAGATAGGTAGGTGAGGGAAGGAGGGAAAGGTGAGGGGGAGGGATAAGGGGGGAGCGGGTGTTTAGGAAGGACGATGCGCGCTAGAACTAACTCAATCACGAATACCTTTTGGTTAAATTCCTAGACGTGAGTTGAAAGGGAATTTGGGTTCGATTAGATAAATAGATGGGGGTTTATTCGTGTGTGTGTGTGTGTGTGTGTGTGTGTGTGTGTGTGTGTGTGTGTTTTAAGGCATTGTTTCATGTTTGTTTTGGATGTAATTTTGATTTGTTTTGTTTTTGTGTTTTTCTATCATAAATTTCTATTTATCTGTCTGTCTGTCACACCAGCCACTGTCTCTCTCTCTCTTGAATATCGCGTCTCTAGTAGACAATCAATTAATCTCTCTCTCTCTCTCTCTCTCTCTCTCTCACACGCACACACACACACACGTGAATCAATCAGTCTCTCTCTCTTCCTCTTTGTCTTCTTTAGTCCTCCTCCTCCTCCTCCTCCTCCCCTTGGACTAGACCACCTGTACAAAGTTGAGACACAACAGCACTTCCTGCCACCCTGGCGGACAGTTCCCTTCGATGTCACAATACCGACATATCCGCCTAAAAAATTAATTATACAAAGTATTTATCTCCAGCACACTGCCAAAGTGAGAGCTCTTGAACACATACACACTCTACAGACTGATGATAATTAGACCATCTACACTGATGGATCTCTTGACACCGCCTGTGGGAGGGCTGGAAGTGCTATTGTTGTGACTCAACCTGACGGTAATATAATTGAGAAAGGAGTTAGAATTAACCACTGGGCATCCACTCTACAAACTGAATTAGTTGCCATACTCACAACTATTAAATTCATTGAAACCACTGTCACTGACAGTCTCATCATTACTACCTGCACTTGACACCCTCAACTCAAGTTGTCACGCGTAGGCCTCAAAGAACATGACAGAGTTGATGCCCTTGCCAAACTCGCGTCTAACAAAGACACTGTTGAGTACAATTTGGGTTTGTCAAAAAGAACCCTTAAAACTGTATTTAGGAAAGAACTTATTGATGAGTTTGACGCAAGTAGACAAGTGCAAACAGGCACTAGTCGATCCATAGGTTACCATGATGAGATGTATCAAGTGAAACATGTATATGGAGCAAGTAACAAGATCACAAGATGTTGTAACCGCTAGATTAAGGTTAGGATATAAGTACCTCTGGCAGAATGTTCCTCAAGCAGATGTAAGCAAGGCTAAATGTAAAGTGTGTGGCCAGACATATGGCCACACACTTGAACACTACGTCCTCGACTGTGTGAAGATAGAACCTTTTAGGGACAGGTCCAAGCACACCGTGGGTGAAATGACACAACACTTCATCTCTAATGGCAAGATAGCCGACATATTAAGATTGTATCCACTTTTTTGCACCTAGTAGCTGTATCAGCTCCCGTGCATAGAACCACACACACTATGTGCTTGAATACCTCTCACGCAAATGTAATTAACAAAGTGTGCGGCCAGACATACTGCCTCACACTCCTGTACTCACGCAGTTGTGAATAAGTTACCCTTTATGTATAGAACCAAACAAAGAATTTATTTGAAATACTGTGTAACATTCAGTGCCATAATATCCTGACCACGGGGGTTAATTATTATGACCCGTGGGAAACTCTACTCTGTAATCCTTTTGCTCTATCACTCACAAGATGAGTGTGGGCTGCACAATAAACTAGCCGCTGTAAGCAGCAAAATTAATCCTCTTCCCCCTCCTTCTCTTCCTCCTCCTCCTCCTCCTCCAACCCAAATATATGTTAAGTTAGTGAGTAATAGCGCTAAGGTAGTAATATATATACATATATATATATATATATATATATATATATATACATATATATATATATATATATATATATATATATCAAGTAGGTTAAATTATTATTATTATTAATACTGTATTATTATTTAGTGCACTGTATACCTGTAATATACACTGTACCTTCACCCACTGTCCCTGCTGTGCACACACACACACACACACACACACACACACACACACTCTTACCCTTCCACAATACAGTGCTGATATACACACACAACACACCATCACTCACAGTTAGTATTTCCTGTATATTTTGATGAGAAGTATATCTGAGATTATTTTAATATATATTTTTTAATTTAAAGTAACAAAAAACTATTAATTTCAAAGTTTATCAATAGTTTTAGTATTATTTTTGAAAGAAAACAAATAAGTATGAGACAGACAGACAGACAGAGAAAGAGATAAATAAATAGACAGACAAATAGACAGACAGACAGATAAACACACATATACAGCCAGACATGCAGACAAACAGACAAAAAGGCGTACAGACTAGACAGAAATACAGACAGACAGACAGACACCCCAGCACCACCACCTGCGTCACCACAACTTTCACCATGGCTGGACAACACACATTAACTCGCCGCCAAATAAACCAATATCGAGAATTCTATTCGCGAATTACTGCGTCAACATAATCAACAGCGAGAGGAAAACTTTTGTAATTTGGCGACGTTGGGAGGAAAGTTATGATAATTTGGTGGTGATGATGAGGGGGAAAAAAAACTATATAATTTATAGAAATATATAATGAACGTTTATTGTATTATATACCTGTGTTGTTGATGTAATTAAGGAATGGTTGAGGTAAATTATAGGTGTGTTAATTAGTTTGTGTGTATGTGTGTGTGTAAGTGTATGTGTGTGTGTCTTTAATCCTCTTTAATTTAAGCTTCTCTTTCGTTCTCTCTCACACTGTTTTTCTTTCTCATTAACTCTCTTTCTCACCCTTTTAATTATTCTCTCTCTCTCTCTCTCTCTACCTCACCCCTCACTCCTACCTATACCAGTACCACAACCCAGTAACACGCTAAAAATGTCAACAACACAAATGGTTTCGACAGAAGACTACATCTGTATTGTATATATTACTGTACTTTACCGCACCAATAGACTGTACTTTACCGCACCAATAGACTGTACTTTACCGCACCAATAGACTGTACTTTACCGCACCATCGGATACAGCAAGATGCCGTGTAGGGCGGTGTTAGAGGCGTCGATATTGCGCCGTACTGTAAAAGCATCTTGTATTACCTATTTCAGTGCTGTATTTTTTTTCTGTAGGGAGTAAGATGATGTTTGTTGTGTGTGTAGTATTTTGTAGTTATTGGTTAAAATATTCTCACTGTGATAGATTTTCTGTTGGTGGGTCGTTTATACAGTAGATGTATTTTTTTTTTTTTTTGTAATTTGATTTTGAGACGAGAGAATACCTGTGAAAAATACAGAGGATGTGAAGAAAAAAAAAGGAAAAAAAAAGTTTGAGAAGAATTTGTGATTTTCAAAAGAGTTAAAAAAAATGAAGAAGATTGTTAGAGGAGAAGAAAGTTTGTCGTATGTGTTTAAATAAAAAATGGTAATGGTGGTAGATTGTGTATGTGTGTAGGTTAAGAGACCATCCATCCCCTTGTAGTATAGTTAGGTCGTAGTGTACGGGGTGGGGATAGAGGGGTAGGGAGCAGCGGGTATATAGTTATCTCGGGACCTGTTATCGTTTAAGGGCTTGTGTATATATACGACTTACTTATGGATTACCATTTACACGCTTCTGTGAGCATCTATATCTCCCCCCGACCGTCTCCGGCCTCTCGCTGTCTCACTTGATTTTTACGGCGACAAACTCCCTTTCCGCTTCTCTTGTTGCTTTCTGCCTCCGCTTGATGCTGACTAACTCGTTCTTTTAACCGGATGTTGACGCTGAGGGCCGTCCCGGGTGGCGCTTCAGAGGCCAGAGTCGTGTACAAAGGTTCCTGACATCCGCCTCTAAGGTCAGGGCTGTCAAGACTCTACCCCCCACTCCCCGCGACGTCCAGGCACCCCCTCCCTCGTCCAGTCACCACCCCCCCCCTACCCCGGGAGATCTAAGGTCTTGTGATATTAGCCTAATGGATAAAACAGTGCAGTTGATGATCATAAATAAACAAGCGGCCCTCCTCCACCTTTTTTCCCCGGGACAAGAGTGGGCGGTCGTTGAAACAAGATGTTCACTTAGAGAATATTAGCCTCGTGTTCACACTTGCCCGGTCAAAGGTGGGGATCAGGCGACCCATCACCACTATTGTTGTGCCGGGCTGCTGCCTCCCTCACACCTCCTCGCTCGTCTACACCAACTGACGCTCTACCTCCTGCTGCCGTGTCCTCCTGCTGCTGTGTCCCCTCCTGCTGCTGTGTCCTCCTGCTGCTGTGTCCTGCTGCTGCTGTGTCCTCCTGCTGCTGTGTCCTCCTGCTGCTGTGTCCTCCTGCTGCTGTGTCTTCCTCCTGCTGTGTCCTCCTCCTGCTGTGTCCCCTCCTGCTGTGTCCTCCTCCTGCTGTGTCCTCCTCCTGCTGTGTCCTCCTGCTGCTGTGTCCTGCTGCTGTATCCTCCTGCTGCTGTGTCCTCCTGCTGCTGTGTCCTCCTCCTGCTGTGTCTTCCTGCTGCTGTGTGTACTGTATGTCCTCCTCCTGCTGTGTCCTCCTGCTGCTGTGTCCTGCTGCTGTGTCCTCCTGCTGCTGTGTCCTCCTCCTGCTGTGTGTACTGTATGTCCTCCTCCTGCTGCTGTGTCCTCCTGCTGCTGTGTTCTCCTGCTGCTGTGTCCTCCTGCTGCTGCTGTGTCCTCCTCCTGCTGCTGTGTCCCCTCCTGCTGTGTCCTCCTGCTGCTGTGTCCTGCTGCTGCTATGTCCTCCTGCTGCTGCTATGTCCTCCTCCTGCTGTGTCCTCCTGCTGCTGCTATGTCCTCCTGCTGCTGCTATGTCCTCCTGCTGCTGCTATGTCCCCTCCTGCTGTGTCCTCCTCCTGCTGTGTTCTCCTCCTGCTGCTGTGTCCTCCTCCTGCTGCTGTGTCCTCCTGCTGCTGTGTCCTCCTCCTGCTGCTGTGTCCTCCTGCTGCTATGTCCTCCTCCTGCTGTGTGTGTGTGGAGGTGGTGGTGATAGTGGTTGGTGGTGTCGAGGCCAGGGGTGTGATGGCTTAACCTGACACCTAGTGACGCTGGCAGGTGTGTGATGGTTCGTCAGGTGGGGCACGACACACCTGACGAAAGCTTGTAGGTCCTCCCTTCGTCAGTACCTGTAGGAGGGGGTGTTGTGGGAGAGGTATTGTGGGGGGTGTTGTAGGACGGGGTGTTGTGGGGGGGGGGTGTTGTAGGAGGGGTACTATGGAAGGGGTATTGTAGGGGGGTGTTGTGGGAGGGGTATTGCAGGAGGGGTGTTGTAGGAGGGGTGTTGTAGGAGGGGTGTTATGAAGGGGGAGTATTGTAGGAGGGGTGTTGTAGGAGGGGTGTTGTAGGAGGGGTGTTGTAGGAGGGGTACTGTGGGAGGGGTGTTGTAGGAGGGGTGTTGTGGGGGGTGTTGTAGGAGGGGTGTTGTAGGAGGGGTGTATCACAAACAGACGCCAGTGCAGGCAGAAGGCTATCGAACGCTCGTGTAACAAAATACCCATTCTCGTATCACTGCGGCGCGGGATAGAGGTGTATGCCAGGCGATGGTGAATGCTCGTTCAGGCGCTGGATGGATGAGCTGTCAACACCTCTATGACGACCGCAGCAGAAAAGTCCTGACATGGTGAATTATTTCTTTATTTATTTTTACTCTGAAATGTGTGTTTTATTTTGTTTTATTTTCATCGTGTTTTATGTTTTATCGGGGACCTCGTCGTGGTGGTTTATAGACTATGGTTGTTAATAGCGAATTGCAATGCCTCTCCCAGCGCTGACGGATGCCCTTCGTCTTAAATTATGGAATTATCTTCTAGTGAGCGGAGGGGTGAGGGGGGATGAGAGGGGGGGGGACAGGTCATGAGTAGTTGGGGGCCATATTAAGGAGGATTGGTCTAACAGTCAGTCAGAGCAGCACATTTACCCTCCTCCTCCTCCAACCCTCCCCCACACACCCCCTCACCCACACCCCCTCACCCACACCCCCTCACCCACACCCCCCCCACACACCCCCTCACCCACACACTAAAACTAATTTCTTTAACCTAAAATAAAACTTACTCAGAAAAAGACCCCCACAAGACTTAAAAGACACACACACACACACAGGTAGTCATCTCCCTAATTAGTATCTCAAATCACAGGTAAAAAACAAGAGAGAGAATGAAGCGGAAACAGACTTAGTAATTATAATGCTTTTCTTGGTATCAGGTTAATTACTGTAGTTAATTACGTGTTATGATGGGAGATAATTAGATAGTGTATGAGGGGTAATTATATAAGGCTAAATTTTAATACGTATAGAGAATAATTGAATAGGTAGATAATATAATATAATATAATATAATATAATAATAATTTCTAGAAGCAGGTCTTAAAGTTTTCATTTACCGATAATAAATGTTAAAATAACTATAGTCTTAATAGATAATAATGAACAAGATCGATAGTATATTTATCTTAAGAATAATTGTCTCCGTTTACATAACACGTAAATATATGATATACTGTAATACCTTAAGGTTGCATTGAAAAAATAATTCTTAAATGTTTCTCTAAAAAAATAATCAAGTAAAATGAAGTTAATGAATATTGGATTTGTTTGTATGAAGAATAATTTTTTATGTATTATTAATCAAGGATGAAATAAGATAATTGTTTAAGCAAGTCATTCATCCCGCTCAGATTTCTGCCCGCCCGTCCCGCTTATCAAAATTAATCAAGGGAGAATATTTCCAAGAAAATAAAAAAATAAGTATATCATTTTCCTAAACATGAAAGAGGATGTAATATACTAATCAAGAGATCCAAGATGTTAATTAATGTCTTAATGTACTGATAAAAAAAGAGGAGAGAAAGAGAGAGTTGCTCCCTCCACCTCCCCATTGCCATTGACGACTGGGAGGCCTGGCGGGTAAGCGACCTCCGCCCTTCCCTGTTAATGAGGTGGATACGGGCCTAAATACTCTCTATTTTACCTAATTTTCAACATTCAATTCTCTATTTGTTTCTAAACTATACTTGGCGTGAAGTCCAAGTCAACAAATTCCTTCTTTTGGCTGAGAGAAAATATTAGGGAAAATAAGACTGAATAAAGGCAACAGCGGTGGTGAGGTGCCATGTCCTGGACGCTGATTGGCTACTCATATGTGGGCGGAGCCTCCAAAAGCGCGCGCATTGCTTCCCGCCGTTCTATAAATCCCTTGGTCATAACTGCCGTCATTATTATTTCCTAATTACACTCGTCCTGGCAGTTTGCAAGTTGGTGGCAAGTTGGGTAAGAGGCAATGGGGTGTTGAATACGGCTACTGTACCACGACACCAAGAGACTAAAGTGACTTACTGAAGATAGTGCGTCCGAGATACTACGACTGTGTATAGAAAGTAAACACTACCAGCGCCCAAAGAACCTGGAGAATCGCTGTCAGAAACTCTACAATTATGACCACACTCCAGGACCACAGAGCAAGAGTGAGAGCTTCAAGAACGTCAGCTTTGTGTGTCACCGTAAACTGGACCTTCTGAGCGCTGAAATTATTGTGTTGACTCGCTTAAGAACTCGATAGCGACGGAGAGACGAAGAGGAAGCAAGTAAGTGTTGTCTCAAGTGCTGGAGGCTTTTATGGGGGTCACCTGAGTACTGACTGTGAGAATAATAGACGCCAAGTATCACATCAACCAGAGTGACAACAACGGGAAGAAAAACAACAGTGTGACAACAACGGAAAGAAAAACAACAGTGTGACAACAACGGGAAGAAAGTGTAAACGTCCTTCTTCGGGTATAGATATTAACTAGGACAAGTACCGCTTCTACCACCAGTACCCAGACGTCTTCAGTACCAGTAAAACAAAAAAAAAACATATCTACGAGTATCCACTGCCGGTGGTTGACTTATTGTTGCATATATATAATTTAGTCACGTTTCTCGACTAACTATCGCCAGAGATACCAGTGATAAGGTGATACGAGAAGCTGTACTATCACACTATCAGCGATTAAGACCATACGGTGATAACTACTACTACTACCGGTGCTACTACTACTACCGATACTACTACTACTATTACTGCGGCGTTGATACCATCCATCTTATACGGTTATTACTACCACAATTACCAGCGCTACTAACCCTACCACTACCTGCAACCATATCACCACCTCTACCACAATCTTCAACGTTACCGACGCCCATCCCATCACAACCACTACTACCACTACTACCACCACCACTACTACCACTATTACTACCCCAACCGAATCTACTACCACCACTACTCCCACCACCAGTAATCCTCAACCCACGACGACCACAACTACTACCACCAGCAACAGTCCTCAGCCCACAACTATTACCACAACTACCACCCCTACCACCACCATATTCGGCGTGAGCAGTAGCATGGCGGGCGGGTACCTCGGAGGAGCAGGGGGGTTGGGGGCGGGCCTCCCTCCCCTCCCTACCGAGATCCTCATGGACGAGTATATGTTCGGACGACGACGACAGGTGAGCTAAGCTAATTAACGTCATAATTATACAGGTGAGAAAAATCTACAGGTGTTTATAGGTAAGTCTCATGGTGGTATTTAATATAAGAGAAACATAATAAAACACAAGTAAAAATTAATGAAGGTTGGTGATACAGGTAAGACTAATTAGTTTTATTATACAGGTGGTAATTACACACACAGGTAAGATTTGCTCGACGTTAATTACCATAGAGATAAGATTCATTAATGTAATTATTTACAGGTAAGGGTAATGAAAGTGTTATGTGTACAGGTGAAAAATTAATTAAGGTGGACACTCAAATGATCATGTCTCTCTCTCTCTCTCTCTCTCTCTCTCTCTCTCTCTCTCTATCTATATGTCTGTCTGTCTGTCTGTCTGTCTCTCTCCTTCACTAATATTGTATTATTGTGCCTATTCGTCCAGTACCAATCCGCTGAGTACGATGACTTAATCCCTTGAGTACAATGACAATCCTCGATTACAATGTCTTAACCTATTAAGTATAATTATATTGTACTCAGGGGTTAAGTATTCGTACTCAGGAGATTAAATAAACATATACAAGGCGTTAAACATTCATACTCAAGGAGCTAAGAAATCGTACTCAAGGGGTTAAGAAATCGTACTCAAGGGGTTTAGAAATCGTACTCAAGGGGTTAAACCATCTACTCAAGGTGTTAAACCATCGTAATCAGGGGTTAAACCATCGTACTCAGTGGGTAAAACCATCGTACTCAAGGGGTTAAACCATTGTACTCAAGGAGTTAAACAACTATATTTTAGGGTTGTAAGCGATCAATTCGGGGGTTTCAAATATCTCAATTCCGTTTTACGAACCTGTGTGTGTTCAGAAGACCCATACAGTGTGTCTATATACGATTGAAAGGTCCACACACACATTATTAACGTCTCCTATACACAGACAACACACTATTAACGTCTCCTATACACAGACAACACACTATTAACGTCTCCTATACACAGACAACACACTATTAACGTCTCCTATACACAGACAACACACTATTAACGTCTCCTATACACAGACTCCCCCCCCCAACCCCCCTTCTCCTCCCCCCACTCCCCACCCCACCCCACCCCCCATAATCTAGACTAATCTGAACTTTTGAACTGTCTTTCTGATAATATGTTCAACACATCGGCCGGCATGCTCAATATCGAACCCGTGGACTATAAGTTTTAATTTGAGGAGCTCTCCACAACACCACGGTGGCTATGTATAACTAATAGCTAATACTTGACTAAAATATCGAACCAAGACACTGGGGTTTTGTTAACGAAGAGCTTACCCACTTTACCACAGCGACCCCCATGTGTACTCGAAGCTATAATAATTCTTTTTAATTGTAACTAACTCTCTAAAAACATCGAACCAAGGTACTGAAGTTGTCTAGAACGAGACTAATTACCACAACACCACAGCAATGACTCTGTATACTAACTTCCTCTAAAAACATCGAACCAGGGTACTTAAGTGTCTAAAATGAAACCAATAACCACAATACCACGATTATTCCATCTCTCAAGTATCTGTTTGTCTCTCGGTCAGCGTCGGAACAGGACGACCTTCACGGCCCAGCAGCTGAGTGAGTTGGAGGCGCTGTTTCAGAGGACACACTACCCAGACGTGTTCCTGAGGGAGGAGGTCGCCTGCAGGATCAACCTATCTGAGGCTCGAGTACAGGTGAGTTTTATACTAATTAGATCACCTGAAGAACAGCCTCCCTAGTTAAATATCCTAATGTTAAACTAAACTAATCTAATCTAACCTAACGCTAACCTAACCTAACCAAACCTGAAGCAGTAGACTGATACATTATTCTGTCCATAAAAGCTTCGGATCCATGAAACTGAATCCCTAGGTTCGTGGTTCAGTGGGAGAGGCGAACGAGCTTTAGTAGTTATCTCTATATAATCATCACTTACTTTACTTCACATACATTTATCATCATTATGTCCTAATTCCTCGTTTACAGTATCGTAAAGCAGTTACTCGGTGTTGGCCAATTCCTTATATTTATCGGGTTTCTCCATCTCTCTTCTCTCCCCTCCCTCCCTCCTTCCCCAATCCCTTCCTCTCCCTCCTTCTCACTCCATTCCAAAGCCACACCATGTTCCCCCCTCCTCCCCTTCCCCTCTCACCCCCTTCCCCTCCCCCTCTCACCCTACCCCCCCACCTCACACAATAACACTCGTATTTTAGGAAAGTCTCCCGCGTAAATTTCAACAAAGGAAATTTTAATAATCTGGTAAAACTTGTCTTGCTTTCTCTCTCTCTCTCTCTCTCTCTCTCTCTCTCTCTCTCTATTCAATCTAATTTAGCGGAGTCTCTCAGTCTGCCTCGCTCTTTTCACGCTGGTAGAGGTGAGGAGGGGGCGAGGTGAGGGGGTGAGGAATGAGGTGTAGGTGGGGGGGTGCAGGAGGAGGGGAGGAGGAGAAGTGGGGGTAGATTGACATAAATATAGACGACTAAACAATACGTGTTAATATATTTAATTAGAATAAAACAATAGACGAAATAATAACAATAGACGAAATAAATAAACTAATATAAAAAATAAACATTACTAAAGTGAATTAATTAATATAAATAAATAAATTAATATGTAAATAATAAAACGTAAATAAATAATAAGAATAAAATACTAAATTTACTAAGAACGGAAAATAAATCACTAAATTCGGTTAATAAATAAAATAAAAATATAGATAAATGAAATAAATTGATGATTACAGTAAATAAATTAATACATCGGGAATATTTTATTTATTTTATTTATTGTTATTTTATCATTTGGATCCCTTATAAATTTCTATTAACAACTGAGCCATTATAAGAGATCCCTTAAGACTGCCTACAACATCAACGAACCATTAATTTACCCTCTTAAATCATTAATAAAATCTCTACTATTATTTAAAAATACCTTGACCCTATTAACAACATCTGCATCCCTATTATAAATCCCATTACATCACTATTAACACCTGTCAACATTATTTAAAACCTTCTTACACCATTATCGACACCTGTACAGATGTTTAATGACTTCTTTATGGTGCCAATAACACATGTGATTCCATTAACCCATTAAAACCCCCATTAATCGGATTTATACCGTGATTTAAAACTCCTTTATACCATTATCAATATCCGTAACACCATTTAACCCTTTAACTACTATGGTTTAAACACCTCATGAGGCTGCTAACATCTGCGACTCCATTCCCTAACCCCATTATGTCACTGTATCAACCCCATTAGCGCCATTAACCCCCCCGCCCCCCTTTTATCATCTCCCTCTAGGTGTGGTTCCAGAACAGGCGCGCAAAATGGCGTAAACAGACAAGAATGCAGTTTGTCCAGGATGCTTGGCGGCTTCGTTACCTCGGCCTCTCCCCGCCGGCGTGGCTTACCCGTTCCCCGCCGCCGCCACCAGGTCCCGCCAGTCCCACGGCGGGGAGGGGTCAAGGGGCGCCTCTCCCTTCCCCACCCCTCGCGCTGCCGCCTAGCTCCGCCTCCGAAGCCCCAGTGGGCGGAGACAGAACGGTAAACTCCGCCCCTCGCTCCGCCTCCCCCGCCACTACCCCCCCTACTGATCTGACGACTGCCGATCGCTTGGCCGCTGCAACAAGGTGAGATACTCAACTGTCTCTCTCCTGTCTATGGCTGTCTGTGGCTATCTATCTCCTATCTATGTAAGATATGTCACTATTAGCTGTCCATGTAGCATTCTGTTGTCAATATTCCCGTCCTTTTAGCTTTCTTTAGATAGCTGTTTCTTTCATAAGCTTTCTTTCTTGTGGAATCTGTCTCTTTGCTGTCTATCTTTCTTTCTATCTGTCCTTTTCGTCATTTTCTGTCTATTTTTCTATCTAGCTGTCTATTTCATCATTATTTATCCATATTTATTTTCCGTCAGTATCTATTTATTTAATTTTCCGTCTATTACATAACTGTTTATCTGTCTGTGTGTATATTCCACCACTATCTGTCTATCTGTCTACCTCTTCTAACTGACAGTATCCTAACACAACATTTCCTGTCTCCATAATTCCCGTCTCTCTAAATATCACATTCTGTCCAAAATAAACACTAGAACAATTAATCTCCCGTCTACATATAGCCCCTATAGTCTTCTGTCTAATAATTATCACACACTCCCTGTCTATGAAAATAACTATGTTCCCAGATTACCGTCTATTCATTTAACTGTCTCTGTCTCTAGGTTCCTGTCTATATATATTTAATTATCTATGTATATCTCTGTACTGTAGATTCCTGTCAATACCAATTAATACCTTGTACTCCCTGTCAACTTTGATAACCGTCTATTACTATAACCACTGTCTATTATCATACCAATCTGTCTCATATGCTCCCTGTTAATATATGAGTCTGTCTATTCCTATACCTGGCTGTCATTTTATATACATATTTACACCTGTAGCCCACTGTCTGCCTACATTACTGTCTACCTATATAAATATCAATGTATATGACGGTCTTTATAACTATCAATTTATATAACTGGTTGTCAATATAACTAACTGTCTATATAACTGTGTATAGATAAGTCAAACTCTTCTTGTAACTATTTGTCTGTATGTCACTGTTTAAACCATTAACTAACTGTTCAGAATACTTAACTCCTAACCACCTACACCCACCACTAACCAGTTACCAATTCTTCCCTCACAGTCTGGGGGCGGCGGCGGCAGCTTCCCTCAGATGGCGTGGAGAGGAACACCACGTCGGGTGTTTGGGCCCGGGCTTGTGTCCCTGCCTCACTCACGCTCCTCTACACGACCACCCCTTCCTGCCTCGCCTCGCCCTCCCCATGCACCTTCACCATGCCCAGGTATGTGTGTTGTGTGAGTGAGTGTGTGTTGTGTGAGTGTGTGTGTGCGTGTTTTGTGTGAGTGAGTGTTGTTATTACTGTGTAGGTAGCGTGGCCGAGTGGTCTAAGGCGCTGGATTTAGGCTCCAGTCTCTCAGGAGGCGTGGGTTCGAATCCCACCGCTGCCAAATGTAGTTTTATGCCGGGTAGGGTGAAATATGGACATATTTCTATACATCTTTTGCCTCTGTATACTTAGTAGTAATTATATGCCAGGATAATAATCAATTGGTGGATGGTCTTAAGGTGTGGTTAATGTTGACGACAGCTTCTACACCTTAACCCCTTCGTTACTGGATGCCACTATTAATATTCTCAATTAGCTAACGACACAGAGACACCCTCATACCCAAGGAGTTAAACTAATTCTTGCTATGGTGAACCTTGGACCGGTCAGCCTCGAACTAGAGAGGCATTCATTATTATTGTTATCACTGCAAGTGTGTGTGTGCGTGTGTGTGTGTGTTCTGACTCTACCCTACAAACATCATCATTTAATGTAATATTTCGCTACATGAATTATGAAAAAAAAAACAAAAAATAAAACATAATAAATAAATTAACATCCAACAATTACTTTGACAAATAGTTTCCATGGTTGTTTTTTCTTCACCGTATTTACCAGTACAAGTCTGCGTTCCCGATCCAGGGTGGGAGTCGTCCGTCGTCGCCTGAGAAACGACCCACCCCGAGGGACGCTCCGGAGCCCCAACGACGTGACGAGAGGGACGACAACGACGAGGAGCTCACGGTGACCCCTGAAAGTGACGATGACCTAACCCCGACTGACCTCTCCTCCACCATGAGCTCGGTTAACAAGTAGGATCGCGTCGTGCCTGCATGCCATCTCCAAGTTCTGGTGCCTCAGTGTATAAGGGAGGGCACAATTTGACCTCTGGTGCCGTGAGATATTGACCTGTGCCAATATGATCTGCTGCACTAACACATCCACGTGAACTAGTTTAACCTCTACTGAACAAACACATCCACAAAAATCAGTTTGACCCCAATTGCTCTGATAAATACACCCTATCCATCAAAGGCACGGAGGAAAAACGATTGGTTGACCCAACACCTCTGAATGGCACCAAGCGACAAGTTCAGTGATTCACATGACTCACCAAGCAACTCCCCAAAAGACAAAAAGCACCAGCAAGCAAACAAGATCACCAATTCCCTCTAAAGAGCTATCAATCCCCAAACAATTTCCTTCACCATACAAACTTCCCAGAAAACATCGAACACCAAGACTAAATATTTTACTGTCCATAAATTCACCAGGTTACTCCATTACAAAACAAAAGACACACCGAGTACCTAGTCTTCCTTGTAACTCTCCTATCAACCACCACTTACCAGGTAACTCACCAGGAGACCCCCCCCCCCCCCCACACCAAACGAAAAATAAATATGTAATGTTGCCTTGTATTAGAACGTGACGTCACCAAAACAAAAACACCATATCGAAAATTAATTCAAACTTTCAGCTAAACCAAAGGCTAATAATAATAATAATAATAATAATAATAATAATAATAATAATAATAATAATAATAGTTTACTCTTGTATATCAACCGATGGGACCTTGACAAAACATATTGAGTTTATTGTAAATATTAGAATCACTTAGGAATTAGCTAGTATATTCTTGAAGCTTTAAATGTTCTGATCTTATCTGTAGATTAACTTGTCCGGCAGTGGTAATAGATAATAACATACAGAACATCTACAGATATTTAATTACATATACAGGTACAGGTACAATCACAGGTAATGGGCATACAACTACAGATATACAAGTTCAGTCACCAACACAAATACAGCCATACATAAATAAAAACAGACACAACTACAGCTTCCCTTAATACATTCAGATACAAATACAGCAACAGCTTCACCCACCCACGGACAAGTTGAATCTTACTGTTGCTTAAATAGAATGGAGAACTTCCTTATCCCCCCTAAAAAAAATAAATAATAATTGTACTAGATTAAAAGACAAATTTACTAGACGTTATAGATAGATGACCATTTGTGTTTACATTTAGAAATCCCAAGAATAGTAGACCCTGAACTATAAGGAATAGATAGGGGTTATATACTAGATGTCTTTGTTATTGTTTTTATTTTAAGACTTTCTCTTGCCTACAAACACTTAAACGGTGTCACGATGTATGAAATATATAAATAAATAAAAATGTCAACAGGATTTCTTGATCTTTTTTTTTCTTCTATTTTTTTATAGATATTGGACAAGAAAAACTAAATGCCTACTTAAGCTCATCCACTGAAAAACAATAAAGATGGTGGATGAACTAAACAAACTATAGTACGGATGCATAAACTAGCGGATGACAGAGAAGAATAGTGAAGATTACAGATAAGATGCCAGACTATATAATAAAATAGCTGACAAAATATTATATAATACTACAAGTGCATTAAATATCTATGAACAAGGAAGCAACCATAGACACTCACAATAATTAGTCTATAACACACGGGATTAAAATATTATTAGAAAAGTGAAAGTATTTAATATTGTTTACCTGAGACAAGGCTGTGAGTTCATTTAGTAGCTGTAGTATAGGGGTCAGGTAGGGGTCAGGAAGGGCCATGCTTAACCTACATAAATCACCGATACATTAGTGTTTAAATTATCCCAGGTCCTGTACACATATTTTCTAAATTAATAGTTTTTTTTAGATATACAGTATTTATAATTGTTATTTTGTATATTAGTGAGAGTTTTCTGCTTGTGATGTACTGTAGTGACAATACAGTATAATACATTAATACTGTATTATCTTCATGGTGTATTTTAATGTATTATGCTTATATTATTGGCAATACAGTACAGTACATCACGTAGTACCATCATTTAACACAATACAATAATCTAATTTACTAATATAAACATGATTGGTTTTTTTATAGTGGGAACAAAATGACATACAACACAGTTCTGCTAACTTTTCTTCTACGTGTTACAAACTCTTAAAATTGATTATGGAAGTATCAGAATGTACAGTAGGGTAGGTCGCCGGGGGCATCACCCTGCAGACACCCGCACCACATTTAACAAAAAGTACTTAATTTAATATCTGATACCAATGATAGCGATTTTCATGAAGCGTTGTGGTGTAATTTTATGTTTTCTTTGTGGACGTGAGAGTATCGCTCAGACCGAGTGCCTCTGTTGTAAGGAAACAGGGAGCTGACGACAACACGCGCCAAGACAGAAGATTTTTGGAGGAATATTTATGGTAAATAATTATTTTTTTGAGTACAGTGCACATAGACATCATTTTAGTGTCATATGATCAAATTTTCACCATGTTTTACCCCGCAATTTCCCTCATCTTCCATACCCTACCACTATAAGCGATTTATTATTGGAGATACCGATAAACTAAAAAAAAAACGAAAACAAAATAAACAATATACAGGTAATTAAAACAAAATGTTGTCATGTTGTTTTGATTACTTACTATCATCCAAAGAACATCTGTGGGAAAAATTAACGAAATCGAACAATTCCTTGTGGCATTAGCCATCTGTTATCACCTTCTTTTGGTAATGCTGTACCAAGCCTTTTAGCATCTAATGGCTTTGCTCACTATCATTGGTCAAATTACCGGTAATTGTTCGGTTCGTGACCGTCCGCTGTTTCTAACGTGAAGAGCTGTGAGGAGTCGCACAGAAATTATCGAGTGTGCTTCTTTTCCTTCATAATATATATATATATATATATATATATATATATATATATATATATATATATATATATATATATATATATATATTGTATGACAATTATGCAAGAGAAAAGATATAATTTTGGTGGTTTTGGGCCAAAAATTTGATTTTGCTGAAAATCACAGTATAGGTACAACTGAGCTTGCTGATTATGAATATGTGGTTTACGATTCGATTGCAGAGTAATTAGTGGCCAAAATGACCCTTGAAAGATTTTACTGACATTTTTCAATGCTAATTACTCATCAACTATGGGTCTCCAAGGTGTGATTTAGGGTTTGTGTGTTATTCTGAAAGTACTTAATTAGTTAAACCCCTTAAATTTCAATTCTGAGAAAAAAAAGTATATTTTGGTCAAAAATTTTGTAAGGTGTAAGACAGGGGTGTCAAACTCATGGCCCACGGGCCAAATGTGGCCCTTGGATGGTCGGGTGTGGCCCACGGGATGACGGTAAAGTTTATCATCCCGTGAAATTATGAAAAAAATAGATAAATCATGTTTATTTCGTAAAATGAATTTGACATACTTATGATCAGACAAACCCAAATGAGGTACTCCTGGTAAGCCAGGTAAGGCAGTGTGTGAAGCTGTAAACTTCAATCCTGCAAATATGTGATATAACACTTGTGTTGGCCCTGAAGAGGATTCCTAAAATAAGAATTGGCCCTCGAAAGGTTTTGAGTTTGACACCACTGCTTCACATGGTGCCGCTGGCCGCTAACATGATCTTTGCTGCCCGTCAGATACAGGAAGGTGCAGAGAACAGCGTCGTGACCTGTACATGGCTTTCAATGACCTAACCAAGGTCTTCGACTCGGTCAACAGGGAAGCCCTCTGGTGGACCCTCAGCCGTTTTGGCTGCCCACCAAAGTTCATCGCTATTGTGAGGCAACTCTACGATGGCATGAATGGCAGTGTCCTGCACAACAGCATCCAGTCTGAGTTCTTCCCTATCCAAACGGGGGTTAAACAAGAGTGTGTACTGGCACCAACTCTCTTCTCCATTTTCTTGGTTGCCTTCCTTACTCGTGTCAGCGCCAATTTAGGCGGCGAGGTAGACATCGAGAACCAGATGAAGGGTCTTTTCAACATAAGATGATTCCAGGCAGGAACAAAGGTGTCGGCAGCTTCCATTACAGTGCTACAGTATGCAGACGACCTCACCCTTGTCGATCACACAAAACTCGCCCTACAGGAGATCCTGAACACCTACGCAGATGCACACTTCAGCCTTGAGGTGAATGCAGGTAAAACTCAGATTCTCTTTCAGCCCGCCCCTGGTTCAGCCACACCCCCACCATCCAGCCATCTTAACGGCACTACCCACTCTAATGTTACCTGTGCCCTGGTGGGCTAATCCCATAAAAAAAGTACATTACTTGAGAGCATTATAAGAGAAACCTTGATGGAACACATACTACGAAACAACCTTGTAATGGATTGCCAACACGGTTTTATGCCGGGGCGTTCCTGTTTTACACAATTACTCAAGGTAATGGATTTTTTGGACCCAAATTCTGGAACAGGGTGGTAATATCAACAATATTTACCAAGATTTTACCAAGGCTTTCGACAGTGTACCCCATGAAAGGCTGAAAATTAAACTGCAAAGGTACGTGATACGGGGAAATGTCCTCGCGTGGAATGGAGACTTTCTCCATGACCGCAAGCAGTGTGTGGTGATTAATGGCACGAAATCAACATGTCTACCCGTAACAAGCAGGGTACCATAGGGCAGTGTACCATAGGCCCGCTGTTGTTTGTTTGCTTCATAAATGACATGCCTGATGCTGTACACTCCTCCATACAACTATTTGCGGAAGACGCGAAGTTATTTGGGGAAATTAAGAACCAAGCAGACTGTGAAGAGCTGCAGAAGGATCTCGGTGAGCTTCAAGAATGGTTAAAGAAATTGCTGCTAAGATTCAATGTTTCGAAGTGTAAGAGGCTGCACCTGGGACGTACCAAAGGTAAGGAGGCGTATCATATGTCGCAACAGGACGAAGAAACTGCATTAATTGAGACTGAATGTGAAAAGGACCAAGGTGTGTATGTTGACAATGAGCTGGAGTTCTCAGGCCATTGCGAGAAGGTGAATCAGGCAACTAAATTATTAGGTTTTATAAGGTCGTTCAGATATCTTCAAGAGTGAAGTGCTCCTCCCCCCCCTCTGGAGTACTGTCACCCCATCTGATCCCCGAGGAATGCTAGGAACTGTCAGTTGATTGAAAATGTCCAAAGGAGGACCACCAGACTGGTGCCTGTACTATGGCACCTCAGCTACCCTGAGAGATTAGAGCACCTGAAATTGCCTAGCTTACACTACAGACGGGCAACGGGAGACCTAATTGAGGTGTATATAAGTATCTCAGAGGGCACTACTCAGTCGAGTGCCCTTACCTGGAGCTGGTGGATGCTCACTGCACAAGGGGTCACAGCTCAAGGTTGAGGAAGCCACAAGCCCAGAAAACTGTGAAGGGTAACTTTTTCGGAGTGAGAGTTGTGAACTCTTGGAACAATCTGCCAGAGAGTGTTGTGATGGCACCGAGTATGAGTTGTTTCAAGACCAGAAATGACCAGCACTGGAGCAGGTTCAGATACATTCAGGAGCCGGTGCATGCCCAGTACTTGCCAGTAGTGCGGAACAGAGAAGTGACCGACCGCCCAAGTGGCTAACAAGCCGATCAGTGGTGAAGAGGATAAAAGTAAAGTAAGTAAAATTTACATCATTACCAAAACACAATCCATAAATTTTCATGGGCACTATGGCAAAATCTTACTGTAATCATTAGACTAATATAGAAAGAGTAATACTAATAACAAACTTAGGCAAGTCAACACAGATCTCTAGGTCGAGGTTTGTCCTGTAATTGTATGTAGTCTAGACTATAGAATACAGTGGTCCCTCGGTTAATGGAGACAATTCGTTCCAGAAGGTTATTCGTTAACCGAAAATTTCGTAAACCGAAACCATTGTTTCAATGGGATTTTGGGTAATTGGTTCCAGCTCACCGAAAATTACATAAATTAAAAAAAATGCAAAGTACACTTACTTTGAGGTGTGCATGTGGAAGGCTCCTGGCTGATGATGGGAATTAGAAGTGGGGGTGGAGAAGGGAGAAGAGAAGGAAGTGGGGGTGGAAGAGAAATCAACCCCTGCTTGATGCCGTCATTTCACCCATAAAATTTTAAGTTCACTAGGTGTAATTCAAGATTAGCTTCTTTAAATCAACACTGCACTATATATTGTCGATATGTTAAATAAATTTCAGAATGACCAATAATTGCACTGTAAAAACGTAAAAATAGTTTATGTTCAAGAGAGCCGCAAGCAAGATGTTACCTCCATTTACCAGATACAGGTATACAAACTGACGCATTGGTGGGTGAGTCAAGTGGCTGATTGGCGCACCAAAAACTAGTTTCCAGTATTGCAATTATGTTAAATAAGTGTTAAAATTACTAGAAAAATTAATATATAACTTTGAAAATTATTGAATAGTACAACCTTCTTGATATTTACTCAAATGGGAACGAGTTTACCCGTATATACTCGTCTATAATCCTCCCTCGTTTATAGGTCGACCCTGATTTTTTGACCATGAAATCGTTAATTTATGATATTCTTCGTTTAGAGGTCGACCCACGTTTTTGAGGGTAATGGAACAACAAAACCTTCAGTAAAAACACTCTACGTCCTATAAACTGAGGGTCGCCGTGCCTGAAACACCGAGTGCCGAAGGCAAATTGTTTACCATTTATTATTACGACACTTCACACTGAAACGCGGGTAGTTTCAACAAAAATATTGTATATTTCCATTCAAGTATATATTCAAGTCAATTAGGAGGGAATGTTATTGTAGTACAACAGTTTTTTAACTGAAAACCATTCGAAAAGTGATTACGGTAACATCTTTTGAAGGAAAGAAAGCGAGTCATTGTTTTCGTCACGATTTTATCCCACTTTCCATTGTAATACGTACGTCATTTCAGCAAAAATATTACATTTCCGTGAATGTATTATATCAAGCATAGTATGAATAGATTATCATTGAAATATAACAGTATTTTAACCGAAAACTATTAAAAAAACGAGTAACTTCTCTTGAACATCGGAAGGTTAGGTAAAATCGTTTGTTTTCGTCATGTATTTTATCCTATTTTACATTGAAATACATCACGTTTCAGCAAAACTACTATTTATATCCGAGAATATATTCATTCAGGCGCAGTTTAGGTAAAATATACGTGTGATGTAACAGTTTTTTATCTGAAAACGATTCGAAAAACACGTACCCTCTAGCCCTGTTCAAGGAGAAGACTGGGAGGAGCTGTTGAAGACGATGACAAGGAAAATGATTTTGATGGATTTTTATGAAAATATTCAGAAATATGGTATCGTAGTATTTATTCAAGTCAATTAGGATAGAATATTATTGTAATACAACATTTTTTTTAACTGAAAACCATTCGAAAAGCAATTATGGTAACATCTTTTGAACAAGAAACACAGCGAAAGTCGATGGTTTTCGTCATGATTTTATCCCACTTTCCACTGTAATACGTATGTCATTTCAGAAAAAATATTACATTTCCGTGAATGCATTATATCAAGCACAGTATGAATAAAATATCATTGTAATATAACAGTATTTTAACCGAAAACTATTAAAAAAAACGAGTAACTTCTCTTGAGCATCGGAAGGTTAGGTAAAAATTTTTGTTTTCGTCATGTATTTTATCCTATTTTATATTAAAATACATCACGTCTCAGCAAAACTACTATTTATTTCCGAGAATATATTCATTCAGGCGCAGTTATGGTAAAATATACGTGTGATGTAACAGTTTCTTAACTGAAAACGATTCGGAAAAACACGTGTACCGTCTACTGTAGAGACTCTAGCTGATAGCAACAGCTGGTGGTGCGTCATGCATCGTTGTAAACAATAGGAGGTTGAAGTGGATTACCGGGTATTATATTAAGTGTGAAATATCGAAAAGGTTTTTATTACCGGTATTTTTCATGTCTGAAGCTAAAAGTTGCTCCTTGCCCTTCCCATCAGGCACGGGTTCAACCTAACAAAACTAATACCCATGTAGAGGTAGACCCCCAATTTTTTGCCCAAAAATTTGGTCTTAAAAACTCGAACTATACGCGAGTATATACGGTAAGCCCTAGAACTGATTACTACTGAATTGGCGGACTAATTTTCCAGCTGGTGAGCAGGCGAAAACATGTTAACATGATTTCGTAAGAATTTCATTAACCGAAATGAAGATTCTTATGGAAGGTAATTTGTTATCCGAAATTTCGTTAACCGAGGGATCACTGTATAATACAGTGTAGTGGAATTCTCCCCTACAAACGCTGTTTGTCGCTGCCTAGCCGACCCCACCTATTCCCCAGTGTATGCCTCGTGGTCTAGGTCAACCAGCGCCGCCATACACCACGGAGCGGGGGTCAACTGCTAAGCCACGCCTACCCCCGCTATTTAAGACCTGACCTCGTGGTGATCTCCCTCTCTACCTACAGCCGCAGCCAGCAACACCTCCTCCTCCGCCGCTGCCTGGCGGTCCTTGCTCCTCCGCCTGCCTGGCGGTCCTCTCTCCCGCCGGCAAACATGGCGACCCACAAGCTGTCCTTCTCTGAGCGTCCTCACCAACCAGCTCTCTCTACATCACGCTTGTAACCATGCTGCCTTCCCAGCACCAAGCTGCATTGTACATCCAATACAACATGTATACAGAGAGCACATTGTGAGTTTCCTTTCTCCATCCCATCCTGAGTGTGAACCAAACAATCTCATACCCCACAAATGGTGACTCCCGGAGATTCGCACTCACACAGGATGGAGGAGAAACTGATCACGCTCCCAGTCTTCAAGCAACATGGAAGATTGGCTTATCCACACAAAAGCAGCTCCCATCGACTCTACAACTACTGTTTCTACACCGCAGGTTAGACACCCTAAAGCAGCTCTGCTACTCTAAGCAGACACCAGCTCCTCTTCCTGCCCCAAGCACCACGTCCTACCGACCCCAGCACACCCGTCCTGCCTCAGACGCTGACCCCAGCCCAGCAGTAACCCCTGCCGCCCCTGATGCGGCCTCTGTTCCTGAGTGCGGACACACACACCCCTCTTTTCTCCCCCAGGTACTCCCTGCTAATGTCCTGCACCCTGCTGCTGTCGTGGACCCAGCTGCTGTCACGAGCCTTCATCCGTTTCTGCTGACACAGCCCCTGCTCCTGACCCAGGCCCACACACCCCAGCAGGCACATCTGACGACTCGGTACCTGCCGTGAGGGAAGCACAACATTCATCGCCTCCACACACCCTTATTCTCCCTCTCTACTCCCACAGATATGGTGTATCTAGACAGTTGTATCCAGCGACCGGCTCATCCACGCCATCGTCGTTGTCTCACATGAGGCATGCACCGCCCGTTCTGCCTCACATGTGCTAAGCAACTCTGCAGACAACAAGTCTCCTACACCGCCTGGAGGGAAGGGGGAGTATTGTAGTGGAATTCTCCCCTACAAACGCTGTTTATCGCTGCCTAGCCGACCCCACCAATTCCCCAGTGTATGCCTCGTGGTCAAGGTCAACCAGCGCCGCCATACACCACGGAGCGGGGGTCAACTGCTAAGCCACGCCTACCCCCGCTATTTAAGACCTGACCTCGCGGTGATCTCCCTCTCTACCTACAGCCGCAGCCAGCAACACCTCCTCCTCCGCCGCTGCCTGGCGGCCTTCGCTCCTCCGCCTGCCTGGCGGTCCTCTCTCCCGCTGGCGAGCATGGCGACCCACAAGCTGTCCTTCTCTGAGCGTCCTCACCAACCAGCTCTCTACATCACGCTTGTAACCATGCTGCCTTCCCAGCACCAAGCTGCATTGTACATCCAATACAACATGTATACAGAGAGCACATTGTGAGTTTCCTTTCTCCATCCCATCCTGAGTGTTAACCAAACAATCTCATACCCCACAACAGTACTCTTCAGACTACATAATATTTTCATAGTTTTCAACAATATTGACTAATCAACCATTAAGTATTTAATGCATTATTAATCATGTATTTATTTATACGATCAGAGTTAAGGATAATATGCATTGCATTTATTTTTCTCGCAACCAGTTACTAATGGAAGATGGTCTGCCTAACAAGGGCTGTGGTGAAACAGTTATGCCACCCTGGCATAATGGTAAGATTCTCAGATATCAGTTCAGTCGTACAACTTAATATTATAAAAGTACAGTACAGTATTAGCTATACAGGTATTAAAATAATTATATTATTATAACATTATACTGTATTATTATTCTTAATGTAATATTATAATGGTTATAAAATTATAGTTATACAATTACCGTATTATAAGAATATTGTTACGTGCAATGTTATAACATAATGATATTGGTAATAATATAATATTGTAATCAAGTTCATTGTACATACTGTACAATATAATCCTCTTCATGAAAGAGGGATTGTACACACCCATTGTATACTGTACATACACCCTCTATACACTAGCCTACAGTAGGCATACATTGTCTAATCTGCTATGTACAGTATATGTAACTGTTATAACTTTTTGAATCTTAACACTGGCTTAACAGTCTTCTTGGCAGATTATATGCTGGCACAGTAATGTACAGTATAGTATGTACTGCACAAAAGAGATCGTATGCAAAAACAGCAGTGAGCTAAGAGTGTCATGATGCACGAGTTTGAAATTATATATCAGCAAATCACAGGCATCACATGACAGTGCAGTACTGTAGTAGCCAATCATAGGTCACTAGTATTCTGAGCCTACCCACCAATGTGCCCGGCACGTGTCCCTACGTCGGAAACATGATGAAATCTCTCGGAAATTCGTTCAAATGCCCGGAAAAAGAGAGATTTTCTCAGAATTATCTGGAATGCACATAATGCAATCCTAGGAATATTTTGGATACCCGGAACGAAGAGCTTTATCCCGGAATTTCTCTGAATGCTAAAACAAAAATTCTTACCATCGGAAAGTTCCGGGGATAAAATATTCCGGCTAATGGAGATTATTTTATCTCTCACTTCCTTTTAGTACAGTACGTATATTAACAGTGTCTTTGGCTTCTTCATAAGGGATTTTCTTTACTTGTTGTTGCTATACAAGGGTTGTAGTGTAGTACAGTGTAATGGGAAAACATGACTATACATAGTAATGTACTGGAGGGTGTCAGCAGTGCCCTGAATTAAAACCCATTTTTTGTTACTGTACTTTATACATTCATTATTTCAAATTTTCATAAACCTCTTAGGATGTACAGTATAGAAATGGGTGTTTACTATAGTACCATTGAATCGGTGAATCTTAAATTTTCGAGGTTAAATCATGCCAGGGAATTCTTAGGAGTAGTTTAATGTGCTTTACAGCACAATATTTTTACAACTATATCTGTACAAAACAGGCTGACCAGTGTTAACATGTCGACCGTCAATGTTAATATGTCGGCCTGAATGGCTTGGAATTTGACCACACGAACAAGCAGTAATTACACAATTGTGAGAAATGTATAAAAATTTATAATTAAAAATGAGAAATATATTGTGGAGGTAATCAAAATAGATGAATTTATTCCTAAACTGTACAGTAATTCCCCTAAATTTTAATTTAAGCAAGGGCTTAAATGAGTAGTTTGTGACACGAGCTACAGGGTACTGGTAATAATGTACTCTGATATTCTATATAGCACTTTCCATTGACATTACAGTAATTCTCAACTTAATGTGTAACAAACAATTACAATTTAGCTGAAAATCCTCAATAGTCAATACCGGACAAAGGTGAGGATCTAATATTATGAAAAATAGATTTTGTAAAACAAAGTACAGTACAAAAATACAAGTACAAATCATGAATAAATGTTTGTAATGCTTAAATGATATACACATTTATTGATAACACTTACACTATATTAGAAAACTTCAGATCATTCTTATCACATATACATCATCAGTAGTGTTTTCCTGGCAGTAGGGAAGTTTTTCCACAAGAACTATTTCTTACATTGTACAGTAATGTAGTATTTAAATATTCCTATGACTTCTGCATAATGCTACATTTATTATATTCATAACAATGTATTTCTGTTACAGTGTTGGTTACCCCAGACAGTTGCTTATATATTTTGTTGAATTTATCCTTCAAAAGGATTGCAAGATATCCAACAGAATATTTAAGAAAATGTGGGAGAAATGAGTGATTACACATCTCTTAACTCTAGTGGATAACTCGCCTTACTCATGGAGTTTGCAGTATGGAAAAGTTTGGACGTTTGCATGTAGTGTTTATTTCACATGCTTATTTGACTGTTATTTACCATCAAGTTTCAAATACTGTTCACTTCCTAATAGAAAGAGGATGTGGACACTATTTAATTCTCTTGAATGTTATAACTGCAGTCTCATTGTACAATTTCCATCTGTGCTAGTGTACAATAATGGCACAATTAAGTACAACACTTTTGCTTTAAAAGGCACAACCAAATTATTGACAGAGTACTAGCATAGTACTCTGGATCACTTCTGGGGGGACTATAAATACCTATAAATAGATAAAGATAACTGACTGAAGCACAAGTTAGTATTAAGCTATAACTTGATTATTATAACACCATAACACTAAAAGACAGTATGAGAAGAATATGTTGTAGAAGTTCATGAGGCTGGTGTATATTACACTAAAGCCCATACTAATAACCATTGTAACAAATTATATTCAACAGGTGTACAGCAGCTTTTATCTGATAACTGTGTTTTGCCTCTTAAGTCAATTTGAATTTTTCCAGTAAAAATAAGGCAGCCAATCAAGGCAATGGTACAAGTTCTGGGCTTTTTTTTTATTGCAAATATTTACATCAGTAATATTGATTGAAGCATTTTTACACTATTGCTTGATCTCAACACTTGAGACAAAAGGATATAAAACAATGTTCTTCTCTAAAATGAGACATATGAACATTTAAACTGGGAAAGGGGAAGACAAATGAGAACAAAATAATAGATGAAAAGCTTGACCTAGATGTGAGCATGGACTAAGGTTCCTCCATGTGTGTGGCACCATTTCCGCTTCCTTTAATTCCATTCATCTCCATATCGTATGTCTGAAAAACAAAGTTCAGTCGTCAAAAGCTGGTTTAGTGTTAGTTTTAGTTACTTATTTCTATGATGATCCTCAAGTGGCCCAATGCATGTTTCCCTTCTTGAGAACATTTTGCTTTCTGTATCCATTTTCTCATACTGTTTATGTTACCAAATGTCTTGCCTCAACACTTCTCCAATAACACTGAACTTTGGTTCATTATCAAGTGGATCAGTGTTGATCAAGTCTGGTTTTGAAGGAGCTCACACTTGGTACTGTCAAAGCACTCTGACAGATTGTTCCAAGAGTTTACAATTTTCACTCCGAAAAAGTTTGCCCTCACAATTTTCTGGAGTTGTGGCTTCTTCAACCTTAAGCTGTGGTGTTTTGGTCATGTCTCTTCATGATGGTATGTTTTTGATACCTGTTATCTCCCATTTTCTAAACATGTTTGTGCCATCACAGATGGTTTCTTTGAATACATAGTACTGTACAGTAGCAATGACTCCACTCTGAATTCTCTCCAAATATGCTCATTCCTTACCTTCTCTAGTTGGGTAAATCTGTGTATTACTCTCAATATACTCATCTCAGCAGCCTGTACTGTACTGTACTGTACAGTATACGGTTTATGTTTTTGTTGCCAGCTTCCAAACATCTGATCCATATCCATATGTTAACCCCATGTGTACAGGGTCGCCTCTCAGCCGAATAAAATCGTCTGGTGTTAGCTGGAGGGATTGACATATTCAATGGCCTGATACATCATCAAAGTGGAAAGGCTAAAGTATGCTTTCTACTACAATTTATGTACACTATTTCTCACTCAGATGAACCAGGGTTGATGATGTGACCCAAGATGACTTGGTTATTCACTCAAGGTCCACTGATATTTAAGATTAGGAGATAAAACACTATCTTCAGGCCCTTCAGACCATATGCAGTAAAGCAATTCCATACAGCGTGACTCTACAGCCCCACCAATTTCAAATCCCAGCAAGGTAGAGGGAGGGACTCAAGTAAGTTTATTCTTCCCCTTGATAATGAAATCAGACTTTATACCTATGAGTCACCAATGAGTGATCTGTGAAGAACTAAACCAATACAATTGGGCAGATCTCATCGAAACATTCAAATTCCTGAAAGGGATGTAAAAAGTTAACCTAGGCCATTTCCTTGCGATGTCATGCACCACCAATACAGGAGGACATAACTACAAGCTTGCCTAAGTTATCATGCAGAACGCATATAAGGAAATACTTTTTCACACATACAGTGGTAGACCCATGGAATGGTTTGCCAGCCCAAGCTGTAGAATTAAGAACAATACTGGGCTTCAAAATAGCCCTTGCCAAACTTATCAAAAACAATGGAGGGATCCTACACAGGCCACTGGCTTCCTATCCCTTGGCATGGCCATCTCTAGTGTGTGGTCATTAGGTAAATAAGGTAAATTTATAAAATTGCATAAATCATGTTGGTACCTTCAACACCACATACAGGATACAACATTACAGCACTAAATCTAATTTTTCATTTCACTCTATTTCAACATTTCCAATGCAGTACAGAGTACAGTACCCTTTTCACAATTTTATTTCATATAGAATCAATAGAGGCTAAATATTTAATTTATCAGAAAAAATGGCATACAGTGGTCCCTCGGTTAACGAACTCAATTCATTCCAGAGGGTTGTTCGTTAACCGAAAATTTCATTAACCTAATCCATTGTTTCAATTGGATTTTGGGTAATTGGTTCCAGCTCACCGAAAATTACATACAAAGTAAAAACAAAATGCAGTAAAGTACACTTACTTTGAGGTGAATATGTAGAAGGCTCCTGGTTGATGATGATGGGAATTAGAAGTGGGGGTGGAGGAGGAGAAAGGACAAGAGAAGGAAGTGGGGGTGGAGGAGAAATCACTTTTCAGGGGACCCATGCTTGATGGCGTCATTTCACCAACAAAATTTTAAGTTCATTAGGTGTAATTAAAGATTATTTTCTTTAAATCAACACTGCACTGCATTATATATTTTGTCAATATGTTAAATAAATTTCAGAATTACCAATAATTGTACTGTAAAAACGTAAAAATACTCTGTGTTCAAGAGACCCACAAGCAAGATGTTTCCTCCATTGAACAGAGATACAAACTGAGGCCTTGGTGGCTGATGGGCGCACCAAAAACTAGTTCCCTGTACTGCAATTATGTTAAATAAGTGTTAAAATGACTAATAATTTTAATATAAAACTTAGAAAAATATTGAATAACACAACCTTCTTGATATTTACTCCAATGGAAACGAATATAAGCCCTAGAACTGATTACTGTATTGGCAGACTAATCTTCCAGCTGGTGAGCAAGCCAAAACATGTTGACATGATTTCGTTAACCGAATTTTTGTTCATTAACCGAATTGAAGATTCTTATGGAAGATAATTCGTTAACCGAGGCGGTCGTTAACTGAGGGATCACTGTACATGTATTTATAAATGTTCATATCTGGAAGAACATCTGCAGCTGCTTCATTTTAATGCATGGACTGGCATTTATAAAGTAAAGCAAATAAAAAAATCAACATTATTTACCTAGGTATGTTAATGCCTAGCAACAACTCACCAGGCCAACATACAGGCAATTAAAACATCTAATAATTACTTAATTTGTAATATTAGGAGGACACGTCGCTACCTGGCATTTAATTGCAATTCTCAAAACCCCCTCCCGCACCCTCCATTACACGCATTGCTACCGTCATCTCTTGTCCTAGAGCGAGCTGTAAACAAATGTCAACTCTCGAGGGGTGGAGATGGGTGGGATGTCGACGTCGCATTCTGGATTATTGTATATCACAAAAACTGGTTTTTAAAAAAAACCCAGCTTTTTGTTCAATCCAGAATGCAGCGTCTAGCTTTAATTACCCGAGCAGGAGGTGGAGAGGGAGGTGGCATTGCGTATAAGGCTCCGCTAGCTTAGGTCCAGATTATATAGCAAAATACTTCCCTGCACTAATCTTTTTATTATATGCTGATTTTTTTTATTTTTTTTTTACTCAAATAACATCTGAAGCATGTAATAAATATTTAAACTACTATGAAAGGATACACATAACACATACTACATGTTTTTGGTGTAGAGTTAAGGGGTTTATATGGTATAGTGATATTAATAATAACAATTTATGGAAAAGCCGTTGTGGTTTTACGGGAAGTGGTTTAAAAGATTAATTTATATGTAAGCTAAGCAATTTAACCAAAGATACAATTATAATATGGGAGAAATTAAAATACTGTATTGACAACTATTAAAGTGTGTTTTTGTAATGGGAGCTTTTGTAAACAACTACACAGCCAGTTACAACTCTACAGTGGTATACTTAAGAATCAACTCGGGAACTACAGGTTAATACGAAAGCGAAAGTTAGTTTTTGTACTTACATTGTCGCCTACCTTGTATGACGGGTTGTCATACGCGGCGTTGTTTCTGGCGGAATTAATGTGAGCCTTTGCATGGCTCTGCTTTCTGAGAAGTATGATGAGGAGACCAAGGAAGCCCAAACAGGCAATGGCTGCAATGATCGCTACGGCAACCAGCGCTGGGTAGTAACCCTCACTATCCTTTGATTCCTTAGTTGAGGGATCTTACCAAGACAAGTGTTTTGAGTTACTATAAATTTGTATGACAATGGAATATTTCTAATATATTTTATATGTTAATTAATATAACACACATTTGCCTAAGAGGACTCAGGCAAATAAACTAATTATGAAAGGTACTGTATATAGCAGTCATCTGTGAACTATAATATCCTATATATATATATATATATATATATATATATATATATATATATATATATATATATATATATATATATATATATATATATATATATATACTACAACAACAGTGATACTGTATGTTTAAGTATGAGTTAAACATACAAACAACTTACCAACTTCACTTCTCTCAGGTTTAGGAAGCTGGCCAGCACGAGTGGTGATGGTGAGAACGTTGCTCTTCTTCTTGCGGCCATTGGACAGGTAGGCTTCTATCCACACCTGGTATTCAACATCAGGCTTTAATTCATGCAACAAGATTTTTTTCTCATGGCCAGTCTTGGGGACCTTGAAAGATTCTGCATCTACCCGCTCGTCTTCACGTAAATAGACAGCTCGGTACACATTAACGTACTTTTCTTCAGGCTCCGGCACTCCGGAATAAAACAGTTCTGCAGTCTGGGATGCCACCTTGCCAGCTGTTACCTCAATCTCAAATGCATAAGGATCTAGAAAAATGAAGCAGTAATTTAGTGCAATACGACATTAAATTTCTTTTGTACTGTACTTGCATAACACAGCATAATAAGAGTTAGGTAAAATTTTATGTTATTAATATTTACAAATGTTGCTTCATAAAAAAGAGAAATAAGGAAGAATTATGTCATGAATGAAGATACAGTATATGTAATCACCTTCTTCAGGAAGTGTAGTAAAGGTTATCGGCTTAGTATTAGAGACTTGTGTTGTTTGGTTCTCATGGGTGATGAAAACTAAGTCCACAGTATAGGAATGGCCTGGCTGGAGGCCTCGCAGGTCCATTTGGTCATTGTCACGGTGGAACAGCTGGCTGAACTTGGGGATCTATAAAATATTATCATCATATTAGCAAGAATTAAGTTTTTTGGGGGGCAAAAAAAAGAAAAAGATGTAAAGTTAAAAAAGTCATCATAGTCATCATTGATGTTTTACAGCCATTTTCCACGCTCATGTGGGTTATCTGCAATTACCCGATGGCATCTGTTTGGCAAAACCATAATGGGATGTCTCCTGCTCACCACTGCAAAATCAGGGCACAAGGCAAGAAAATGCAGCAAAGACCAGGGGATAGGCACAGAATTAAGGCTACTGCCAACCCATTGGGTGGGAACAGTTGGCATGGCAAGGGTGTGACTCCCTGAGGTAGTCAAAGACCATCCGCCTATAATAATTCAATATAGCATTGATAGAATATTTCTTAAGAAAAAAAATGGCTTATTTATGATAACAGTGCACCACTAACTGCACTAATAACAATTACATATGTGAAAACCCTATTAGAAAAAATATATTTCATCACATTTATATTTTTCCAATGCTGTTTGGACTAAGTACTGCATATCCTATTTAGCAAATAAAAAAATGATAGAAACAATATTTATTTTGTGTTTCAGTGTTCATACCAGTTTATCCTTCTCAGTGTATTTAACTTGTACACCATCAATGTAATGAAGCTCAAAGTCATCAAAGCCTCGCCAGGACACCTTCGCTGTAGTCTTGGTGATCTCAGAGGCATAAAGCTCAGCATTTATATCCAATCGAGGTAAAGGAGTGGTAGTTGGTGGTGGTGTAGCTGTAACAAAAATGGGAAATTTAAAGATGCTGTAATGAATTACTGCTTACAAGCCAATTTCAAGAAGACAACAATTCAAAGACTTTATTTCATCATCTAATTAGTTAACCAGTAACTACAGTACAGTACTATGTAGATACTGTACATTTATGCATTAGCTAGTATATGTGCACTGTATAGTCTTAGACACTGGCTTTATATCATCTGTGATTAATGACAGTAAATGTTCTCCCAACAACACCATCTTGTGTCCTTATTACATATATATAAATTAGACTATTTTTCTCTTACATAGTAAGGATATGGCTGCCCATGCTAAATACCTAATTTGTCAAAGGGGCACAACTAACAACTGTAACTAAACATATGAATTTAGAGTTATGCTCTGGACAATATAAGATACTGTAGCTTAATTATGCCTTACCTTCCTCCATGGTGGTGTAGGTAATTACTGGTGAAGTGACTGGCTCAGTACCATGCACAGTCAGCACAACCTGCATACTATACATGGTAGAAGGCTGCAGGCCAGTCAAGAGGTGGTCCCACTCTGACTGACTAATAATGGACCCCATGGGTACCAATATCTCTTGGGACCAAGTACTGGGGTCAGCTTGGCTTCTGAAATAATTAAATGACCATACAATAGCAATTTCTTACATATTATGGTATACTGAGGCTAACCATTCTATATTTATAAAAAAAAATAAAATAAAAAATCCTCAGTAGTATTAATGTTACACTAATTACTGCTTAAGTTACCTAAAATTTTCACTTGAAAAATAGGTATACAGTACAGTATTTACTGTTAATTTCCATCAATATAAAAAAGTTTTGTTCAACCACACTGAGCATGTAATGAACCCTAACACAAAAAAAAAGGAAAAAAAAAGTGCCTTCACACAAACAAGTGCTATTTAAATGCCATACAATAGTTTGTCCTTCTGTGACTGTAAATGTAAGATTGTTTCTGAAATTCCATTTTCTGATTAAGCTCATAACTTGTAAGTCAAATTAATGTACATACCATGATGACTGAGGATCGTCCCTAAGACCACATAACTGGAGTCAGTGGCAATAATCTTATAATCCTTTACCTCCCAATTACAAGCAAAGTATTAGAGATGACCACACTTATCAGACATTGATGATTCAAGTAACTAAACACACTTAGAACACAGGAGATGCCTATCAATCAATATTTCTCTTACAATCATTAATTCTTTTATTTTGTCACATATTAGTTATATTTTTATCATTTAAAACTCTGAAAAGTGATTGTGGGTCCCAGAGACCTAGCTACCAGTCCTTCAAGACAGTGCAGATATAACACACTGTACACTAAGCCTTGGTACACAAGAGGGCAACATGACCAGCAATGCAATCAACTATCTTCACAGCCCCCAACTGTAAAGTTGGGTACTCATTTAAGGCTTAGTAGACTAGTAGACTGGGGATGCCCCAGACGTGGACCAATAACCTACCATTTTTTGCCAAAGTCAGTACAGTAATAAATGTCAATGCTTGTACAGTACTGAAAATTCTTTAATTTACTGGACAGTATTAAGGTAATTTTATCAGGATACAGTACATGTACATGACTTAACATAAACTTTAATAAGTAAATACATTTGTTCACTTGATTCTAAAAAAAACTATTTCCCTTAATTTAAAAATATAAATAAAATCATATATATATGGCAGGAAGTTCTATAAATAGATATAAATTGAAGGTTATGATTTTGGCAGTGTTCATATTCTAGTGCTGTATGCTGCAAAAATAAAAAGTGCAAATTTTCCAAGAGCAATTTTACCATAATAGATTACAGCATATACTGTTTGTATATTAAGAAAGAAATAAGTTACATAAAAACATAATGGATTAAAGAGTATTAATAAATATACTTACACTGGATCATTTGTAAACCTAATAAGTAGTTCACCAGGAAGACCTTGGTAGTGTTTTGGGGTGGAGAAGAAGAAGTGAACATTTCTGGCATCTAGTGGGGTGACATAAGGTTCAGCAATGCCATCTGAAAAGTTGACATGGAAAAAATGTCGGATCATTTTTATTAAAAACAAATATTGATTTATTTTAAAACTTGTGCGTGTAGCATGAGTGTAGCTCATCAGGTCATGGGTATGGAAATACAGTACAGTGTCTACAGTACAGGGAAACAATTAGATATCCCTGCAAGTATGCAATGCTGGAAATATCCTGGTAAGGTTGTTATTATTGACTGTTTTGATGGCTTTTTCAGCACTGAATCAAGAAAGCAAAATGTCCCAACACCACAGCCAGTCCTCAGATAAGAGCATATTTCATATGAAAGTGCATATTACTTATGTAAATGATTGACAACTGCTCATCAGAAAAGTAGGAGCTGGTTCTGAACAAGTCCAAGCTTTCTGATAAAATTTGCCATGGTAAGATGATGATGGTGTTGTTAAAATATATGTTGAACTGTGCAATATCATGCCCATTACTAAACATAATGCATTTTATTTTAGTAGCATTGAAAGAAACCAAGTTGGATACACCAATGCAAGGCTTCCTATAGAGATAAGAATACCTGTTGCCTGGGGTTAAAAATTCCATCTTATGTGATCTCGACAGTCAAAATGTAAGATCTATGGAGGGGTGTCATCTGCATAGGAGTAAATAGAACTGTTTGTCACTGAAAGATCATTAATGTGTAACAAGAGAAGAACTGGTGCTAGAACAGAACCCTGAGGAACTCTGGCATTGATAAAGCAATTGTTAGAGAAAAGAATGCCCAGAACTACACACAAAAGAGCAATATGTGGGGTTAATAAGATACAAAAAATAAGAAAAACAGAAATTGAAGATGTAAAAATGGGAAAAAGTTTTAGGCAGAGCTATGACAAGGGGTTTGCTAAGGCAGTTTGGACATAATTTATTGTGACAATGGGAAGTAAAGGATGATGATGATGATGATGATTACTGTTGAAAAAGGTGCATGGAAGGAGGGGGTTGACCAAGGAGATGAAAAGATAGAATGAAGTATGAACTACAAGTACAGAAGATCGGCATCCACAAAGCAGTGATATACAGAATATGAAAGACAGGATAACACAGCATCAAGTGATTTATGGAGATGGACGTACTGTTGATGGTATGCTAGGTTAGGTGAAGCAACAGAGAAACACCTGGTAGATATCTTGGGGCCATGTTGTGGTGGGGGAACAACAATACGGATCATATCTAACATAGCAATAAAAATGGATAAAAGACAGGAAAAAGATTTTCTGAAAATTTTTGTTAACTTTGTTAACTGCCGCATGGTTCATGTGTAGTGCGGTCTCCTTGTATCCTGGAGCTAGTGGGTTTGGTCTTGGCAATATATTTATTAATCATACAGTTCACTTTACTGACTATGATGTTCAGGGTAATATCTGACTCTGGATTCTTGCTTACCAGCAAGTCAGGTCAGTGAATACCCCTCATCTCCTCCCTCATCCTATCATAATTGCTTCTGTAATATTTGAACCTTGGCCTGCTCTTATCATTAAAAAGGTGACACTTAAATATAAAGGAAAATGTCACATGATGGCTAGTGCCAACAGGGGCTAGATGTTCCAACTTTGCCACCAGCAGTTTGGGTGTTTGTTTTCCTCTGTAATGAGTCAGATCTTTCACATGTTGGAATAGGAAATTGTCTATCAGAGTTTATACAAAAAGAGTAGCAGGGCTATTAAGGTCATTTGGTGTAATTTCATTCCTCTGAATCATAAAACACTGTATGAGTCTCTTGAAGACTATAAATAATATCAGTTAAGATTATTTTTCCCTTAAGTATTAACTCATCTCACTCACCTAGACTTTGGAAAACATTATGGTACTGGATGCCAGAATAAAGGTTTTTGAATCCTTTTGGTTAAAAAAATTAGGATGCATCAATACTGAAAAAAATATCAAGTTTAGAATACTGTACCCAACTTAAGATGAGCAAAGTCAAGAAATAAATACTGCACAGTAGACGCACCTGCACCAAGGATAGGGTTTACGGGATGAACGATGGGTAAAAAACCAGTAGTATGGGTGTCACTCATTTCAGACCCGGGCGGCACAGGAAAACTCACAAGGGTACCTATAACATCATGTGCAGTTATTTAGCTACTAGGGGGGGCAAGAGGGGTTACATTCTCATAATACTGTACACTATGTTGGAAAAGAGGAAGTGGGTGAAATTAAGAGATGAGATTTCATGTGTTCATTGAGTACAGGGTGAGGAGTACAGTAGAGTATTACCAATGGAGGGAGGAAGACTTTTTAAACAAGAATTTGCCAACCCAAGTGGAAAACATTTTAGAGTAGTGTATGTGTTTGAGATAGTTTTTAGTTATTTGCTGTTAAAAGTGGAAGGAAAATATAGATTTTAAAGAGACCCATCCTGACGTACAGTACAGCACAGGGAGTCATGACTACACTTTGCCTCGTAATACGCTGTTTTGTCTATATACTACACGTTACGTAATTGATGAAGCATCCCACGAAAAACATCCAGCAAGTGACAGTTGTCCCTTGGCTAGAAAACACTAAGTACAGTACAGTACTGAGTTAGCTACACTGCACTACTCAGGAACTTATGTCTGATGATGTATAGTGAGGACTCCCTGGACTTCCAATAAATAAATAACTCGGCAAATGAAATTAAAGATGATATTAGTTAAGATCAGCCAATTCAAATACATAAAACAATCCTGTCATAAAAACATTAAATTGATTGTTAAGAAAAAAGATGAAGCTTAACATTAACTTATGCTATGGTAAAACACCTTGAAACAAACATGCAAGTTTTTTTTCAAAATGAATCCTCAAACAAAAACTTAAAATTATTAATCACAACAGATAAATATGTTCATGCAATAGCAGAATTCCAGCAAATATCAATTAGTGTGGAGCAAAAGCTTATCAGCCATAGTATAGTGTATTGTAGTGTACTTCTGGCCCACAAAAAACTTTGGCATTCATGGAAACAAATATAAAGTGGCCACCTATTGGGAGATGAATATGAACTGGTGAACTAAGGCATGTAACATTATGATATACTGTACTGTGTAAATTTGTTTTATTTGTTTATTACATGCATAATAGTTGCTCACAAAACAGTTTACTGGTACTACTGCTTGGTTTTGTGAAGGATGGCGAGTACTTTATTTACCTTCAGCTTGAAACTTTAATGATCATTTGTTGATTATTATACATACTGTACTTTATGCAAACTCATCTATGTGCAATACATTATGAGTACTGAGCACATATTTAAGAGCAATGACCTTGTTATTCATGCAACAACTAGCATATTATGTTATTCTCCTTACAGCAAAGCAACAAGTGGGTGTTTTACAGTAATTATTAAAAAAGAAAGAAAAAGAGATGCCACCTGGCCTTGGATACTCAGGGAAGTAAAGCCTTAACAGAAACAAAGTAAGTCCCTGTTCATTTACCGACAGTTCTTTTCTGTGGCCCCACCACCACCTGTTGAACTGCCACACCACACCACCACCTGTTGAACTGCCACACTACACCACCACCTGTTGATCTGCCACACTACACCACCACCTATTGCTCCTGCCACACTGTTCCACCACCTGTTGAACTGTACATGTTTGCACTCCACAATGATCTTACAGTAAATGATGCTTTTTCATTCCCTAATATTTCACTGTCCCTCCTGCTTGTGCCATCTCTCCAAATGTTTTTGTTCTGCTATAAAAACATGTCATGACAACCTGACAGCCAAAACAGTACACAGAATTCTTTAACAAATGTGTGAAATGTTACTAGGGAGTCCTAAGTAAAGTACAGTACAATACTAGGTGTGGTGATGGTTGTTGAAGTGTTTGAGGAAGATGCTACAAGAGTCCATGCATAGTGCCCAAGAGAACAAGGCATCAGAGATATTGATACATAATAATTGAGATTCCCAAGTCAGTTCCTGATTCTGATTTTCCTAAAGATGATTTTAAATTAGCTCATTTGTATCGCATTTCACATCACCAGTGAGAAAAGTGAAATACCGTGTGGGGTAAAATTACATTTACTTTGTTAATTAGCTAAAGCCAATAAGAATTCCCAATATTCCAGCCGATTTTATAATTGTTTTGACATAATGAGGGCATGATCACCACAAACTTGTGTATCAAGTTCTGCAATATGTAACACTACTTTCATAATACAGTACTGTACTGTTATGATAAATAATATAATCTATGCAGTGAAGCAAGAAGCATTTTGCAAGTGTGGCTTGTGGGAGAAAGCAGTGCTTCTGTACCCACCTGGGGAGTCACCTGGAAACTGCGTTGTTTCTACCACTTCCGTTGTACCCAAGAACTCAAACTCTGCAACACAATCATGCAACAGATATGCTCTGTACACAAGGAATGATGCTTACCAGTGTGGAGGTCCACACACACCATTACCGGGGATGGGATTAAGAAGCAGGAGTTGAAAACGATAATTTAAATATTATTAGTTTTGAAGGAGGAAAACATTTTGAGTAGACTTACCGGTACACCAAAAATTAAACAACACCAAATTTGACGCAATATAACACAAACACAATCTTTCACAACAAGACTATTATATAAACAAAAATAAACACACAATCAATATAAACAAACCCTGATGATTTCTTAAAGTGGATATCAATATACCTCAGTCAAAAAAAGATCCATCCCTTTGAAAATTTAAGAAAACTTTGCACTAGAGAGATGATACTAAAGACCAAGTTAGAAAAGAGGTAGTAAAGCATTGCAGGTGTTAAGATAGTCTATAATATGTTTAGTTTCACTGTTATAGAAAATGTTATTTCAATGTTAATTCTTTTTGTATTAATTTAACTGTCATACTACAAAGCAGGATATCATGTGTGTCATAAAAATACTGCATAATCTTTTTTACATAGGCATCAATGGCAGTTTATTAATACCTATGAAAATATAAATAATATTACAGTACATGACTAATCAAAATGAAATGCAGATGAAAAGTGAATTGTACACAAATTATCAAAGTACTGACAATAAAGAAGTTACTGTTCCTGACACACTGCTTTGTATATTTTTAAATAAGTTTTGAGAAGGTCTAGAGACCTTGGTTAAAAGTTAGTTGACAAACAGAGAAGAAAGGAAATACAGATGATAGTAAGCAGCAGCTAACACACCAGCTTGTGTGTTAGCTTAACTAAAATGCAGATTTCTTGGACATTGAGTATTACATTGTTTTTCTGTTAAGGCTTAGTGTTGTGGGCAAAAAGTTCTCTACCCTTAGCCAGATTCACATTGAACCTTCATTAGAAGTATACTGTGCTGTACAGAATTAAACTTTTAAAAATCACTTTGTTTTATAAATGTTATCTCATACTTCCATTCCCTTTTATTTTCCTTATCCTTCTCTTCTTTATCCACTTATATTACTTCATCCTTTGAGCAAAGGCTTAACAGTTCTTAAAGAATTCAATTTCCAAGAGTAATATTCTCTGCAAAATGGGAAGATCTGGTGATCAAAGATTCTGGTTATTGGGGATACTGTATTACCGTACCATAACAGAAAATTTATTTAATAACAAAATCTCTACTGCTATAAATTTTACTTCATTTATACGAGGAAAACTAGAATGTATGATAATTTATTTTATTGGTGTTTTCACCTCTCTGTTGTACCGCACATGAGTCATATGGAGAAGCAAGGACTCTTTGAACGGTTCACACCCTTTTCAACTTCACAGACCAGCGGAGAGTAATTTTTTTTTTACAGTAATTCCTCCCTACACGTGTCATCTTGGAGGTCCTCTCACGGTGTCTCTCCATACATATATGGTAATTAAACTCAAAATTCTTTGTGTTGTCAACCTAATAATTGTTGATCACTGTACTGTGCAGTAATGTATCTACCTCATTGTTCCTGTTTATGATGAGTAGATTAATTTTAACCTTAAATTCAAAATGATCCAAATAATTATGAGTACTACTGTACTGTATATTATACTTGTGTGATGACTGATCCAACATACAGTATAGACTTGCTAGAAGACAGTACAGTATGTTTTAATTACATAAGCCAGATTTCTGGGAGTAAGATGTACAATAACTTACAAATATTAAATTTAACTGTGCATGTCTTATTGGTCTTTAAGGGGAGCGTTTGGCTGAAAATCGGAAAATTATGAAATACCTGTATTCAGAAAAATTCTTGAGGAAAGCTGTTGCCTATGGCTATATGCTGACATATTTTTATTGTGTAATTCTTAATATTTATGTAGCTATGCGTGATATTTCTACCCCCCCCCCCCTCATTTAAAGGGCCCTTCTGTTTACGTAGGAAAAGCTGTATAAAAGCATTTATAATAATATTTTGGTGTAAAGTAATACCAATCACTTGGTAAAAATCAGTATCTGGCACTTTTCTCAGTTCACTAACCATGGGAGACCGCCGTCACGAGTCAGTTACCTATAACACATGCAAGAGTAAGGCACGATCTTGAGTTGCTCTCACGCCACCTTTATCAGCCTATATCTCAGAATAAATTTTTCTAACCTTCAAATCCCTAAGACTCAACCATTTATGGGCCAATTCTAATAAAACAAAAAATAATTAGTAGAATAACATACTATGCATGGCTGAACATAGAGGCTTGGTTTATTATTTGCCAATTTATGTTTATAAATATTTGAAGGAAAAAATGCTAAGTTAGGAAAAAAATTCATGCACCCAAAATGAAAGCGGTAATTATAAATATCAATATGCTACATTCAGAAGAGTAAATTACCTATATTATACATGAATTTCAACATAATTTAGCGAGAAATTATGGAGAAGTAGGATTTTGAAAATTGATAATATAAGGAAAAATCAGATATGAGGGATTGGGGATTAGGCAGAACCAATTCAGGGGTATGGCAACAATGTATCTGGTGTTCTTAATTGCTGACAGGAAATTGATATTGATTGATTAATTATTAATAAATTTCGTGCTTCAGCCGGACGCTCCCCTTAAGGGTTGATTAATATATACCAATTATGTGAAGGCTTAAAATAGCAGAAGGTATACTGTAATACATAAGTTCTGGAAGTGGGGTTAAAATAAATATAAAATATAATAAGAAAAATCAATAGCAGAGAATGTCACTGCCACAACCACTCACCTACACCTGAATGGGCTGCACACTGCCAAGACCTACAGCACGTCTCCCCAGGAAGAGTAATGAGCACAGCATTTTGGGGTTCACAGTTGAGTTCTGGAGGGGGTATGGAGGGCACTGGAGCACAGAGGTCACGACAGGTCACATTGCCATAATTACAAGAGCATTCTTGTGAACAGCCAGTTAGTTCTCTTGGGATTTCATCATAATTGTTGAAAGTCTGACCCATGTAGACACAAGCTGAGGTCATGATGCATTTCACTTGGGGACAACATCTGCAATGTGTAAGAGACACCTTATGATAAAAATGAAAACATTCATATGGAAGGTGTAGGACAATCACCTTTTGGGAGTGTCATTAAGTGTAGTCTAGGTAGATAGTTAAGTAAAGGTATACGTAATGTAATGAGTTCATCACATTCTCTGAGTGAAAACAATTCAATATGAAAGTGATGCTAATTAAAACTTGAAAAATATTATGAAATCAATCTTACACTGTAGTACTTATTTAAATCATATTGTCATTAAAAGGTGTCAACCACTGGGTGGCAGCTATCAGAGAAGAAGATTACTACCGAGTCATCACCAAATTGAACATCACTTAATCACTCCCACTTTGGTCCTGCACTTTAGTATTAGTCTACTATATTGCAAAGCAAAACTTTACTCCTGTACAATAGCTGTCAACCACTGAATACATGTACAGTACAGTATATGATTTTAATCAATAACTGACATACAAAATGCATTGAATATTTATTCAAATTTGCCCATAATTTGCATAGTACTACATAGTATTATAATTAGGCTGCAGTAATAATATTTATGTTAGTACTTTAATAAATAAAAGTTTCATCAACAAGTTTACTGCATTAATTCCTTTACATAGAACAATAGGCAATCCTACAGCACAGAACTGCCACCCCAAACGTTTATGTCAGTGATAAATGTATAATTGTTTTCAAATATCTGTACTGTACTGTACTGTACTCTAAATTATCGTCATACCTAAAGTAATATCAGTAATCCTTTAAATACTGTACAGTATTTACCATAGCATTATGCATGCTGGTACAGTAGTGTACAGTATTGTATAACACAGACACACATGAAACAATTGCCCCTTTTTTGCCTTAATGTGAACCTGCTGTTTTAGGAGAGAACTGTTGCCTAACTAAAGATATTTAATAGTAGTGTAGAGACAAGAAGGCAAGAACTGATCGAGATTAGTATGGAGGGAATTAAAAGACTAACAACTCCAAAATAATGAACTGCACAGTACTACAGTGTAATGAGTTGTAAAGAATACTGATTACTTCAACATACAGTATCCTGTATCTCAAACTATCAAGTGAGATATACAGTGAGTATAGCTGTCAGTCAACTGATTTATTAACTTGAGAATGGTAAATAAATTTTATTAACATACTTTGGTGGTGTAGGAACATAGTGAGGGTCCTGGTCCCATTCAAGGCAATTAGGATCCTTAAGGTCCAACCCAAAAGTAACTGGACACTCAATGGCAGCGCAGTGAATCTTCATATCTTCTTTGCAGATGCAGAAGCTGGCACAATCTTCAAAGAAATCTTGCCCAGGTTTGTAATGACGACCATTACGGGAACACATCTTTGAAGTATCAATGTCCACACCGTCTGTCCCATCTAAATTTTTCAATAAAAAGGCATATTATTATTATCATTGCAATAATATCAACATTTTTATGCATATTTACAGTTTCTTCATATTATTCACACAATTTCTGCATAAATAATAACCATCATATGATGGCACACATAATACTGTACAGTACTGTATCATCTACCATTCACCATCATAAATGGAGGATTAATTTGTAAACCCCATTCTATGACTAAGTCTGGACAAAGCTACTCATGCATCCATATTATATTTCTAGTCTTAGATTTAAAACCCTGAGGGCATTAGCAGCTGGAATTAATTAATTTTAGTTACACCTACCAGCTAAAACTAGTGCACTAAAATGGACCACTGAAGGTCTGAGGGCAGAGTCATGGTATCAAATCAGATTTGTTCACAAAATTTGTCTCCTGTTGGCAGGATCAACCATTAAGTTCAAGCTGTCTTTGTCACATTAATTGGGAGCACAGAGGGTACATCAGTTCTAAGTGACAAAGGTATCGCAAGCCAGATTGATACAGGTCAATCAATCAGCATACCGTTCTCATATCTGAAGGTTGGTGACCACAGTCTAGATACAGGCAGAAGGTGGTACTTTAAACTTCACATAATAGTGACACACCACACAAAGTTATATAATTAAGGTATACCCTACATATACAGCACAAGAAGGTAAAAAACCTCATCTTATAGCTTTCTAGTCTTAGCTGATGACCTACTACTGTATATGCCTTGGAAGAACGGGCTTGACACACCCCTTGGAAAGGTTTTCAGCAATATGATGTCCCTGAGTTCTTGAGCTATGACTGTGTATGCCACTTGTGACATTTGGTAACTACAATGAATCAATATCTTCAGTGTTGTACATACAGTACATTGTAATAGAAAATAAAAACCAACTGACCTAACAAAGGCCTGGAAATGCTTCAAAGAATTTTTTTTTATCAGTTTGCCAATGCCCTTAAAAACTAGCATAAAACTTTACTATAGTGACGTCATATTTGGTATAACAGACATGTCTCATAACTTAAGACCGAAAGCTAGTAATTAAATAAATAATTTGTTCTTTCCCTCTTTCTATCTTTAAACCGGAGTCACCAACAGGTAACAAATAAGGTGTGACATCATGACTCATTGCCGTCAAATTTTAATGTCAACTGTAATCTCTAAGCTCCCTTTCAGGGCAAAAATTTTAATGGGAATTTGTAGTTAAGTAATTAATTAGTGTCAGCCACCAGTATACTGGGAGTTTCCTGAGTTTTAGTCCTGAAGACTTGGTGGAATAATAAAATAAGCCACTTTGTAAGACCATAAATAGTGCTGTACCGTACCGTCCACAAGCCACCAAATGGTCAAGACAAAGTTAGTTTACAAGATTGATGTACTGCATTATCCACACAACCACAAAAACACAAAGAACAGTTTTACGAAGGTGCATGACTTTAAACCATAACTTGAAGTAAATAGTTGCAATATAACAACTGTTCACGGGATTGCTGTACTGTACAGTGTACAATACTGACATTAGAAACAGGTGTGGTTGCAATTAATGATAAATCACAGACACAAATCTTTTAAAATAGGCTGTTGGGAAATTAGTTACAGTATTTATAATACAGTGCAGTACAATAAGGGTATCATGCTCAAAATTTTAGATATAAATTATATATATACTGTACATAAACAAAATTATACAATTTAAAATAAAGATTACCGTAAATAAAACAAACATGCATAAAATATTAAGCTATTCCATTTAAAGTTACAGTATATTACAAAATAAATTAAAGTATAAAATAGTTATACCACATGCATACCAACGATGGAGTCATCTAAAAAAACAAAACAGAATGTAACTACTGTATTACTTAAGTCTGACTCACTGAGTACCGTACATCAGTAGCTAACCCTTGTGGGGATACAAGTTCTAAAAGTGTACACCGTGTTAGTAAAAGCCAACACATTAATAACTACCACTTGTGGCCCATATTGTTTATCAGTGCAATAATAATCATCTTATATATAACCGTAAAACAAGCATGGAATGTAGTAGACAATAAGCGTACATATAAAGCCACATCCCACTAATCCTGTTTATATCGCTGTTTATACAACTGATAATACTGCAGCCCATGTGTTCCTGCACCCCATCATTCTTGAAGCCAGTAAACTGTTGTAGTGCAAGATTTATCCTTCTGTACTTCTTCAATAAAGGTTAATTTCTTGTTTTCCTGTGTGAAAACTAAATCTTATTGAGTCTATATGTGAGGCGTATACTTGCTGACTAGGCTACATGTAGTCATGAAACATCTAGTAGCCCATGAGAAAAGTATCCTCACCAAAGCTTGAACAAAAGCCCTTCTAAGTGTTTCCTGCACCAGCCCAAATATTTTTCTACAGCAACTGAATACCTTTAATGATAGTCTTGTTGGAGACAGGAGCAAGTAGTTCCTCCTCAGTAACAACAGTAGCCTCTGTACTTGCAGGATGGTGAGGAAGCTTTCCATTAGTTGATGGTAAGTAGGAATCAGGTCTTTGTTCTTTTGGTCTGTTCTCTTTAAGATGAAGATTCTCAGTATGTCCATCAGCCAAATCAGGGTGTACACCATGCTCATTAAGCAAGTAAAGATTCACTTCATCATCTGTTGGTAAATGTGAGTTCCCTTCTTTTTGGTGAGGTAAATAAACATTATCTTCATGTGTGTCATATATATTCTCCTCTTCTTCATTTGGTAAAATTGACCCTTCTCTACCATCAATGGGTAGATGTGAGTTTTCTTCAAAGTCACTGGATGAGAAGGCACTGTCGTGTTCATCTGTGAGAAAATCAGAATTATTCTGTGTTATGATGCTATGTGAAATTTCAACATTTGTTGTAGGTGTTATATTGTCAATACTGTCATTATCAGGTAAACCAAATGAAAGATTACTCTTTATCCCATCATCTGAGGGAGAAAGAGTTAACTGGCGATTATCAAATAACGTAGAGTGAGGTGTTTCACCTTTGTTTGTAGATGAACCAACTTCATTTTCATTTACACTGTCAGGTAAGTATGGTGGGTTATCTTCTCTGTCATCATTAGGTACATGTGTGCCAATTTCATCAGGAGGTAAAACTGATGAAGTATTTGAGGAAACATTTGCATCAGCACTGAGTAAATGTAAAGTTTTATGATCTTGTGTGTCTGACAAATGCTCAAATTCATTTTCTGAAATGGCAAGGGAAGATTTTTCTCTTGTGCTTTCAGTGTTTCTAATACCTTCAGTAAGTATAAATGAGGCATTATGTCGAGATGAGGTAATTTTGTTTAAGGTGTTAGGGAAACCATGGGATATTTCTTTTGTTATATTTCTATTGATGTCAGAGTTTTCATCTTGCCTATGTGATACAGCTGAAGTATTGTGGGGGACACTTCCCAGCTGATTATGCTTGTTGAGCAAATCATTTAAAGAAATGAAAGATTTCAATGGTCTCCCAGATGCAACCTGGTCTTCAGGGATGAGTGTGTTCTTGGCAGGATGATGACTATCTGTGATATTAACATGTTTGTCTCTGGTTTCACTTGTGGGTTTAGCGTCATCTGTAGCTTCAACAAGAATTGACTGAGAAATTCTGCCAGAATCCTTGTTTCCATCTTGGGGTTTGCTCATCATTAAAACATTTTCATGTTCATGTGCATTGTTTGGCTGATTGATGTGGTCCACGCTACCAGTGTTAAAATTCACACGAGGATTATTTGTCAAATTTTCAGAATTCAGAAGTACATTGTGGTTGAATAAGTTGAGGAGACAATCTGGTACAGTACAACAAGGGTCATCAGGGCTGGGTACAAGTGTACAGCTGGTGATGGAGTCCTGTGGTACTTCGACATGAGGACACCGAGGCTTGCAGGTCACCTGGCCATCGGCTTGACACATACACTGACGGCCACACTCTGTCTCTTCCATGAACTGCATTCCAGCAACGCACCCTAAGTGTGCTGGACCAACTTCAACTTCACCTATAATAGACCACATATGATGCTGGCACCTCCAATGTCCAGAAGACTAATTCAATTTTTTTGGGTACTACTGTATTTGTCTATGAACCAAAAACAGTGCATTATTGTGTACTGTATCTTAAAAAATACAATACAGTATAGATAAATAATGTAGCAAAACTGTTGATATCTTATGTTTTATCATTCATAAGAAATAAAGGACACTCCTACAAGTCTTAAAAATTAGCCAAGTATTAAGATAAAATATAAATGCAGTACTGTATACTTGATAAGCCAGATACTGTACAAGTTGCGTATGCTCACTAAAATCACATTCTTGACATAAGAGGATACAATGTGCTGTACTATATGGCTGGGTGTCATATTGTAGTATGGCTAGATGTTGATATATAACAACTACACTACTGTAATTCACTTTATATAAATTCAACAGATAATCATAAATGAAAGAATACTGAAGATGACTACAGTATATTGTAAATGGTTCCACTAAAGAGTAGAGAGTATGCCCTGTGAATGAAGTTAATGGATCACACTTCATAAGTATTTGTAAGTTTTAGTTATCCATAAAAACTGTTTCTGCCAATAATATCCACTAAAATATTATAGCAACTATATAAGCTGCTGTTACACTTAAGATTAAAAATCCATAATTCAAGCTCTTTAAAGCAACTTCTCATTGTTAAATCATAAATAAAAATTAACAATTACTGTTTTATATATATACTGTATATATAATATATATATATATATATATATATATATATATATATATATATATATATATATATATATATATATATATATATATATATATATATATTATGATATTATTAGCACTGACAAAAAAGTAGTAAGGGTAACTTGTGATGTAAATAAAATACTGTATATAGTATATGTATCTCAGTCTGCTAACAAAACATATCTATGTATCTCAGTCTGCTCAGAAAACATATCTTACTTAGTCAGCTCACTAACACATCATCAACAATACACTCTAGAAAATCGAATTTGAAAAACTGTCCCTGAGACAATGAAAACTCTGTCAATTCAATGCATGAGTGAGTTGCAGGTTGCTGCTGTGAACTCAGTGTACTATTTGACAAGATGCTGACCATTTTTAGGTCACAAATCACTTAAAGATTTAATTGATTTTTGCTTGGTTCAGGCAATGTGAATGAGAAAACAGTCAAAAGTATTACAGTATGCGGTACATTATGCGAGTGTGGCCGTTTTTGTGAAATACTTTATATTATTTTGCATGCAATTAAAATTCAAAATTGAATTCAAAAGACAAGTACAGGTGCTCCTCTACTTAAGAACGTTCAACTTAAAAACTTTCAGAGATACAAACATCATCACAGAGGGGGGTTACCTGCCAGAACATGTGTTTAATGTGGATGAGACTGGATTATTTTGAAGAAAATTCCAGATAGAACAAACATTACCTAAAAGGAGAAGAGTGAGCCAGGTTTTAAGGCTTTATTAAAGGGTATAGCTGTACTAAATATCCATAATCTTTTAAAAAAAATTTACAATAAGTTTGGTATCTACAGGAGTAAAGTTGGACTTTCAAACAAGCCTCAGGAACATAACTTGTTCGTAAGTAGAGGAGTACCTGTAACATATCATGCAAAATGTGAGGTTGCTTATATTAAAAGTTAAATATTTGAGTAACATGCCACACATCAGTTCTATGACACATAAATCACAAACACACACATATTATATACAGCACAGTATATATATATATATATATATATATATATATATATATATATATATATATATATATATATATATATATATATATATATATATATACTGTATATATATATATATATATATATATATATATATATATATATATATATATATATATATATATATATATATATATATACATATATATATATATACACACTTAGTGTATACTGTATATGTGTGTGCAAGTCATGCAATTAATTCAGGAACAACATATTAGCTATATTATAAGAACTTACCTGTTTCTACAGTGCCATCCAGGAGTCTTGCCTTTGATGTGGAACTAACAAAGTCTTGGAATGCAACACGAAACTGATAAGGTGTAGACGGTTTGAGGTCGTTGAGATACAAGACAATTTCATTAATGCCTATTTTGGCCTCACTTACAGGTATCTTTCTCTCTGGCCAAATGAGGGAATCAGGACTGTAGAGGACCATAAAGTGCTGATCATCAGATGACTGGATCTGATTCATGACAGAGTTTGATACATCTAATCTAATCATCACTGTGGTAGAATTGACTGCCATCACCTCCAAGATATTTAGGTCGTGAGTCCCTAAGTCCTCAGCTCTGTTTTTCTTCTCAAGAATATTGATACTGCTGTGGTTGTGGAAATCATTTATTCCATCCTCAGGCATATGAGTATGGTTGCTGTCTTCATGAGCGTGGAAATGAGTAACACCATCCTCATGGGTGTGTTCATTACCTTCAGCCAAACTATCTATGTGGGTGTGATTGTGATCTTCATCCATTTCCTGACCGCCATCCCACATATGAGTGTGATTGTGAGTTTCATTCATATCATGTTCCTGATTATGGGTGCTATTCATGCCAACTACATGAGGGTGGCTGTGTGTCGTACCACCTTCATGGGTGTGGGTGTCATTTGTGCCATGATCATGAGTGTGATCCATGGTATGGTCATGAGGGTGGCTGTGTGTCGTACCATCTTCATGGGTCTGGGTGTCATTATCATGAGTGTGATCCATGGTATGGTCATGAGGGTGGCTGTGTGTCGTACCATCTTCATGGGTGTGGGTGTCATTATCATGAGTGTGATCCATGGTATGGCCATGAGGGTGGCTGTGTGTCGTACCATCTTCATGGGTCTGGGTGTCATTATCATGAGTGTGATCCATGGTATGGTCATGAGGGTGGCTGTGTGTCGTACCATCTTCATGGGTGTGGGTGTCATTATCATGAGTGTGATCCATGGTATGGTCATGAGGGTGGCTGTGTGTCGTACCATCTTCATGGGTCTGGGTGTCATTATCATGAGTGTGATCCATGGTATGGTCATGAGGGTGGCTGTGTGTCGTACCATCTTCATGGGTCTGGGTGTCATTATCATGAGTGTGATCCATGGTATGGTCATGAGGATGGCTGTGTGTCGTACCATCTTCATGGGTCTGGGTGTCATTATCATGAGTGTGATCCATGGTATGGTCATGAGGATGGCTGTGTGTCATACCATCTTCATGGGTGTCATTTGTGCCATGATCATGAGTGTGATCCATGGTATGGTCATGAGGGTGGCTGTGTGTCGTACCATCTTCATGGGTCTGGGTGTCATTCATATTGTGTTCATGATCATGCATATTGTCCATGTTGTGCTCATGAGGATGAGTATGTGTTACACCATTTTCATGGGTATGAGTATGGTTGTGTATTCCAGTGAAAATATCATGATTATTGTGAGCTTGTTGACCATTTTTATCATGGTCATGTGCCTGACCATCATGATCAGTGTGATTGAGAGTTTCATCCATGCCATGTTCATGAGGGTGGCTATGTGTTGTACCATCATCATGGGTGTGTTCATTGAGGTGTATCATCATTTCTTTTTCAGGCATTACAGTGGTTGCAATATCTTCTTCAGGCATCATTGCATCCACATCATTTGGTATTCTCTCTATCTTGCTTATATTCATCAGAGCCTCTTTCTCTGCTCCTGTCATATTCATCATCATTTCTTTCATCTTCATTTCTTTTTCCATATCAGTCATGTTCATCTTCATCATCTTCTTTTCTAATTCTATAAAAAAATATAAAATCAAATTCTAAATCAAAGATTGCTTCAAATCTATTAATGTTTATCTACTTTTCACTAACATAAATTAATATCTTAAACAAGCATCCATCTCTTGCAGGTTGCTCCATCTGAATTACTTTGGTCAATATACTTTAGTAACTCCACAATTACAAAATGTCAATTTTTTCACATTAATTTACAATAAAACATAAATGTTCAATACCCAATAATGTTTTCAAAGAAATTTTGTATCAGGTATGGAAGCCTTATGGTCTCATATTAACACAAAAATAATTAAAAGGGTATATGAACACTTTCACTACTCGAGGAGAAATGACACTTATTGGGAACCAAACTTAGAACATCATGAAGCAGTGAAAGGGTTACATGTCAAGATATACCTGCCAGGAGATAAACTGTCATGTGTGTGTACATAAATAACCAAAAAAAACAAAAGTACTGTACTGTCATAAGGTACTGTAACTTATAATGTTATATGAGTTACTTTGTAAAGAAGATCTGCAGGCATGGACTTGCACACACACAGGAGTAATTAAGTCTGGTGTGTTTACCTGTGATGTTGGCCTTCATGACATCAGGGGTTTCCGCATCACACACAGTGATAGAACAGCAGGCATCTAGAGGGTCAGGCAAAGTATCACAGCGTTTGGGTGTCGCAGACACAACCTTCAAGGGTGGACATCTAAAGAAATTTATACCAAATTAGAATTACGAAAAAGATATAAACAGCTTCAAGAATTAAATAAATAGAGCTAAAGAATAATTCTAAATCTACAATGGCTTTAAATTGTGTGCCTTTCTAAATTAAGGAAGGATACAGTATTTAACTTTTTTATTTTAGAGCTTGTTACATTATTTTTTATTTTCATCCTTTTCACCACTGATCGACTCATAGTTGGTTGGCTGGTCAGTCACGTCTCTGTTATGCACTGGAGCTAGTAAGAACTAGCTCCAGAATGTAACTGTGCTAATGTTGGTCAAGTCTGGTCTTGAAAGAACTCACACTCGGTGCTATCACAACATTCTCTGACACATTGTTCCAAGAGTTCACAACTCACTCCAAAAAGGTTTGTCCTGACAATTTTCTGAACTTGTGGTTTCTTCAACCTTAAGGTGCAACCCCTAGTGGGGCGGGCATCCTGGTATGAACACTTGACTGAGTAATGTCCTCTGAGGTGTTTATAAACTTCTATTAAGTCACCCCTTACCCGCCTATAGCTAAGCAATCTTATAACTATTAATATCTTATTACACCATCATGGAATCACTACCAGAAATTTGTTTTTGTAAAATGATTCAAAACTATGAAAAGACTTAGAAGTCACTTGCATATATTTTCAATACAGTGCACAAGTAAATTTACCCAGGTGAATGAGTACATAAGGCAGAGTCTCTTGCTCTTACTGGCATCTCACGCATAAATACAAGCCAATGTGGAATTTTCAATCCCTGTGTTGAATTAAATACTTCACAAAGGATTCTGTAAGTATCACCCTGCCTCTGTTAAAAAAACTATAAAATTAAATATTTCTTAGTAAAGTACTATGTACTGTAAATACAGGTTTTAATGAAGCTGGTCAACAAACCTGGGGGTGCATGAGACATCACCAAAGCCCAGGCATGTGCATGAAGTCTCACAACCATTGTAGAATTTCTCATCCCTGGCATAAGTGATGTTGCCTTCTGTACAGCCATCAGAAGGAAGAGATGGGGCCCGAGCAGCATCAGTTGCAGCTTCTGAAGTTGAATTACAAACTCTCAACTTACAGCAGTGGTCCTTGGGGTCTGGAATATACTCACATCCAGGCTCCGTCTGTGAGCCATCCTCGTGTGGAAACTCACATCGTGGCTGCAAAAAGAAATTACATTTAACAAAAGCTACAAGTCTGTGACAATAAGTTTGAATGTTAGCAGAGGATTTTGTAAGTTTTCAGAAAGGGTTTTGTGAAGCATACACTTATTAATGCTTCTGCCATCTTACAAATCTCTATAATATGTTTGTGTGGTATTAGTTCTCTGCCTTCACAATCAAGATTTCTCTAATAACTCTCCTTCCCTCACACATATGTGGATACATAAATACAAATTTGTGAGTGGACAGCCAGACACTTTCCCAAACAGGTGCTGTGTATACATGTACACAAACAAAAGTTGCATGTTCTAGTTTCTATCTTCTAAGATAGATACTCTCTCTTAATGCTGTTACAGATATATTCCTTTATTGTGTATCTCTTCCACAACTAACTTAAAAGGTTTCTTTAGGAAGTCTTACTACGTACCAGTAAATATTAGAATTTCCTTAACTTCCCAAAAGTTATCCTTTATCTTTTAATTGTATAATTAAATGCCAGGTAGCGACGTGTCCTCCTAATATTACGTATTAAGTAATTATTAGATGTTTTAATTGCCTGTATGTTGGCCTGGCGAGTTATTGCTAGGCATTAACATACCTAGGTATAAAGCTAGACGTCGCATTCTGGATTGAACAAAAGGGATGAGCAGCTTTTCAGTTTACTGTACATGTCCTGTACTGTAGTTTGTTTCTATTTGCTGAACCCAGCATTACTGAGGGAAACACTTGAAACACACATAATATATTTTCCTGTCTATTCTTGAGTTTGGCGAATTTCAAATGGCATTTGTTGTGCTACAAAAATTAACATCAGTTTTAAATGTGTTTCTAAGTCTTGATTCTACATCCAGTACATTGTTATTAATTACAGTTACTGTACACTGTAAGTAATCTCGCTGTGAGTTGGAATCTTCGATCCCAGAACTCTCCATAAGCTGGATTTTTTTTTTGGGGGGGGGGGGGGGGGGGACATTCAGAGGAATTCCAGGAAAAATCTTTCCATTCTGGGTATTCAAACAAATTTCCGTGATATTGCATCATGCACATTTCCAGAAAATTCTGAGAAAATCTCTCAGTTCTAGGTATTTTAATGAATTTCCAAGAGATTGCACCATGATCCAATGCAGGGACATGTGTCAGGCAAGTGGGTGGGCGAGATGCTTGAGTAACTTAGGCTGTAGGCTCACACGCTATGATTGGCTATTGCACCTCCCAGCCTACATAATACGTATACATAATCTATCTAGAGTGTACAGCACTGCCTTAAACATATACCCTTTCCTTACCTCACACTCTATCTCACTGTTGTTGCTGCAAGAACAGCGGTAGTCACATTCATCGTGGAAGACATCACCTGAACGGTAGGTGCTGTTCTTGAAGGTGCAACTTCCTTCTTTGTGTCCAGCAGACGGGTCTGTTTGAATAGGAGTAAAAGATGAAGATTTTAAGTAATGCCCAAAATTTGCTTTTCTTCACAGCTTTAAAAAGATTATGAAAAAACATTTCACTTTTAACTCAAGGTATTGATTCAAGCAATAGAGTACAGTACTGTGTCTCTCAGATCCTATCAACAAACAAATGCCATAAAAACTGAGGATAATGGATATGACTAATCCTAAGAATTTTATATTTTGCAAGTAGAGTTACTGTACAGGTATATGTAACACACTATGGATGATAACTCTTACACCGTGTATCATACCATAAGCTTGAAATTCTTCAAATTCAATAAAATGTTCAGCATATACAGTATTCAAAGTTTAAGACTATACAAATGTAGGAAATTTCTAATACAGTTTAACAATTAATTTAAACCTTACTAGCTATTCGGGCAGTTGGTTAATTCTTTGTTACTTTGTTATGAACTTTACTATCAGGTGATAATACTGGAGGAAACCTGCAATGTTTGGTAGTAAGGGTCACACTAGATAACACCCTTCCCACATGTGCCTTGGGACAGGACTTGAACCCAGGACATGGTAGTGAGAGATAAGCACATTACTGCTATACCACCAACAAGAATGATGAACAATAAACTTACCAGGCACACATCCAGAATCTAGGTCTGATGCATCACCAGTGAATCCTTTAAGACAACGGCAGTATCCAAGTGTCAGGTCACTATCAATATCACTAAGCCTAAGGTCCTTTGAGGCCATAGTACCAGAGATGCACTCAGCATTTTGACCACAAACAACATTTGTGCACTGATTATAGGCTGTGGAGAATGAAAAAACAAGAAATAAATCAGAGGGAATTCAAAGATATTTACCATAAATAAATTTTGAATGTTACCTATTTTGACTTAAAGATAAGGAGCAAATGGAAGTATGCAAAGCAGTATTGTATTGATATATAGGAGTTCAAAAAAGTTTTACTTTTTGCTGTTTGAAAACTTTTCCCACAATGTAGGGTGAGCTGAAATAAATACAAATACTGTTAATAATTTTTACCCTTCATTCATTGTCATTCATTCATTCTCACTTCTGTCAGAGACTTGTTCTGCTATGGTACAGTACTTCCCCTTCTACAACAAGGCCTTACAATTGGTTTTATCTTGTCAACTCAAACAAGCTAGCACCATGTACTTCCTTGATAATTACTGAACACCATGCTCTCCTTTCATTCAAGTACATTACTGCTTCCTAGAAGTCCATCTTTACACTTCTAGTGTGTCCTTCACCCCATCCTTCCTCTTCCTTCTTGTTCATCCAATCCTTTACCTTCTAGTCTCTCAAGACATCTATTTTATCAGAACAGAACACGTTCTGCTCTCTGCTTGACACTTCTTTCACTTCCATATCTTTTTATTTATGCATTTCCTTTCCTTGACACCCTTTGTACCCCAAGTGTTGCTCTCAAGCAAATCATTTCTGTTACTGGTAGTACTGTATATTCCTTCCTCTTCCCTCACAGTCCATCCTCCATACCCATATACTGTAATGTCAGTTCAACTATTTTCCTTAAAGTCCTCAATTTTGCATCCTTTTGACACCCCCCTCTCTCTCTCTCTTGATACATTTCTCAACTACTCTAGTTTAACTACCTGTACTCATAATTTCACTTGGTGACACATCCACTTCCTTCACTCTATCTCTATTCAATATTGCATTGATTTCTCTCTATCTCCCTTCACTACTAATTTTCATCACTTTACTTTTGTTTATATTCATTATCAACTTTCTTCTACTGCACATTTTGAATGATTGTTTAAGCAGACAGAACCTCATACTGTGCTCACTAGTAGAGTAGGATCGAGGCTTCAATGTGTATAAATTTCAATGGGGTGTTCTTTATTTCAAGGTAATGACTTGCACTGATAATTTTGCTATAGCCATAATTCACACACAATATTATTTACTACTGTTTGTATACCAGTAACAAAACCATCTATGTACAGTAGCTAAAACAACTATCTGTGCAGGTGGGGGGTCGATATGCTCCCAAATTTTACGTGTGACTAGTGAAAGCCTTCATATACCAAAATGTATCATCCATGGTCTCATATTGTTTCCCACAAAGTATGCACATATAGTTGTTTTAGTTACTGTACATTATTTGTATATCTACACTGACTATGCACACTCTCAACAAAAACATCTCAAACACCTGGCCACGATGGATGTGAGAATGAGCAGAATGGGGCTTGTCATCTCGGAATGGTTTCAGATTCTTTGTTCCTTTTTACAGATTGCATAGTGCTTATAGCGTTCAAGAAGTTTTTGGTGAGAGTGTACATATAATACAGATACAGTAAGTGCACTGTCTATATACATGCTGAATCAATGTAAATTTGTATGACAGTATGACATCTTTTTATCTAGTTCTGTAATTACTTTTATATAATTTTTTACTACATAATCATTACCAGTACCATATATAACTCAAGAGCAGAAGTCAACCTCACCTTCTCTTCTATCACTGGCACAACGAACAGTGACGCAACATTCATCCCTTTCATCGGGTTGCTCACTGCACAAAGGATCTCCTCTGAATGAACCAGCCCTGAAATTATACAATAAAAAGTTGTACTGTACTGCATAGTCTGGAATGTAGCTGTACCTGTAACAATAAACAACTCACACAACTTGTACTTCAGTGTAACATTCTAGGATTTTCTAACATGGTATGAACAATAATTACGACTAAGATTTTTTACACTATGTACTTTAAGAGAGTTCAATTATCTAGGAACATCCATTTATACAGCCGTACCTTATATCAACAACTGTACTGCACAACTACATATTAACTAGGACTACAAAGTGGATGATACAGTACTAAATAAGTTAACTAATACTGTACATGAGTCTAAGCAGAGTGAAAATAACCGAACAAGTAAGCCAAGACTCACCTAAAATATGGTAAAGTGCAGCGCTCAAAGCACTGAACGTCGCCTGTAGCAACACACATGCATCTTTCTTCACATCCATTATAAAATTCTCCAACAGAATGAGAGGAGTTGCCATACACACATCCAGCTGCAAAAATATATTAGATATTAGGAAAATAAGTTTACTGTAGAAAGTGAAAATTATATACTGTATACCCTGTGTGTGTGTATATATATATATATAATATATATATATATATATATATATATATATATATATATATATATATATATATATAATATATATAGCCTATATATATATACAGGTATATATATATATATATAATATATATATATATATATATATATATATATATATATATATATATATATATATATATATTTATTATATATATATATATATATATATATATATATATATATATATATATATATATATATATATATATATTTATTATATATATATATATATATATATATATATATATATATATATATATATATATATATACCTGTATATATATATAGGCTATATATATTATATATATATATATATATATATACTAAACAGAAATATAAAGTCAAAACTAACAACACAGTCGTCCTCTTCAAAGAGCATTACAGAATATATTACAGTATGTCCAGCATTTTATTCAATATTCCTCACTCTGTCCTGATACAGTGTACTGTACATTCTTTTGCTTATTATTGCAACTTAGAAGTCCTTATAATTTCCCTTTTGTTTTGACTCTTTTTTCAATTATCTTCAAACCAATGAAATTACCTTCTGTCTTGACATTGATGGTCTCAGTGGCCTCTCCTAAGCGTCCTTCTTCCACATCATCATAGATGGAAACACGAACCTGTGCAGAAGGATAAGAAAATTATACTAGAAGTTGTATAATTAATGTAAGTCAGTATATCTGTTAATGATGAGTCACCTGTCAATTCTTACTATGGTAATCAATCTATGCACTAGAAATGTTTACACAGTAATTAAGTAATTATAATCAATACTATGGCATCATTAAAATTTATGGTCAGGTAACAGATTTTACTTTCAAGAAGAGTGAAATTATGACTGCAAGGAATTTAATGTCTCCATGACCAAAGAAAAGTACAAAAATATCACAAACAATTCTGTACTCGTATACAGAACTGTACTATTGGATTTCTAGCACAGATTACAAAGGGAAAAAATGCTTATCTAACATACACTACCATATTTTTACTTTCTCAAAACACATTAAAGTGGGGAACTAAGATTTTACATGACCATATAGTATAGTTTCTTATTTTACTGGATGGGGGGGGGGGGGGGGGAGGATTGTGGGGTATATCACTGTCACAGCAATTACCTCATACAAGGTGTTGGGTCTGAGTCCCTCCACAGTAAGTTTGGGAGGGAGTTCTCCTGGAGGGACTTCCTTCCTCATCCATGGCTGCTCTACCACAATACCTGTTGCTGGGTCTGCAGGTTCCTCACGGTATTCAGCCACATACCCACCCTTATATGTCCTCGCTCTGCATCAAAAATATAAAAAATAAATAAATTGAGGTTTATGACTTTTTTTTACTTCAATTTTTGCACATCTTAAATAATTTCTAAGCAGCTGAAGCACCAACATTCTGTACTTGATAATCTATTAGAAGACTGACTTAATGGTAAACCTAAAAGATACATATACATGATAAGAAATGAACACTATTTATTCAGTAAGTTGTGTAATGAATGGTGATACAATTGGTAAGATAGTGACACATTTCTTGTGATAGTGGACAACCCTTTGATATGAACTAATAAAAGAGCCAAAAAATTACTGCTTTGTGATGATGTGTACAGTAAAACTTCCCTTGAGCCTCATGTCAATTACAATATCTTCTCCTTGGGACCAGTTTTTAATATTAAGCATGATAATGGAGGTTAGGGGTACATGATGGCATTTCTCTTATATTATACAGCAAAGTGCTAGTGTGTGTTTTATGATACTTCAAGTATTTGTTTAACTCAAAAACATTAGTAACCTATGAAAGAAGAAAGTATTGATGAAATGATATACTGTACACTGTACTGTGTACAACATCCACTTAGAAGACAGTGACCACAAGAGTCTCTGTTATTGTAGAGACAGATGATAACTCCTACAAACCTGGAGGCACCAATACCGTAATAGTTAAAAGTGTAGATGACAGTAAAAACGATGAAAAACAACATGACAGTTGTGTCACAAGTAAGCACAAGACAGGGAAACAAATAACTACAGTATTGGCAAAACATTTTAACCTACCTAAAATCATCCCAAGCAAGAGTGACGGAGTTGTGTGTTTTCGCAGTGACCAAGAGCTTGGGTAAGCCGGCATTTTCCTGACCACCTGATGCAGCTGCACCTGTGATATCTGCAGAAATAAAGTTTCATTAGTAAAAACCTGGTTGAGATACAGTACAGTGTTGTGCCAAACCTGCAAAATTAAGTACTGCAATTTATATTATATATATATAGTACTGCAAGAGTACAGTTCTGTATATGTATACCAGTACGTATACAGTACAGTACATTTACACAGATGGATCATAGGCGGGAAAGGCTCACTAAACTGTCTACTGTTCAAGAGTACTGTTTAACATGTGTAGTATATATTTATTCATTACAGTATTCCACGTACTGTACTAATAGAGATGCTTCATCCTCTTTTAACTACTATGCCTCAGTCAACTCCTGAAACTGTGAACCTTGAACCCTAAACCCACCCCACCCACCTTGTACAGCTCCTTTTGCCTCCCTGCTTCCGCCTACATCAGTGGCCCTGTCCTCATCTCTCTACCCCACATTTTTGTTTGGTGCTTTAATTCATTACTTCTAAATATATACAAGTAATTTATTTCATTGTTATCCTCTTATCTTTTTTTCTCTTTTATTAGGCAACTGCATTTTTTTTATGTCACATTTTTGCTATACTGTATTGTATTGTATTCTCTAATGATAGTGCAGATAGAGCAGTTGCATCCTGTCCTACGGGTCGCTTGTTGATGTCCAGGCACCCCTAGTCCACCCTACTGTGAATTAGTACAGTACCAAACTTTACAACTGGGTAAGTGAAGGTTCCCAATCACAGTGACAGCCAAACAGTCCCCTTGGATACTAAAAGCTTCACAGTAACCTGAACAAGTTGTCAAGCCTATGGGATTCAACTTTCACTTTCTACCTCCTTACCAACCTGTTTTTCTGTTCAGTTGTAGTAATTCTACTTCTTCTATAATACTTTTGATTATCTTTCCATTAAATCGAGATAATTTTCTTTCATTCAATTTTGCTTCTACGTATACCTGTACAGTACTTCTTTAATTAACATGTCTTTGCAGATTTATATTTTACCTTTACATTTCCTTTTACACTTACAAGCATTCCCTTTCCATTATTTGTTTTCATTATGCCATTCACTCCTCCAGAATCCCTGTCTCTCACATCTACATAACTTTTCGTCTCTAAAACATTACATCCATCCGTCTAGCTGTCCTAACTTAACGTCACTCCGTGTTAGCTCTTATTTTCCTTCATTTCATTCAGTGGTATATTTCTATCTCTTTATCACCTCAATTAATATCTAAGTATCCAAGATATGGCATTGTCATTGGTGCAGTACTCAACAAAACTGAGTGTAGAGTATATTATTATAGGTTGAGGGCTGCTGCAGGTGCTGTGGTGAGGTGGCTGTTGACCTTGACCCTAACCATTCTACCTGCCCCTTCCCACCACACACCTTCACCCCCCCTCTCCCACCACCAAGAACACTCTCACTCTCTCCCACCAACAACTAACCCAGTCCAACTTAACATAAGCTAACCCAACCTAACTTAATTTAAGACACACAAAGAAATTAGAAAAAAATATCACCACCAGGTTTCCGATTCTCAAAAGTTTGGACATTTTTTCTCTGTTTTCCTAGATATGTGAGCTTGGTCATCATGTGACTCACCAGTAGTCTTTGCATGACCTAACTGAGTGATTGACATAATTTACAGAAGTTGCAGAAAGACTCACCTGACTCATCAGACTTGCAGTCGTAAACAACACAACACTCGGGGTCCTCGGGGGCGGGGCGCTCCTCACACTGTGGGTTCTGCAACGACACACAACACCAGTTAAAGTTTATGTAACACTCCAGCTGCACAGACAGTGGCTACCATAAGCTTGATGACTACCATAAGCTTGGGTACTGTACATCATGAGACTCAGGTACACCCCACACCTGCCCCACTACACCCCACACCTGCCCCACTGCACCCCACACCTGCCCCACTACACCCCACATCTGCCCCACTACACCTCACACTTGCCACCTACACCCCACACCTGCCCCACTACACCCCACACCTGCCCCACTGCACCCCACACCTGCCCCACTACACCTCACACTTGCCACCTACTCCCCACACCTGCCCCACTACACCCCACACCTGCCCCACTGCACCCCACACCTGCCCCACTACACCCCACATCTGCCCCACTACACCTCACACTTGCCACCTACACCCCACACCTGCTCCACTACACCTCACACATGCCCCACTGCACCCCACACTTGCCACCTACACCCCACACCTGCCCAACTACACCCCACACCTGCCCCACTACACCCCACGCCTCCACCACACTTGCCCCACAACACCCCACACTTGCCACCTGCCTCCCTACACCTGCCCCACTACACCCCACACTTGCCACCTACACCCCACACCTACCCCACTACACCCTGCACCTACACCCTCTACAGTATGAAGACTACACTTTGGTCTAAAAGTACTACTGTACTTCACTCACCCTTCATTGTATAAACATAAGAAATATTGTGACCAAAATTTGGGCATTAAACTAAGAGCGCCATGGAAGAGGGAAATTTTGCCCACATACTGTAAAAAAAGGTCCAGTTGAATATAGTCCATAACTGTGGAAGATAACAAGTAGCACGTTGGTCTAGAAATGCGACCAGTCCTGGATATTTGTGATAAAAAAAAATGAAAACTAAATTTAATTTTGACCCAGGAAGCTTTTCTGAAATTATAAGAAACATTTGTCAGATATTATAAAAATCGACCATGTGTGTACTGTACATGAAACAAACTTCAGGACTATTAAAGAAGCTCCAAAGAAACCTGCCCAAATTTCCTCAGAAACTCAGGTTCCTCACCCGTGTACAGATACTCACCGTGATGTCGCCGGCAGCGAAGATGCACCTAGGCTGGCAGTCGACGACTCCTCCTGGTCTGCAGGAGCACCGCTCTTGGCACCCTTGAGCCCAATTGTGCCCGATGGCGTAGGTCTCGTTGCCCACACGGCAAACCTCTGTAACACACCAAGTTTAATAATATTGAGAAAATTTAGCTAGATATGTGGGGACTGATATAACGTAGAGGTACAGTATCACAAACCTGACGCACTAGCTTAAACTGTGCGTGACGTTGACTACACACTTTGGGAGGTTCCGGACCTGAGTGACAACTGGGTCAGTCTCCAATATAAAACAGGAAGTCAGAATTTGTGATAATAATTACATTTCACTCCTACAGAAGCCCAGCTTTATCCTGAATGAGGGGAGCAACTTGTACACGACAAAGGTATCACTCAGAGACGGACGACCAACAGGCAAAGTGACAGATGACCTAATAAGTTACAACACAACACCCACATACCGGGGACATCCTCTGCAGATCACGGCCGATCACCTCACAAGATTCGTATCATTTCGTTGGTAAGTATTTTGTGTGTGTGTGTGTGTGCAACTTCATACAAGAGAGCGCAGCTAAAAACGATAGTGTTGGTAAAATTACGACAATTTTATTTTCGTACCAGGTAGCTCCGTTTTCACATCACCAGCTAGTGGAATATTAACGTATGGAAGGTTTGAATGTTTGAGACTCCAGGCCCGGACAGGCAGGTGTAATTTCACGGTCTAGTGACGACCTTGTGAGCTGTGACGTCGTTACCATCGTCGTTGGTATGAAGATGCTACAGGAAATGATGCCGCCATATTCCCACCCTCATCTTTCAAGCCTTGACACTATGACCACATACGCTATTATTGTCTCCTATTTTTTTTTTTTTTTTTGGGGGGGGGGGGGAGGGGTCATTTTGTATCTATTTCACTTCGCGTTTCTAGTTTATTGTAGAGGTTAAGAAGGAAAGATGATGCACGAGGCTCCAGGTTTATTGTTGTTGATCGTAGCCTGCCCAGTAAACAAAACATACTTTGGCTTAACATCTTTAAAATTATTAACACAGTATACATCTTCCAACATTCACTTTCTAATAATGTAGCACATTACAATAGCATATTGTAACAGTATCTTGTGTCACGTTTGAATATGCGATGTTCTACACAATTCAATTCTACAAAAACTGTTTACAGTAAGAGCTGACACTGGGAACTATCAGCAACCTGAATCAAAGATCAAAATTTACTACTGCAGTCTCGGGAATGTCACTCACAAGTTCCTGGTCCCTCGCCTAAATTTAAGTGGACTTATGCGCCACCCTGTATGTGGAGGTACAGTAATTGGCGCTGACACTACCCACGGTCACAATACACCTGTCAATTACAACACTTAAAGAGTGTCCAATTAACATTTATTTATTTTTATTTTGTTTTGTTTTCATCAAGTTCCATATATTTCAAAATCACAAAAACCTAAGTGGCCAATTTACCATCTCCAAAGTGGACAATCCGGCCAGGGAATGTGACTTCTCAGTACACGAGGGCCTTGATATGAAGCCTTCCACCTCAACGTCAACAACGAACGACTTTTCTGTCTCGTTCATAATTAATAAATGCGGATTAAATATCATTATCATGATTTTCTAGAATCCGGCATCTGGTGGCTTTGTTGGCTATCCTTGGTTAAATCGCCTTACTGTTTATCAATGTTTGTATACCTGCATTGTCTAGGTATTGTACATTGTTTGTATAACTGCACTGTCTAGATACATTGTGTAACTGCACAGTCTGTATAACTGTATTCTCTCGGGAACGTTTGCTTACCAGCATTGACTGTATAGTGTGTGTACCTGGCCTGTCTATACACATTCATTTAATGTAAACTTAAATTGCGATTTTACTGAATAAAGCTTAACTGAACTGTTCTGTACAACATAATGTTACTGCCAAACTTGCCTAATTTATTCTGCGGTACAAAAATGTCATAGAAATTGCTGAGAGACTATCAAAACCAGCTGCGTTGTTTAAGAAAAAACGAACGAATCTCTATGAATCCGGATCGAGTATTAGAACAGGTGAATCCCGAACAAAACGAATGCAAGGAAGGCGTAAGCCCCTTTATATTATATATTCAAAAGCACTTGAGACACCTGGTAGATGTTTCTGGTAATATTGCACAGGGATACCTAGTGACAGCACCAAAATCCCGTTTCCTTTAATATGAAATAAACTGTCGAAATTTAGTTGAATACAAGGACGGAGTCAGTCAGTGGAGTTGACTTACCCTGAGTATCGATGGTGATCTTAGCAGACCCTCCTGACACGCCTGACCACTTGAGGGTGTACTGGGTGCTAGGGTGGAGGCCCTTGAGCACCAGAGAGTCCTGCCCGCTCTCCACCATCACCCGCAACCACTCGTTCCCCTCAGCCGCCTGGGAAAACCAAAACAAATACGCTTTCACATTTCACAGTTTCAATAAAAAATGGAGAAGGTCCATGTGTAAGTTAATACAAACTTATTTGACAAAAGAGTTACATCAATGTTAATTATCCTTATTATTTAGAAATTTATCGCATCCCATATCATTATTATTATTAGTGGTTGTAACTGTAGTAGTAGTGGTGTGGTAGTAGAGGACATTCTGCCATTATTACATTATCTTTATTCAATATTCACGCACAGTAATCTTATATATTTATTCTACAATACCCAAAACGTCAGTAACTTCTTAATACCACGAAACTAATTGAAAACAAACGGTATTATATGGAACAGCAGACCTTTTTTAAATCAAGTATGAAGAGAGAGAGAGAGAGAGAGAGAGAGAGAGAGAGACTCACCTTGTAGTACACCTCGCCGCCCTTACTGGAGGGGAGCACCACGGTGGAGGAGTTGTGGGTCACCTCCACCACCTTCAGGGCTCCACTCCCTCCTTTGGCCTCCAACAGCTGAAGATAATTGACAGTCAGGGTCTATCAAAATAAATACCTAGTCTGCATACTAAAGGGGGAAAAGCACATTATGCACACTAATGAGCCTAATCAAAATAAACACCTATTAATTATGTACACAAAAGAGCCTAATGAAATCAAACACCTGAACAATGACAGGCCTAATCAAAATAAACACCTATTATGCATACTACGGGGCACAATAACAATATAATTCACACTGCAGGGCCCAGTGACCAAACTGTCAACACAAACACTGACGATAAGAGAGATGGTTATACCTTAATGGACTCAGTATCGGTGGGCTCGTCTTGGGTAACGTTGGCATCGTCTGTCGCGGCGAGAACACAAGAGATTAAATTATGCTAAGTTGAATCATGGAGTAACTTCCTTAATGAGAGGCAGAGATAAATATATACAGTTTTTAGTAAGGCAATTTGAATAATGGTTATACAAGGATAAGTAAGGTGACTAAATTATTTTTATATAAGAATGCCACTTGGAAGATAGGTTTCTGAAGGATAAACTTGACTCAGGAAGTGCTTAAAATATGTGCAGTGGCAAACTGTGTCGAATACATACGTCCATTTGTCTGTGCAGATCAATCAAGAAAGGTCAAACTGTACGGAAGTTTTTGGCATTGAGTTGTGAGTCTGTGTGGGTGGGTGGGTGCGTTGTATGTCGGTAGGTGTGTTGCGAGGCAGTGTGGATGAAGTGTGAGGCTGTGTGGGTAGGTGGTTGAGTTGTGAGCTTCTGTGGGTGGGTTGTGAGTCTGTGTGGGTGGGTGGTTGAGTTGTGAGCTTCTGTGGGTGAGTTGTGAGTCTGTGTGGGTGGGTGGTTGAGTTGTGAGCTTCTGTGGGTGGGTTGTGAGCCTGTGTGGGTGGGTGGTTGAGTTGTGAGCTTCTGTGGGTGGGTTGTGAGCCTGTGTGGGTGGGTGGTTGAGTTGTGAGCTTCTGTGGGTGGGTTGTGAGTCTGTGTGGGTGGGTGGTTGAGTTGTGAGCTTCTGTGGGTGGGTTGTGAGCCTGTGTGGGTAGGTGGGTGCGTTGTGAGTTTGTGTGGGTGGGTTGTGAGCCTGTGTGGGTAGGTGGGTGCGTTGTATGTCGGTAGGTGTGTTGCGAGGCAGTGTGGATGAAGTGTGAGGCTGTGTGGGTAGGTGGGTGGGTGGGTGAGGTGTGAGGTTGTGTGAGTGGGTGGGTGAAGCGTGAGGCTGTGTGAGTGGGTGGGTGAGGTGTGAGGCTGTGGGTGGGTGGGTGAGGTTGTGTGGGGTGCATCACGTCTCACTGAGGATGGCTAGGTGTTGGTACTGTGCTCACCAGTCGTCAAGTTAATTCACTCTTCGTCTAAATCATCTTGTTTCTAAAGGTACTGTACTGTGTGTCTCAGAGGCTGTGATATAAGGACCAATAATTCTGTAAAGTCGTCGTAATATATTTAACATCGTTATTTTGCATGTCATTGGGTGTAGGTGGCGTTGGTCGCTGGCAGACAGCTTGGTTCATCCATCATCTTACCTGGAGCCTTCTTGCCTTCCCTCGCTAGGCTCGTTTCTTCCTCCTGCTGGGTTGGTGGCGTAGATGTCTCTTCCTCTAGCGTGGCGGGTTGGGTGACCACCTCCACACGCTCGTGCACGGTGATGCGGTGCACCAGGTCGCCAGTGTCATCATATTCCAAGACCAAAGCTGCGTCTTCCCCGTCCCTCACCTGTTCCTCCTCTTGAGTGGTCGGCATCAACGTCGTGAAGCCTTCCGCCTCCGTCACCTCGTCCACGGTCTCCTGCACTGAACCCTCAACGTCCCATGGCGGGGTTGTTACTTCTTCCTCTCCAGCAAGTGTACCTAGTTCTGTCACCACCTCCGTCACCGGTGCATCTACAGCTTCCTCGACGGCATCACCGACAAAAGCAAAAGCGTCACTGCCGCCCTGCTTGTGTTGTTCTGATTCCTTAACGTCTGTTGTTTTCTTCTTTTCGTGCTTCTTGTTGACTTCTACCTCCAATTCTTTGAGTTGTTTCTGGTACTCCTCCCCGGTGATGGGTGAGGGAATGCCCGGGCCTGCCTTGCGGCCCCTCAGTACCTGGAGCTGTTGGCCATCGTGTTCCTCGACACCGAGTGAGGGGAGGCTGAGGACTGGGGAGGTGAGTAGTGAGGGCCGCGCCAGACTGTTGGCGCACGCCACAACAACACAACACTCGTCCGTCTCGGGTCGGTTCCGCAGCTCAATACACATCTCCTGCTGGGAATGTTGGCCGGCGAGGAAGAGTCCAGGAGGGCAGGTGACGGGACCACACGAGAAGGTGCCGTCAGAGCCACACCGGCACTGCTCCTGGCACTTGTCGCTGTAACGGACCTCATCCACGGCGTAGAGACGCTCCTCGTGTTGACATCCTGAAGAAAAGCACAGCTGCGCTTGTAAACACTGTTGAAGTGACTCGGGTCATAGTAACAATCCCAAGTAATTACCTACAGTACTATGAGTGATCACTTAGGCAGAACTTGGCATCATTAGTATGTTAAAGTGTACTCTTGTGAAGCAAGTACACTAAGTTAACAGTTAATTATCACCGTAGAGTTGGCACACTGCACCATGTAACTGGGGATTAAAGAGCTAATTATAACTACCCGTGAGGCGACAACATTGTTAAGACGGTAAGCACAAACATATATGTAGTGAAGTAGTCGTTGTTGTGAGGTCGTCGTCGTCCAGTAGTTGTTGTGGGGTTTTCTACCTTGTTATCAGAACCACTGTGCTGGAGGGTTCTGGCACCACTACTCTAGAAGCTCATCAACACTACAGTCACTACTAATTCTTCTCAATATACCTTCCACACTCAAGAGCAGTTCTACAATTAGTCGTGCCTTAGTTTTCTGTGGGCGTGGTCCTGTACGCCCGCAGCCCGCCTCCCTCGGGTTGTTAGCTCGCCCTCGTCTACATACAAGCCTTGGTTTTAAATCTATGGTCATTTTCTCTTTTATTTGTTATTATAATTTATTGAAGGTTGTTAATATTTTTGGAGTGAATTTTCTGCCTATTATCTGATGCTTTTCTGAAATACTTATCTGTTATTTGATTAATAATTTGTCACAGTGCAGGTGAGATGCCAATTGTGGTGGTCAGTGTTAGGTGGAGTGGCGGGGCGGGGCGGGGCGGGGCGGGGCGACACGCAGGTGATACACAAGTCACTACTACTGTTTACATCAACAGGTGCGTCTCATCCATGCAGGAGTGTGTGTGTGTGTGTGTGTGTGTATTTGAAGGCATGTCTGTAGCCTCCACAACGAACTGTCAACATTCACACACTCGATCAACATGCAGAAAACATATAAACATGCGGTATACAAGACGCACTTAATATAAATTGTGTAACTTAATGAGTAATGTGTGTTGGGGCTACAGGAAGCAGGCAGCAGACTACGACACTAAACGAAACCTAAAGAGAAAGCCAAAAAATGTTAGGGTGAGGAATAATGGAGAACTGAGATAATGATAGGTGTAGGGTGACAGGTGGGGGAGGTGAGGGTGGGGGGGAGGTGAGGGTGGGGGAGGTGAGGGTGGGGGAGAGGTGAGGGTGACAGGTGGGGGAGGTGAGGGTGACAGGTGGGGGAGGTGAGGGTGGGGGAGAGGTGAGGGTGGGGGAGAGGTGAGGGTGACAGGTGGGGGAGGTGAGGGTGGGGGAGGTGAGGGTGACAGGTGGGGGAGGTGAGGGTGACAGGTGGGGGAGGTGAGGGTGACAGGTGGGGGAGAGGTGAGGGTGACAAGTGGGGGAGGTGAGGGTGACAGGTGGGGGAGAGGTGAGGGTGACAGGTGGGGGAGAGGTGAGGGTGACAGGTGGGGGAGAGGTGAGGGTGACAGGTGGGGGAGGTGAGGGTGGGGGAGAGGTGAGGGTGACAGGTGGGGGAGAGGTGAGGGTAACGGGGGAGGGAGTAACAGAAGGCAAGACAACAAACCTCCATATAACGGACTTTCCCCGCCATATACTCCGTTAAATAGAGGTTTTACTGTAAGCATAAGTGGGTGCGGGTTAAGGCAATACAAAGCGAACCCTGGAAAAAAATGGATCACATGAAGATAAACTAGAAGGATTAGGTTAGGTTAGGTTAGTGTTAGGTTAGTGTTAGGTTAGTGTTAGAGTGTTAAATCATCAAGTGAAATAATCTTGGTGCCTGATCTTCACGTGGGAGAGGGTGTGAAATCATGGCTACTGCAACAACTATCAACACCGTCATGCAACAACTACAAGAACAAAAACAATATAATTATCCTTATCTCTAGAAATACCCACAACAAGAATACAATTACATTATATAACTGAGTTTTTTTATCAATATCTTCAGCAACAAAACCTAACACACACCTCACACGAAGCGCCAAGGGTAGTCGTAGTGCTCCTAAGTACAGTGATTGACACATTAATTACCTTAGTACTTAGTGGATAATATACCTTGAAGTACAGTCCCCTTCACTAGTGCGTTTACAGGAGCTTGTCAAATAAACATTCCACAAATCAGCATTGAGATATTTGTTTTAATATTGATTCCATCAGTATGTCTATTATTGTGAGTTTCCTTCTGTCAAATGTAAACAAACACAGGGCTACCACACTGCACAGAACCTGACGACGGCCCCCTGTAAACGCACTAGTGAAGGGGGACTGTATACATGTGTGGTGGTGATGGACGCTCCCACGCTCAGCCATCCTCCTCCTGAAGGTGAAGAACCCATCCCGGGGCTCTTAAGTACAAGGTTAACTGATCGACTCCCCCTAACGCCAACACACTTCCGCTCAGCATAACTCAGATCACCATCAGCTAACTCCAAAGATCTGTTCTTCCTGTCATGGCGCACCTACCTCTCTCTCTCTCTCTCTCTCACTTCATCTCACCTCATACCTCTCCCTCTTTCTCCTTCCCTCTCAACTCACACCCACACACACATCTTCTCAGCACACACACACGCACCCTCCCTCCTTCCCTCTCACCACACACACACACACACACACACACACACCCTCCCTCCTTCCTTCCCTCTCACCACCCACACACACACACACACACACACACACACACACACTCTCCTTCCCTCTCAACTCACACTCACACACACATCCTCTCACCACACACACATACACACCCTCCTTCCCTCTCAACTCACACTCACACACACATCCTCTCACCACACACACACACACACACACACCCTCCTTCCCTTCCTCTCACCAGGAAATTGTCGAGGTATTAAGCATCCATTAGTCAAGCTAGGGAAGGTTGTTGGCCGCTGTGACGCTCTCATGGGTTCTCTTTTGACATTGACCATCATTAAGGACTCGTTACACATAATCTTTAGGTGCCTGTCTGTCTGTCTGTCTAATTCTTTGTCTTCATATCCTGCCCAAGCTCTACAGTGTTGCCATTAAGTCTTGTCAACAACCGCATGAGTAAATATTATGATGTGAGGAGTCGGTGATGGCAGCTGCCTCTGTCAACACTGCACACCCACACGCACGCCGTCATCCATCTATCCCAGTAACTTTCATCATCACTCACTCTCACATTCTTTCTTCTTTCCTTCCTTCCTTCTCTAGAACAATCTACGCGTTCTTTAATTTTCCATCCCTTTGCCGTCAAGTACCCCTCACCATACACTCTCTGTTTCCTCTGTGCCCTCTCTGTGGCCCTCACCATAGTCCCCTCTGTGCCCCCAGTGTTCTCACCAACCTGTTTCGGTGCCATTGTAAGATATACAGAGTTTGGCGTCAGAGTTAGCAATGGTGCCTGACGGACACTCGCACACTGGCCGGTGGTCCTTGGAGACGCACACGCCGCCCTTGAGCGCCCCCGAGCACGGCGTCAGGATGGGACAGGGGTCCACACACACACCACCCAGGCAGAACCGATCATCAGGACACTCGGGGTCAGAGGCGCAGGCAAACTCAGCTGCAGGAGAGAAGACAAAACATTTATTAGAAAAAGGAAGACAAACTTATCACCAAAGGCAGACAACAGACCCTGATGACGGATCTTGTGAGACAAAACTTTGGTCTATGAAGTGTTTATGTGAGGTGACAGTGATACATACAGACACGAGGCAGTTACTACACTTTATAACACTGAAAGGAAAGGTCAGCATCTTTATAAAATCATTAACAGAATAAATGACTCACAATAACACACTTTAATGAAATAAAAGTAATTGTGGGCAGTTAAGTGAAGTACACACACTGGTCACCATAGTTTGTAATTATTGATGCTGTAATGTTAACGTAAGGCTGTGTGTGTGTGTACTGATGAACCAGAATGAACACATAGGGCCATTTTGCCATAATATATTTAGAACAAACAATTAGCCAATATACCTGAGGTGACTCTAAGTCTTTCACTCGACCAATGTTCCGCGGGTAACTGTGCGTGACGTCATAAAAACAGCTGACGACAGTAAAAACAACATTTTACAGAAGGACCATCAAGCGTGACAGTGCAGTTTCCTCCGTGTAATCATCCTCCATACTGCCCTCTGGTTGGCTGATCATCCGTAACGTCACGTTCTTTCTGACCAACCAGTGACGTGGGAGGACACAGTCGTTTATATTTACACTAAAATGATGGCCATGTATGAGCAGGGAGGGGCGGTGTAGGGGCCACTCTCACGCCATCCTCACCTCGCCCGGCCAACCACCCGTCCGGCGCGCGTACTGACACACGCACATAACTAACCACGCAGAGTATATGGTTTTATCAAGGACGGGTGAAGTGGAGTGCAGGAGGCCGGGGTGGGAGGGGGGTGGTTTCAGAATTTAGATGTCAGAGTCTAACAATGACCAATAACATGGTTAATCGATATCACGTGAAGATTATGCACCCAAGTTTATGTTACCTTCAGATAAACTAACCTAACCTAACCTAATTTAGCGTAACCCCTCTTCAGGTAGCGTTAGTGTGTTAGGTGAATCATCATGTATAAAAGGCTGGGGTGAGTAATGCTGAGGTGATCTGTTACTGAGGACACTGGCCAAGGTGTGTGTTGTATGTATCGTTCATTACTTACCTGTGTGTGACCTCTTAACCTGGGGTGATCACTGGATTACTGGGTCACGAATATGTAACACGCTCCTACACGTCAATACGTCCACTACACCACGTCAATGCGTCCACTACACCACGTCAATGCGTCCACTACACCACGTCAACACCCCTCTCCTTCTACCTTCACCACCCACCGAGTACATATCCTCCCTCTGCCCCCAATAGGTGAGTCACATGGCGGCGTCTTCACCTGCCGTCGTTCATGAAGGAGCAGAGGACACGAAGCGACGCGGCGTAATGACCGGAAAAAGTAGTTTGTTATGAGGGAGTTATATCATGTAGTAGTGGGGAGGTGCTGACGAGGCCTGGCCACCACCACAACCTGGAGGAGGAGGGTGAGGAGCAGGAGGAGGGGGTGAGGAGGAGGAGGGTGAGGAGGAGAAGGAGTAGGAAGATGGGGAGGAGGCGAAGGAGGAGGGTGGGTAGAAGTAGGAGAGGAGGAAAAACGCTAGTTCTTAATGGTCGTTAGAGTCAACCAGCCGAAAACACCTAAGTGTCTTCCAAGGCTCTCATTGGACAGCGGCTACTGACCAATAGGAGAACACGTCCCTGTCATCAGCTGCTAAAAAGGTGTAGAAGGAAACAAATGCGTAGGGGGCCAGGTGGAACAGGTGTTGAGGGGAGCCAGGTGGAACAGGTGTTGAGGGGGGCCAGGTGGAACAGGTGTTGAGGGGGGCCAGGTGGAACAGGTGTTGAGGGGGCCAGGTGGAACAGGTGTTGAGGGGCCAGGTGGAACAGGTGTTGAGGGGGGCAGGTGGAACAGGTGTTGAGGGGGGGCCAGGTGGAACAGGAGGTGAGGGGGGACAGGTGGGACAGGTGTTGAGGGGAGGTAATGAGGAAGACAGGAAGGCAGCAGGTGACAGGAAGCCGCCCAGGGGTACACAGCTGTCGGAGGAGCCCGGGCGGTCAGGTGAGGGGAGAAGAGGGGCAATGATGAGTTAAGCCTTGCCCCTCTTACCTGCCCTCTCACTAAGCTTCAACTTACCTTCTCATCCCCCTCACTCAGCTTCAACACTCACTAAGCCTCAACACTCACCCCCTTATCCCCCCCCTCACTAAGCTTCAACACTCACCCACTCAACCTCTCTTACTAAGCTTCAATTCACCCCCTCATCCCCCTCACTAAGCTCCACCCCTCTCACTAAGCTTCAACACTCAACCCCTCTCACTAAGCTTCAACACTCACCCCTCCCACACACCTCCACCTCTCACCATCTGTCTGGCCTGGAGTCGGCGTCACCAACACAAGAAACACAACACAAGGATATAAAGTGAGTGTTGCTCTGTCTTACCATCATGAATAATGCAGGAGCAACACCACGTCAACATCCTGTGTGTATAACCTCCCACCCCTCCCCCCGTGTCTTGTCTCTGCTGGCCGGACCATCCACACACACACACACACACCACTGTCTGTCTGTCTGTCTGTTCAACATTCAACTTAAGAGAAAAAAGCCTTCCCGATAAAAACAAGAAAAATTATATATGTAAAACACTAAAAAAAACAGCAACCCTAAAAAATAATAATTAAAAAATAACAAAAGTATAAAATAAAAGGTAAAACAATATAATCAAAGTTTACAAACACCGTCACCCATCGTGTAGTAACTGATAACAAAATAAACGAAGGACAAATATTTAACACCTGGAAATAATAGATATTTTTTTAACAAAATATGATACAAAAATATTATGAATTCTTGGAAAAAAAAACGTTTTCCTAACAGTCAAAATAAATAAAGTAATAATAATGAAAATAATTATAATTATAATAATAATAATAATAATAATAATAATAATAATTGTAATAATAACAATAATAATAATAATAATAATAATAATAATAATAATAATAATAATAATAATAATAATAACAATAATAATAACTACAGTAATAATAAGGAAAATTTGATCATTACAGAACGTCAACAAACAACAACAAAATGTATTAATACATTTGTTCTACACGTGACAACAAGACCTTATATAAACTGTCTTTTGTGGCGTTACAAACCGCACGAGTGACTTAATGGTGGCGATTATTGTGTGAGACGCAGTGGTGGTGGTGATAGTGGTGGTGGTGATAGTGGTGGGGGTGATTGTGGTGGTGGTGATAGTGGTGGGGGTGATTGTGGTAGTGATAGTGGTGGTTGTGATAGTGGTGGTTGTGATAGTGGTGGTGGTGATAGTGGTGGGGGTGATTGTGGTAGTGATAGTGGTGGTTGTGATAGTGGTAATAGTGGTGGTGGTGTAACATAACAACACTTAAGACTTCTTTACCTCACCACCACTACTATCATCACCACCATCACCACCCAGAAAGACGTGAACACCTGACCAAGTGGAGCGTGGTTCCTGCAGCCCGTCACCACCACTACCACGGCTGACTGTTACCACCAAGGAGGCTTTATGAGAGGAGACGGCGGCCATGTTGATATAAACTGGTATTTCCCCAACACCTCCACCTCCTCCCCAACACCTACACCTCCTCCCCAACACCTACACCTCCTCCCCAACACCTAAGTTACGTGAGAATGTCCCCCGGCCTCTCCTCACTTTCCCCATCCAGGAGTGCAAGTGGAGAGGGTAAGGAAAAAGGGGAGAGAAGGAGGGAAAGAGGGAGAGAAGGAGGGAAAGAGGGAGAGGAGGAGGAAAAGAGGGAGAGGAGGAGGAAAAGAGGGAGAGGAGGAGGAAAAGAGGGATAGGAGGGAGGGAAAGAGGGAGAGAAGGAGGAAAAGAGGGAGAGAAGGAGGAAAAGAGGGAGAGAAGGAGGGAAAGAGGGAGAGGAGGAGGAAAAGAGGGAGAGGAGGAGGAAAAGAGGGATAGGAGGGAGGGAAAGAGGGAGAGAAGGAGGAAAAGAGGGAGAGAAGGAGGAAAAGAGGGAGAGAAGGAGGAAAAGAGGGAGAGGAGGAGGAAAAAGGGGAGAGAAGGAGGGAAAGAGGGAGAGAAGGAGGAAAAGAGGGAGAGAAGGAGGAAAAGAGGGAGAGGAGGAGGAAAAGAGGGAGAGAAGGAGGAAAAGAGGGAGAGGAGGAGGAAAAAGGGGAGAGAAGGAGGGAAAGAGGGAGAGAAGGAGGAAAAGAGGGAGAGAAGGAGGAAAAGAGGGAGAGGAGGAGGAAAAGAGGGAGAGAAGGAGGAAAAGAGGGAGAGAAGGAGGAAAAGAGGGAGAGAAGGAGGAAAAAGGGGAGAGAAGGAGGAAAAAGGGGAGAGAAGGAGGGAAAGAGGGAGAGAAGGAGGAAAAGAGGGAGAGAAGGAGGAAAAGAGGGAGAGGAGGAGGAAAAAGGGGAGAGAAGGAGGGAAAGAGGGAGAGAAGGAGGAAAAGAGGGAGAGGAGGAGGAAAAGAGGGAGAGAAGGAGGAAAAGAGGGAGAGAAGGAGGAAAGAGGGAGAGAAGGAGGAAAAGAGGGAGAGAAGGAGGAAAAGAGGGAGAGGAGGAGGAAAAGAGGGAGAGGAGGAGGAAAAAGGGGAGAGAAGGAGGAAAAGAGGGAGAGAAGGAGGAAAAGAGGGAGAGGAGGAGGAAAAGAGGGAGAGAAGAGGAAAGAGGGAGAGAAGGAGGAAAAGAGGGAGAGAAGGAGGAAAAGAGGGAGAGAAGGAGGAAAAGAGGGAGAGGAGGAGGAAAAGAGGGAGAGAAGGAGGAAAAGAGGGAGAGAAGGAGGAAAAGAGGGAGAGAAGGAGGAAAAGAGGGAGAGAAGGAGGAAAAAGGGGAGAGAAGGAGGGAAAGAGGGAGAGAAGGAGGAAAAGAGGGAGAGGAGGAGGAAAAGAGGGAGAGAAGGAGGAAAAGAGGGAGAGAAGGAGGAAAAGAGGGAGAGAAGGAGGAAAAGAGGGAGAGAAGGAGGAAAAGAGGGAGAGAAGGAGGAAAAGAGGGAGAGGAGGAGGAAAAGAGGGAGAGAAGGAGGAAAAGAGGGAGAGAAGGAGGAAAAGAGGGAGAGAAGGAGGAAAAGAGGGAGAGAAGGAGGAAAAGAGGGAGAGGAGGAGGAAAAGAGGGAGAGAAGGAGGAAAAGAGGGAGAGGAGGAGGAAAAGAGGGATAGGAGGGAGGGAAAGAGGGAGAGAAGGAGGAAAAGAGGGAGAAGAGGAAAAAGGGAGAGGAGGGAAAGAGGGAGAGAAGCAGGAAAAGAGGGAGATAAGGAAGAAAAGAGGGAGAGAAGGAGGAAAAGAGGGATAGGAGGGAGGGAAAGAGGGAGAGAAGGAGGAAAAGAGGGAGAAGAGGAAAAAGGGAGAGGAGGGAAAGAGGGAGAGAAGCAGGAAAAGAGGGAGAGAAGGAAGAAAAGAGGGAGAGAAGGAGGAAAAGAGGGATAGGAGGGAGGGAAAGAAGGAGGAAAAGAGGGAGAGGAGGAAAAGAGGGAGAGAAGGAGGAAAAGGGGAAGAGAAGGAGGGAGGGAGGGTGGAGGGGTAATTAGGAGGGGCGTGACCTTGAAGGGAGTACCCGTCACCGAACACTAACTCTCCCTCCCCCCCTTCCTCCTTCACTCACTCACTCCCTCCCTCCCTCCTTCCCTCCCTTACCCACCAGTATTTATCACCTGATCTTCTCACGAATTTTACCTTCACTATCTTTCTCTCCCTTACTCTCACTCTCTCTCTCTCATTCCCTTTATTGTGGAGAGAGAGAGAGAGAGAGAGAGAGAGACTGTTCAGGTTATGTTGGTAATACCTAAACCTTATATATACCATACAACTTCTATCTCTTTTCTCTATGTTAATCTTTTCTTATCTGGAGGCAACATTTCTAAATACTCATGAACGACACATCAAGGATTATATAATTATCCCATAAGTTTAATTAATCAGATGGTTAAGGTGGAGCGTGGTCCCAAAAAAGTGATATTGCAGAAGTCAGTCTAGTTAGCCACCCCCACAAGCTGCCACTTACCATCAGCAAGGCCGCTCTAACCCAGATACTGTTGTGGAAAGTGTATTGCACGATCTTCGGTACACAGAGTACACCTGGATCTACTCACCTGTATGGATTTGTTGAACAGGTGAGTAATATATACCTGGAGGAGTGTAGCAAACTTTGTCTACGTATGTTTTAGTTTTTTTTCTCCCGCCACCAGGTGTAATGTAAACAATAACAAACAGTGTGTTGTTCTGGTCACGATGGATTCAATTCAGACGACACCTGACCAGACCAATATCCTGAGAGGTCGAAAATTATCCACTAAGTCTCTTAATAGTAGTGATTACAGGACAAAGTATCCTATCAGGTCAAAAGAATATATCCTTTATTACCCCTCTCCCGTGTGTGTGTGGTTCTCATGACTCAAGCACGGGGTTCACGGGGTCCTGGGAGTCCTGTCTCATCACTGGTTTGTGGGAATTACTCCTGAATCTTCCTCGACGCCGCTGGGTGCCCGTGATTAGGGAGAGGAAGCGACGGTGTAGTCACAGTGGACGTAAACACACCAACGCTGCCATCGGACGTGACTCTGGAAGCGTTTGTTTTTTCTTTTTTCTTTTTGGCGTCTTTCAGAAAACCTGTCAGCGATGTTGCCACGTCTATAAATGTCTGTACAATGGTGCCACGTCTTTACAAGGATGCCTCGTTTATACAGGGGTGCCATGTCTGCAGTCTTGTCGTGTTGTCGTGAAGGTGCCCTGAGAGGTTCTTTCCGCGAAGCTTCTCCACCATGGCAACAGGAACCGTGTGAACTGTGATCGGGTACCCCAAGACGAGCTCCTCATCACACTTCAAACTACGTAGTTGAATAACATGTTTCTGCATCGTTAAGTTTTCTCCTGAAGTATCCTGTGGTGCACGTCAGCTCCTTCGTGGATCTGGTTGGTGAAGTACAGTTCCTAATCCTAGTCCTGAGGCGCACGGACGGGCGTGTAGTGGCGCAGGAGGAATAGTGGGAGCATGGAGGTGCGAGTGGGAGTGTGGGGGCGCAGGAGGAATAGTGGGAGTGTGGGGGCGCAGGAGGAATAGTGGGAGCGTGGAAGGGGTAGTGTGGGGGTACGGGAGGATTAGTGGGGGCGTGGGGGTGCGGGAGGATTAGTGGGGGCGTGGAGGGGCGTGTGGGGGTGCGGGAGGATTAGTGGGGGCGTCGGAGGGGGTAGTGTGGGGGTGCGGGAGTATTAGTGGGAGCGTGGAGAGGGTAGTGTGGGGGTGCGGGAGGATTAGTGGGAGCATGGAGGGGCAGTGTGTGGGTGCGGGAGGATTAGTGGGGGCGTGGAGGGGCGTGTGGGGGTGCGGGAGGATTAGTGGGAGCATGGAGGGGTAGTGCGGGGGTGCGGGAGGATTAGTGGGGGCGTGAGAAAGGCGTGTGGGGTTACTGAAGGGGCGTTTTGGGGCGCGCAGAGTGGGTGTAGAGGCGGGGAGGTGGCGTGCAGGGGCCCTGGAGTTAGTGGGAGCGTGGACGGGCGTGTGGGGGCGCAGTGTGAAGGTCAGAGACTGCCTGGGGGTGTGGGTATGGCGGGGTGAGTTGGCCCATCCTCCTCCTCCTCCTCCTCTTCCTATTCCTCCCTCTACTGCCTCTTCCTCTCTTTAGTTCCCCCTTCTCCTGTACCTCCCTCCTCCTCCCCCTCCTCCTGTACCTCCCCCTCCTCCTGTACCTCCCTCTTCCTCCCCCTCCTCCTGTACCTCCCTCTTCCTCCCCCTCCTCCTGTACCTCCCTCTTCCTCCCCCTCCTCCTGTACCTCCCTCTTCCTGTCTACATGATCGTGATAGGCTGACGTGTCCGTAACTTGAGTGTCCCCGTGTCCATAAATAACGTCCGTGTCTTGAACTGATGTCCGTGTTAACATAACTAGCATCTGTGATACTACTGGCTTGTGTACTTGAAATAGGTACGTGGTGGTGATGGTCCTTTGCTATTGTGTGTGTGTGTGTGTGTGTGTGTGTGATAACTGCGAGTAACAGTCAGAGGGTTACAAACTGCACCCTCTCTCTCTCTTTCTCTCTCTGCCTTTTCATTTACCTTCCCTTGGTATTATCTGCCCCTACCTCTCTCCCCCCCTACCCCCCTCCCCCTTCCTTTCCCCCCCTCTTTCTCCCTACCACTCCTCCTCTCCACCCCTATAGGCGAGTAAATCTAAGTGGAAGCCTTTACGAAAACTGAAGGTAAACCCGGATGAAACCTACAGGAAAGCACCAGAAAGCCCCGAGAAGCTACAGAAAGCCTTGAAATGCACCAGGAAGGCCCGGAAATCTTTATGAATCCCCGGGAAACCTCAGGAAGAAGGAAAATAAAATAAAAACATCAACAAAAAATACAAGAAGAAGAAGAAGAAGAAGAAGAAGAAGATCATCATCATCACCATCATCATCACCGGCAGCAGAACGCCGTAAGAGGTTGGGTCGTTGACACACGGATATGTAATCCCAGGCGGCAGCACCAACAACACCAGCAGCTTAAGAATGATCCCAGCCAGCGTGAGTTGCTAAAGGTAGCGACAACAGCGATCTCCCCAACCTAACATAACAAAGTCCCCCCACCCCATCCCCCCTCTCCCCCTTTACACCCCATCCCTCCTTCCCCCTTTATACGCCTAAGATAACAAAATCCCCATTCCCCATCCCTCCTCCCTGACCCCTTTACATCAAACCTTTCTACCTACGACCCCTCTACATGGACACTATCTGCAGCCTGAACTCGATCTAGCATTAACATAGGTACTAATAGCGAGTACTGAAGGTGGGTACGGTACTAATAGTGACTAGGAGAAGGGGTTGGCGGTGGGTGAGGTGGGTGGGTGGGTGTGGTGGGTGTGGTGGGTGTGGTGGACGATAGTGGGTGGTGGGTGGTGGTGTGGATGATGATGGTGGTGGATGGTAGATGAGGTGGGTGGATGGCGTACATGGTGTGCGTGGTATGGATGGTTTAGCCAGGTGAGGCTCTCAGGGTAAACACCGCCACACACACACACACACACACACACACAGGCTCCTCCCGTCGTAGCATGAGAATTACTTTGGCGAACTGCCCCAAGGTGAGCCACGTATCCTGTATCCAGATTCATGAGCCACGTACCCTAGTCTAACACGTATCCTGATCCAAGTGTCTTGTGTCCACGTCCTTCGTTAGGTAGAAAGAGGCGTACGAGTCACTGCCAGATATCCTACAGGACTTCACGGCAACATAACGCCCCCCTCCCCCCCCCCCAACCTACACACTCCTTGGCCCCCCCAACCTACACACTCCTCGGCCCCCCCCCCTCCCCCGTAATTACAAGACAGGTATGTTACACGTTACCAAACCACCATGTACGGCTCCTATGGGCGAGGGTCATAATTAAGTCATAGGGCGGGCGGTGACCCTTCTGCAGGAGGGACAAAGAGGTGGTTTTTCTATGGAGATGGGAGAAAAACTCACAGGTACTCGGATCTACAGTAGTTGAATGGGACTTTTTTTTCACCTTATATTATTTGTATGAAATGTATAATAAATCTTCAGTGGACAGATATACACTACTAAGAGAGGACCAGTGATGTATACTTCTGAAATGGTTGAATGATATACTCTTAACACACACATACACACACAGGCCCCTCATAACACCATCTGTGAGGGAATTACTACACCACATCAGGTCCCTCCTAACACCATCTGGGAGAGAGTTACTACACTACGTGTTTGCTGTTCAACACCTACATTAATCTGAATGTTCACTGTATGTTCCTTTACCTTTCTCTAATGAAGGCTTTTGTTAAACCACCAATGTATGTAATGAGTCATTTATGTCCAATGTATATTTTCAGCCTTCGGGCTGCAGAACTTTTTCAATAAACCGTCAATTATTATTATTAGTATTACACACACACACACACACACACACACACACACACACACGCTACCGCTCACAATATTTCCTTCATTTTTCTATTATAAATATTAATAATACTTTACTGACCTTTATCTGGCGTCATTAAACAGGTAAAAACACGTTCAATGACCCCTCCACCTCGTGACCCACCCCTCCACCTCGTGACCCACCCCTCCTCCTCGTCCCCCACCCCTCCACCTCGTCCCCCATCCCTCCACCTCGTCCCCCACCCCTCCACCTCGTCCCCCACCCCTCCACCTCGTCCCCAATCCCTCCACCTCGTCCCCCACCCCTCCACCTCGCCCCCCATCCCTCCACCTCGTGACCCACCCCTCCACCTCGTCCCCCATCCCTCCACCTCGTCCCCCACCCCTCCACCTCGCCCCCCATCCCTCCACCTCGTGACCCACCCCTCCACCTCGTCCCCCACCCCTCCTCCTCGTCCCCCATCCCTCCACCTCGTCCCCCACCCCTCCACCTCGTCCCCCACCCCTCCACCTCGTCCCCAATCCCTCCACCTCGTCCCCCATCCCTCCACCTCGTCCCCCATCCCTCCACCTCGTCCCCAACCCCTCCACCTCGTCCCCCACCCCTCCTCTCTCCCCAACTCGTCCCCCTTCCCCCCCCCCTCCCTGTGCTCTCTGGCCGCCTTAGGATCACCATCTACTGGTCGGTTGAAGTCTCTTGGTCGGTTGAAGTCTCTCGGTCGGTTGAAGTCTCTCGGTCGGTCGAAGTCTCTCGGTCGGTTGAAGTCTCTCGGTCGGTTGAAGTCTCTCGGTCGGTTGAAGTCTCTCGGTAGGTCGAAGTCTCTCGGTCGGTTGAAGTCTCTCGGTCGGTCGAAGTCTCTCCCTGGATAACACCTCCGTTCAGGGTTCCTTATCCCTTACCCACCACCCTACGCTGAGAACCGCCTTGTGTATACTGAGTAGTGTGTATGTCTAGTGTATAGTGTATGTAATTTATATTGTAGTGTGTATCTGTGATGTATATTTTACAGTATAGTGTATATTGTAATATATATAAGTGGTGTATAGTGTGCATAGTGTATATTATATGGTGCGTATACTATTAACTGTATATTATATAGTGTAAAATGTGTGTATAGTGTATGTAAAGCCTTGTATAGGGTGTTTACAAAGTCCCTTGATATTTGTATGCAGAACTTCCCTTTGAAGAAATACCACACACTACACACAACACACACACACTATAAACCATAACACATTATCACACTCAACATACCACACACTACACACACACACACACTATAAACCATAACACATTATCACACTCAACATACCACACACTACACACTACACACACTATAAACCATAACACATTATCACACTCAACATACCACACACCACACACACACACACTATAAACCATGACACATTATCACACTCAACATACCACACACTACACACACACACACTATAAACCATAACACATTATCACACTCAACATACCACACACTACACACTACACACACTATAAACCATAACACATTATCACACTCAACATACCACACACACCACACACACACACTATAAACCATAACACATTATCACACTCAACATACCACACACTACACACTACACACTACACACACACACTATAAACCATAACACATTATCACACTCAACATACCACACACTACACACACACACACACTATAAACCATAACACATTATCACACTCAACATACTACACACTACACACACACACACTATAAACCATAACACATTATAACACTCAACATACCACACACTACACACACACACTATAAACCATAACACATTATCACACTCAACATACCACACACTACACACACTATAAACCATAACACATTATCACACTCAACATACCACACACTACACACACTATAAACCATAACACATTATCACACTCAACATACCACACACTACACACACACACACACTATAAACCATAACACATTATCACACTCAACATACCACACACTACACACACACACACACTATAAACCAGAACACATTATCACACTCAACATACCACACACTACACACACACACACACTATAAACCAGAACACATTATCACACTCAACATACCACACACTACACACACACACACACACTATAAACCAGAACACATTATCACACTCAGCATACCACACACTACACACACACACACACTATAAACCATAACACATTATAACACTCAACATACCACACACTACACACACACACACTATAAACCATAACACATTATCACACTCAACATACCACACACTACACACTTCCTCCTCATAGTCTAAAGCTACACCAGACACGACCAACAACAACTGATAATGATAGAAATCGACCCAAAATGTCCCGGTTGTAAAAAAAAAAGTCTTCCGTAATGCCTCGTCAACACTAACATCAAGGGGTTTGTAAATAGTCAATATCTCACAGTAAATATTTAAATACACCTCAGAGAATATTTGAGTATTTGTTTTGGTTTATCCTTTATGATGTGTAATGTTGATCTTAAACTAGGAATGAAAGAATGGCTATTTAGTGTTGATGAAGTTTTATCGTTTAATGGTACCGCTTACATCTGATTGACGCCATTATGGTTTAGTTGCCACATTAACAGACAGATTCAGTGTTAAAGGTGTTTTAAAATGGAATATTATTAATGTGTGTGTGTGTGTGTGTGTGTGTGTGTGTGGTCTGATACATAAATGCCGATACATTAAACCTTGTGGACAGTGACACATACTAAGGGATACACAGTCAGAAGGCAAGGAAACATAAAGACACATTGCACGTACAGTATATTCAAAGGCAAACACAGGCTGGGTGATGGTGGGTGATAGTGGGTGATGGTGGTTGACGGAAGGGTGATAGTAGGTGACGGTGGGTGAAGGTGGGTGATGGTGGGTTAGGGTGGGAGGTGTTTGAGGCCCCGAGGTGGGTGAGACAGTTATGTGAGGGCCAGGGAGGAGGAGGGAGGGAGTATACCTTGTGACAGCCTACCTTGTTGCGTCGACTGGTTATACCTGTACCCTGCTTACCCTCAGGCCTACCACGCCCTAACACCACCACTGGTACTCTCTCTAACACCACCACCACTACCACCACTACCACCACTACCACTACTTTCTCACACACACACTGCCACTCCATCACAAACAGGGTAAAATAATTCTCTCTCTCTCTCTCTCTCTCTCTCTCTCTCTCTCTCTCTCTCTCTCTCTCTCTCTCCAAACCCACATCAACAATGACCACTAGATTGAGATATAAACAATAACACGAAGTCAACTCAAGATTTATGCACCTGAACATATTTCACCTGATCATTAATTAAACACCTTCACTAACCTAACCTAACACCCAAGGGTCAAATCAATTGGAGTTATCTAATTTTCAGGTGACCCTCCCCCCAAATGCCACTAATTAGTCTTCATTGAGTACCTTAACTCGGCCAGGTGTTGTTAATTGCCCCCCCACAACAACAACAAGGTGACTAGTGTGTATTCTACCCCATGTTCCTCGCCTCGCCTGCCAGCTTACTGAAGAGATCCAAGGAATACTAACTACCTTTGTTTACACCAAATATGACCCTTACCTCTTGTTTATGTTCAGGGGAGAGGAGGTAGAGGGGGAAGAGGAAGATGAGGGGGAGAGGAAGATGAGGGGGAGAGGAAGATGAGGGAGAAGAGGAAGATGAGGGAGAAGAGGAGGTAGAGGGGAAAGAGGAAGATGAGGGGGAGAGGAAGATGAGGGAGAAGAGGAAGATGAGGGAGAAGAGGAAGATGAGGGGGAGAGGAAGATGAGGGAGAAGAGGAAGATGAGGGAAAAGAGGAGGTAGAGGGGAAAGAGGAAGATGAGGGGGAGAGGAAGATGAGTGGGAAGAGGAAGATGAGGGAAAAGAGGAGGTAGAGGGGAAAGAGGTAGATGAGGGGGAGAGGAAGATGAGGGAGAAGAGGAAGATGAGGGAAAAGAGGAGGTAGAGGGGGAAGAGGAAGATGAGGGGGAGAGGAAGATGAGGGGGAAGAGGAAGATGAGGGGGAGAGGAAGATGAGGGGGAGAGGAAGATGAGGGGGAGATGAGGAGGTAGAGGGGGAAGAGGAAGATGAGGGGGAGAGGAAGATGAGGGAGAAGAGGAAGATGAGGGAGAAGAGGAAGATGAGGGGGAGAGGAAGATGAGGGAGAAGAGGAAGATGAGGGAAAAGAGGAGGTAGAGGGGAAAGAGGAAGATGAGGGGGAGAGGAAGATGAGGGAGAAGAGGAAGATGAGGGAAAAGAGGAGGTAGAGGGGAAAGAGGAAGATGAGGGGGAGAGGAAGATGAGGGGAAAGAGGAAGATGAGGGGGAGAGGAAGATGAGGGGGAGATGAGGAGGTAGAGGGGAAAGAGGAAGATGAGGGGGAGAGGAAGATGAGGGAGAAGAGGAAGATGAGGGAGAAGAGGAAGATGAGGGAAAAGAGGAGGTAGAGGGGAAAGAGGAAGATGAGGGGGAGAGGAAGATGAGGGAGAAGAGGAAGATGAGGGAAAAGAGGAGGTAGAGGGGAAAGAGGAAGATGAGGGGGAGAGGAAGATGAGGGAGAAGAGGAAGATGAGGGAGAAGAGGAGGTAGAGGGGAAAGAGGAAGATGAGGGGGAGAGGAAGATGAGGGAGAAGAGGAAGATGAGGGAGAAGAGGAAGATGAGGGAGAAGAGGAAGATGAGGGAAAAGAGGAGGTAGAGGGGGAAGAGGAAGATGAGGGGGAGAGGAAGATGAGGAGGGAGAGGAGGATGAGGAGAAGAGGAGGTAGAGGGGGAAGAGGAAGATGAGGGGGAGAGGAAGATGAGGGAGAAGAGGAGGTAGAGGGGGAAGAGGAAGATGAGGGGAGAGGAAGATGAGGAGAAAGAGGAAGAGGAGGAGAGGCTGTTTGATAAATCTCATTACAGTAATTATCCCCAGCCCTCCCCCTCCCTTCTCCCCCTCCTCCCCCTTCATGTTTCTTCAACTACCAACCACGACCCCCCCCCCCCCACCCCAGCCAACCCCCTGCCGCTGCACCTTGCTTGGTGACGCTGTGGGGGTGACCTTGAGATGGTGTTGAGGAGTTAGGTTGTACTTGGTGGTCAGGTCACGTAGGGTCATGGTTCGTTGGGTAATCATCCGAGGTTGGAGGGGAGGGTGAAAGGGGGGGGGGGGGGGTCGTTGCTATTAAGTTAAGAGAGATTGTATCACCTGAAGATTAATCCCTGGGTTACTTAGCTTTAAGATTAACCTAATCTAACCTAACCCTAATCTAACCTAACCCTAATCTAACCTAACCCTAATCTAACCTAACCCTAACGTAAACTAACCTAAACTCCCTCAGGTAGCGTTAGGGTGTTTACTCATCAGGTGAAGTAAACCGGGGTTGATTTTCTTCAGGTGATCCCATGATTGTCCATATAGGGGTTATGGGAGAGTAAGGTAACGAGTAAGAGTGAGTGAGTGGAGGAATGAGTAACAGTGGCTGAATGAATGAGTGAGAGTGAGTGAGAGGAGGAATGAGTGTGTGAGACAAGAATGAGTCGATGATTTGTCGGGGGGTCCGGAAGTCTGGGGTCAAAAGTTCAAAGTAGGAATGTCAAGGATATAAAGATGGTGTGTGTGTGTGTGTGTGTGTGTGTGTGAGTCAACGTTTGGATCGTGACGTCATCCTTAAGCCTCAAAACCGTCACTCCAGGATTTCCAACGGCCGGGGCCAACCGTCGCCTGTACCTAACCCACGCCCCGCCACCCACGCCCCGCCACCCACTCACCCATACCCAATACACCCACCCTCCTCCCCATACACATCCTACACTACACTCCTCTAAACACACCTACATACACCCACGATACACCCACCCCCCCCCCCACTTCTTTGCACACGCCTCCAATCTTCTACACCCACCACCCTACACCGTACACCTACTACCCTACACCCACCACCCTACACCCTACCACACTTTTGATTAACGTCTCAAGGCTGTTTACACCACACTGGATTGCCTTATTTCGAGTCAGTTTGAACCAGCTCCAATCTGGCATATGGACCTTGAGCCTGTACTGAACTTTGGAACTTCATTCAGAATTTATAATCGATTCAAAGTTCAATCAAAAGTAGAGTTAGAATTAGATAATTTATTCAGTTTTAAAATTAGAAGCAGAAATTTTATAGTCAAAGGTTGAGCATAAAATAGAATTATTAATACTTTCTATACTTTGAAGCCCTAAAAATACTCATATTCTTTACGTTGAACCCTTAAAAATATGTTTTCATAATAATTTAACTCTGGAAAGTTTCAAAAGGAGGCTGGATAGATTCATGGATGATAGAGAGTGGTAGTAACTCTCGACAGGAGCTGCCATGCACAGGCTAACCGGCCTATTGCAGACTCCTTATTTTCTTATGTTCTTATGTTATGAACTGTGTAGTGATGAAGCTAACCCCTATTCTCCCTGCTTTCCCCTCCAAACCCACCCTACCCTCCCTTCCAGACCCTCTCCTCCCAACCCTACCCTTCCTTCCCTGCCCTCCCCTCCCCTCCCAGCCCTCCCAACCCTACCCTTCCTTCCCTGCCCTCCCCTCCCAGCCCTCCCTGCCCTACCCTGCCCTCCCCTCCCCTCCCCTGCCCTTCCCTGCCCTCCCCTCCCCTCCCAGCCCTCCCTACTCTCCCCCAAACCCTCCCTCCCTGCCACCTAGACGTGTTGTGGTAGGTAGATCGCGTCTTGGGTGTCAGACCACATCATAAATGAGAGATGTTGTATTAAAGGAAAAACAAATAATAAAGAATTGAAGAAACACAATTTGAATGTATGAAAGAAATAAAATGGGGAAGAAAGAGAATCAAAGTTCAACAAATTTCTTCATGAACGGAAACAATTGAGAGAGAGAGAGAGCGAGAGAGAGAGAGAGAGAGAGAGAGAGAGAGAGAGAGAGAACAGCCAGGCGACAGGTCTAAACAAGCCTTATAAAAACTAGCTTATCCTTGAGTGGGCTAACGGTGCCTTACCCCTCCCCCCCCCCCCCACTCCCTCCTCGTCCCTCTCCTTCATGTTACTCCACATTACTCTCACCTTCTCCTTCTCCTCCACCTTCTTCTTCTTCTCCTTCTGCTTCTCTTCCTCCTCCTTCTAATACAATTTTCCCCCCCATCCTTTTGTTTTTAACCTTGTTATTAGTGGACTATTGTGTGTGTGTGTGTGTGTGTGTGTGATAGAGAGAGGGTTATATGAGGCAGGTGGACAGAAAGGTTACGAGGACACACACACACACACACACACACACACACAAACACCAAGAACTTAAGAAACCAAGTTATTATTGTTATTATAGTATTATTATAGTTATTATTATTATTATTATTATTATTATTATTATTATTATTATTATTATTATTATTATTATTTCTTCAACAGTTCGACTAAATTTCCCAGTTAATGAACAAGAACCAAAAACTAGTTCAGGGACAAGTACTGAACACTTAACAACCAATAACTCTGACTTCAGCATTTTTGTTTATTTGTTTCTTTGTTTAATTATTTATTTACCTTTTGTGTTTGTTTATTTATTTGTTGGTGTGTATTTGTTTGTGTTTGTTTGTTTGTTTGTTTGTTTGTATGTCAGTAGAGAAGAATGGTAGCAGAACCATTGTTTCTCTAAGGAATTCTTATTGTATTTGGCGTGATAATTATTTTTTAGTTGTATAATATTGTCATAACTGGACATTTCAAGGACTGGTTAATGGCATACATACATACATACATACATACATACATACATACAAACATATATACATAAATACATACATACATACATACATACATACATACATACAAACATATATACATAAATACATACAAAACTAACCTAACCTAACCAAACCTAACCTAACCACCAGACACTCGGCCTCAGCACCTTATCCTAACCTAACCTTTGAGGCTGTGAGTGACATTCTTGGGATAACCTTGGACCTATGGAGGAGGCCTTACACCCACCTCTCACGCCTGACGAGGGAGGAAGGTCTTTTGTTTACTGTTTTAATGGCACCAGGGAAGGTCTATTTGCTAAGGGTTATGTGTGTGTGTGTGTGTGTGTGTGTGTGTGTGTGTGTGTGTGTGTGTGTGTGTGTGTTTTCTAGTGATTCGTTTCTATAACTCTTCTTCTTCTTCTTCTTCTCTAACCTCACCTTTATTTATCTATACTCTACATCCCTCCCATTCACTAATTACTCTTTCTCACCTGTCCCATTCACTAATTACTCATTCTCACCTGTCCCATTCACTAATTACTCATTCTCACCTGTCCCATTCACTAATTACTCTTTCTCACCTGTATTTCTATTAATTATCACATGACTCTACTTATCTTCCTTTGTCCTTTTGTGTCGAAGGTTTACTGTCCTCGCTATGTTATTATTGTTTTTGTTATGTCTTCTGTAGTCAAGGTCATGTATTATCTGTTTGTGTGTTTGTTGTCATTATTATTCTCACTTCATATAGGCCTACATAACATAGACGTCTTCTGTTTTTGTTTATTTTTGTTAATGTGTTTTTGCTATCAGTCTGTCTTTGTTATATAAAATTGGCGTCATCAACTGTGTTTACAAACTCCCCGGTATAGGTTGGAATAGCTGGACCGGTTACCCCAGTTTATAAAGCGTCAGGAATATATAGTGTATGTACCTCGCCTCTGGGTCTAATATACCTTCTACTGTGTGATGTATTCCATTAACTTTCCTTACTTTCCCACTCTATATATCCTCCCTCCCTCCCTCCTATTCCCTTCCCTTCCCTGTCTACTTCTCCCCATCCTATTCCCTTCCCTTCCCTGTCTACCTCTCCCCCTCCTACTCCCTTCCCCTTTCTTCACTTCCCCCTCCCCCACCGTCCAACTTAACTGCCAACACAGAGGCAACCTTCAAATGACCTTGCTGAGGGACGAAGGGAAGGGGGAGGGGTAGGGGTAAGAGGGGAGGGGGGGCTACACCACTCATACCCCCTCATACCCCCTCACACCCCCCCACTCCCCACCCCTCACACACTCAATATCTCACTGTTGACATTCACTCACACTTAAAAATTTCACACTCAACTTAACTCATATCCTTAATCACACTCAGGGTGTTTCACTTATATATTATGGTGAGTAACATCCCCCCCCCCCTCCCACTCCCACCACTCATTTCTGTCACTCACACCTCCACAACACTGAGTCACCCCCCCCCCCCAAGTCACCAAGTTTGTTCACGGTTCACCTGTCGCTTTGGTTGGTAATGGTCACTACCTGTATTGTTACCTACCTGGTGAGGGTTTCAACACCTTGGGCCGTGATCCTACCTGGCTCTCACTTTCACTGACAGAGAGAGAGAGAGAGAGAGAGAGAGAGAGAGAGAGAGAGAGAGAGAGAGAGTGTGTGTGTGTGTGTGTGTGTGTGTGTGTGTACCCTTTTCCACCATATACCTCGTTCCTCTCCTCTCTCCCACACACCTAAACATCTCGTATCTCGACTTTCTCACGTCTTTTCCTATTCTTCCCTTCCCCCTCTTCTCTTCTCTCCTCCTCCATTCCATAACCCTTTGTCTTCCCCTTCCATGCCCTTCTTTCCTTCCCATCATCTTGCTACATCTATACTCCTTCCCTTCACCTTTCTACCTCTCCCTCCTTCTCTTTTCCTCCTTCCTCCTTCCTCCTCCTTTGTGGCCCTGAACGTCCTCCACGAGTCTTGGTGCCAGGCGCGGGGTCAACGTCACCACACCTCCTCCTCCATTATCCCTTCCTCCGCCTCCACCATCCTCCAGTGTTCATCCTTCCATCACTTCTCTGACATCTATCCTTCTATTTTTCCTCCCCCCACACCTTCTTCTCGTAGTCCTCCCGCTATCACTCCTCTTCCTCCTTATTGTCCTCCTCCCTACTACTAGTAACAGGAGGACAATACGGGGACTAACACACGTATAATACTCACTCGGTTACCTGTAAAATAACACCTTGAGTCACCCCTTTACATCCGCTCACCTGTGGAAGAAAACGAGAATCTTAATAAGGAGCCCCAGTATTTGACAGGTGTGTATGTGTCAGACGAGGTCAAGTCAAAGGTCAACACACACCACTTGTTACTGCCTTTATGACCCCGCCCTAGTGACCTTGTCTGACCCCGCCACCAGACATGATAATGATAATAATAATAATAATTGACGGCAGTATGGAAGGAGAGAGGAAAGACCAGGGAAATGACAGTCACAATCTTCCGCCCTTTGTACCTGCACCCATAACAATCTAATCTCTCTACCCGTCAATTCAATCATTCTTCCCTCCACCCTTTGACATTCCAATCTCTACCAATCAAAACCAATCCTCGTCTCCTAACCTACTTTCCCCCCCCCACCCCCTACCCCTACCCTAGAAGCCCCAATCACTAACTTTAGCAGATCAGCTCGTGCGCCCTTGTTCCCCCCGCCGTGTCAACAATGGAAGGTGTCGCGTTAATATTGGTGGCGCTTCTCTGACTCACTAAAGTCCATCAGTGTCTCGTCTCTTATAATAATGATGACGGGATTAAAGTCTGGCTCTGAGGGACAGTGTAGGGAGGTGGGGACATTGGCGAAACGCTCTGGGGGACATTTGGGACATGGTGTGGGTGGTGTAGTGACATTTTGGACATGGTGTGGGTGGTGTAGTGATCCTTTTGACATGGTGTGGGTAGTTTAGTGATATTTTGGACATGGTGGATGAGGTCTGGAGGGCATAGTGGACATACAGGAAAGAAAGTCTAGCTAGGGACACTGTGAACATATTGGAAGGGACCTATGGACAGTGTGGAATACTCTGAAGGACTCTGGGGACATTTGGGGAGGGAAGGAAGGAGGGTAAGAGGGGAGAGAAGGAGAAGGAAACAGAAGGAGGAGGGAAGGAGGGAGGGTAAGAGGGGAGAGAAGGAGAAGGAAACAGAAGGAGGAGGGAAGGAGGGAGGGAGTGAAAGAGGAAGACAGGTGGGAACGAGGTGGCGGAAATACCTGGCCACTGACCCACCTGGACTGAAGGAGGAGGAGGTGCTAGTGAGGGGGTGGGTGGAGGAGGTGGAGGAGGTGCTAGTGAGGGGGTGGGGGGGATGAGGGGGAGGAAGTGAGAAGAGAAAGACAGAGGGGGAGAAGAGAGAGACAGGGGGGGGGAAGGAGGGGGAAGAAAGAGGGGAGGGGGGGTTATACCATTTCTCCCACACACCTGGAGCGTGAGTAACACACATCCTGGCGCCTCCTCAGGAAATCCTCCCCCCCCCCCCCCCCCCCCACACACTCCTTGGAATAATAAGCTGGATAGATGAAGGTTGAGGGGGATTTAGTGGAGGAACTGAGTGAAAGGCTTAACAGAATTACAAAATACTGTCTGTCTGTCTGTCTGTGTCTGTCTGTCTATCTATCTATCAATCTATCTATCTTTCTGTCTCTTTGTCTCTCTGTCTGTCTGTCAATCTATCAATATATCCAGCCATTTGCCTCTGTCTACCCAGCAGTAATTGGGGACCTGGATCGTATTCCGGGGTAATGGTTAGCCAGTGCAGTTGGCGAGTTGTCTGGTCTTCTGGGACTATTCCTTGACACTGGGTCATGCAGCTCGTTAACTCAGGGTGTGGTTATTGTGTTGGAGACAGCTTCTACACCTTAAACAAATTCACGCCTAGGTGGCCCTTGGGCCGGCCATCCTCGTTACACGAGGGGCAACCATTATATGATTATGATTATTATTATTATTATTATTATTTGTATTATTATTATTATTATCATCATTATTATATCAAGCAATCTTTCAACGTTGTTAGAGTGTTTCAAAGGTCTCTCTCTCTCTCTCTCTCTCTCTCTCTCTCTCTCTCTCTCCACCACCAGTCACACACCTAAGTATACAGTGTGTGGTGGTGTAGTGTGAACTTTGAGTAGTGTGAGTAAAGTCTTTCAGAGTAAGTAACGTCAAGGGTGAGTAACAAGGGAGAGTAACAAGGGTGAGTAACGTCAAGTGTGAGTAACAAGGGTGAGTAACATCAAGGGTGAGTAACGTCAAGGGTGAGTAACGTCAAGGGTGAGTAACATCAAGGGTGAGTAACATCAAGGGTGAGTAACGTCAAGTGTGAGTAACATCAAGGGTAAGTAACATCAAGGGTGAGTAACGAAGGAGTAGAGCCAAGCCTTAATTATAGCATCGGTAACCTTGAACTGTTCTCCAGACGACCAAGCCTTAGTACCTCTCTCCCTCACCCAGCCTCCCTCACCCAGCCTCCCTCACCGTCACCCAGCCTCCCTCTCCCTCACCCAGCCTCCCTCACCGTCACCCAGCCTCCCTCACCGTCACCCAGCCTCCCTCACCCAGCCTCCCTCACCGTCACCCAGCCTCCCTCACCGTCACCCAGCCTCCCTCACCCAGCCCCCCTCACCCAGCCTCCCTCTCCCTCACCCAGCCTCCCTCTCCCTCACCCAGCCTCCCTCACCCAGCCTCCCTCACCGTCACCCAGCCTCCCTCACCCAGCCCCCCTCACCCAGCCTCCCTCACCCTCACCCAGCCTCTCTCACCCTCACCCAGCCACCCCCCTCACCCCCTTCTTCTCCCTTACATACAAAATCTACAAATCCCTCTGCCTCCCCTAACCTACCCCTTCCCCTCCCCTAACCTACCCCTTCCCCTCCCCTAACCTACCCCTTCCCCTCCCCTAACCTACCCCTTCCACGTGTACCATTAGCGTGTTGAACCATCAGGTGAAATAAGCTGGGATGCTGAAGCTTCATTAGGTGACTGTACCTGTACCTCTTACCTACACCTGTACCTCTTCCCTACACCTGTACCTCTTACCTACACCTGTACCTCTTCCCTACACCTGTACCTCTCACCTACACCTGTACCTCTCACCTACACCTGTACCTCTCACCTACACCTGTACCTCTTCCCTACACCTGTACCTCTCACCTACACCTGTACCTCTCACCTACACCTGTACCTCTTCCCTACACCTGTACCTCTCACCTACACCTGTACCTCTCACCTACACCTGTACCTCTCACCTACACCTGTACCTCTTCCCTACACCTGTACCTCTTCCCTACACCTGTACCTCTCACCTACACCTGTACCTCTCACCTACACCTGTACCTCTTCCCTACACCTGTACCTCTCACCTACACCTGTACCTCTCACCTACACCTGTACCTCTTCCCTACACCTGTACCTCTCACCTACACCTGTACCTCTTCCCTACACCTGTACCTCTTCCCTACACCTGTACCTCTTCCCTACACCTGTACCTCTTCCCTACACCTGTACCTCTCACCTACACCTGTACCTCTCACCTACACCTGTACCTCTCACCTACACCTGTACCTCTTCCCTACACCTGTACCTCTTCCCTACACCTGTACCTCTTCCCTACACCTGTACCTCTTACCTACACCTGTACCTCTTACCTACACCTGTACCTCCTACCTACACCTGTACCTCCTACCTACACCTGTACCTCTTCCCTACACCTGTACCTCTTCCCTACACCTGTACCTCTTACCTACACCTGTACCTCTCACCTACACCTGTACCTCCTACCTACACCTGTACCTCCTACCTACACCTGTACCTCCTACCTACACCTGTACCTCCTACCTACACCTGTACCTCTTCCCTACACCTGTACCTCTTCCCTACACCTGTACCTCCTACCTACACCTGTACCTCTCACCTACACCTGTACCTCTCACCTACACCTGTACCTCTTCCCTACACCTGTACCTCTCACCTACACCTGTACCTCTTCCCTACACCTGTACCTCTTCCCTACACCTGTACCTCTTCCCTACACCTGTACCTCTTACCTACACCTGTACCTCTTACCTACACCTGTACCTCCTACCTACACCTGTACCTCTTACCTACACCTGTACCTCCTACCTACACCTGTACCTCCTACCTACACCTGTACCTCTTCCCTACACCTGTACCTCCTACCTACACCTGTACCTCTTCCCTACACCTGTACCTCTTCCCTACACCTGTACCTCTTACCTACACCTGTACCTCTTACCTACACCTGTACCTCTCACCTACACCTGTACCTCTCACCTACACCTGTACCTCTTCCCTACACCTGTACCTCTCACCTACACCTGTACCTCTTCCCTACACCTGTACCTCTCACCTACACCTGTACCTCTCACCTACACCTGTACCTCTTCCCTACACCTGTACCTCCTACCTACACCTGTACCTCTTCCCTACACCTGTACCTCTTCCCTACACCTGTACCTCTTCCCTACACCTGTACCTCCTACCTACACCTGTACCTCCTACCTACACCTGTACCTCCTACCTACACCTGTACCTCTCACCTACACCTGTACCTCTTACCTACACCTGTACCTCTTCCCTACACCTGTACCTCCTACCTACACCTGTACCTCTTCCCTACACCTGTACCTCCTACCTACACCTGTACCTCTTCCCTACACCTGTACCTCTTCCCTACACCTGTACCTCTTACCTACACCTGTACCTTTCACCTACACCTGTACCTCTTCCCTACACCTGTACCTCTCACCTACACCTGTACCTCCTACCTACACCTGTACCTCCTACCTACACCTGTACCTCTCACCTACACCTGTACCTCTTCCCTACACCTGTACCTCCTACCTACACCTGTACCTCTTCCCTACACCTGTACCTCTTACCTACACCTGTACCTTTCACCTACACCTGTACCTCTTCCCTACACCTGTACCTCCTACCTACACCTGTACCTCTTCCCTACACCTGTACCTCCTACCTACACCTGTACCTCTTACCTACACCTGTACCTCTTCCCTACACCTGTACCTCTCACCTACACCTGTACCTCTTCCCTACACCTGTACCTCTCACCTACACCTGTACCTCTTCCCTACACCTGTACCTCTCACCTACACCTGTACCTCTCACCTACACCTGTACCTCTCCCTACACCTGTACCTCTTCCTTACACCTGTACCTCTCACCTACACCTGTACCTCTCACCTACACCTGTACCTCTCACCTACACCTGTACCTCTCACCTACACCTGTACCTCTCACCTACACCTGTACCTCCTACCTACACCTGTACCTCTCACCTACACCTGTACCTCTTCCTTACACCTGTACCTCCTACCTACACCTGTACCTCTCACCTACACCTGTACCTGTACCTCTTCCCTACACCTGTACCTCTCACCTACACCTGTACCTCTCACCTACACCTGTACCTCTCACCTACACCTGTACCTCTTCCTTACACCTGTACCTCTCACCTACACCTGTACCTCTCACCTACACCTGTACCTCTTCCCTACACCTGTACCTCTCACCTACACCTGTACCTCTCACCTACACCTGTACCTCTCACCTACACCTGTACCTCTCACCTACACCTGTACCTCTCACCTACACCTGTACGTCTCACCTACACCTGTACGTCTCACCTACACCTGTACCTCTCACCTACACCTGTACCTCTTCCTTACACCTGTACCTCCTACCTACACCTGTACCTCTTCCTTACACCTGTACCTCTTCCCTACACCTGTACCTCTCACCTACACCTGTACCTCTCACCTACACCTGTACCTCTTCCTTACACCTGTACCTCTTCCCTACACCTGTACCTCTTCCCTACACCTGTACTGACGTTTCTCAACCACCTTCTGTCACATCCTTCTGTCACATCCTGTCTCACTTCCAACAATGGGATCTGTCGTCCACACATTGTTTTCATTTCTGTCTTATCATCACCGCTGACCAATATTTCTCTAGTGTTAAAATATATATAATAACTCCAATAATAACTCCAATAATAACTCCAATAATAACTCCAATAATAATTCATAAGTCTTTTTAATTATTATTTTTTTTTTATAAATTCATTGAAGTATTAACAACTTTTATTTTGTAACGTAATTTAATTTTAATATATGTGTGGACAAGAGGATACACCCACCATCTTCCCCCTTCAGTACCCACAATAACACTGAGAGATGAGGTCACCAACACACATTTACATACACTCCTGCTGCCGGTATGTCGACCATGACGTCACTGTTTCATTAGCTGACAAATAATGATGTCATCAGTTTACGTAGTTACTCATGAATGTCAAGGAGTGGGTGTCTGTGATTATGACGTCATGGGTGCAATGTACGAGCAATTCTCTCTCTCTCTCTCTCTCTCTCTCTCTCTCTCTCTCTCTCTCTCTCTCTCTCCACACATGAACAACAATGAAAAAAAAACAATAAAAATGCAACAAAAACAATAACAACAACACAACAGCAAGAACAACAACAACATAACAAATCAATCATCAACACAGCCCCTCCCCCCCCCTTCAGGAGTGTCACCCAGGAGTCTTTGTGTACACTCGGGGCCTCCCTCCACCTGTGGCCTCCCTCCACCTGTAGCCTCCCTCCACCTGTGGCCTCCCTCCACCTGTGGCCTCCCTCCACCTGTAGCCTCCCTCCACCTGTAGCCTCCCTCCACCTGTAGCCCCTCCACCTGTGGCCTCCCTCCACCTGTGGCCTCCCTCCACCTGTAGCCTCCCTCCACCTGTAGCCCCTCCACCTGTGGCCTCCCTCCACCTGTGGCCTCCCTCCACCTGTAGCCTCCCTCCACCTGTGGCCTCCCTCCACCTGTGGCCTCCCTCCACCTGTAGCCTCCCTCCACCTGTAGCCTCCCTCCACCTGTAGCCCCTCCACCTGTGGCCTCCCTCCACCTGTGGCCTCCCTCCACCTGTAGCCTCCCTCCACCTGTAGCCCCTCCACCTGTGGCCTCCCTCCACCTGTGGCCTCCCTCCACCTGTGGCCTCCCTCCACCTGTGGCCTCCCTCCACCTGTAGCCTCCCTCCACCTGTGGCCTCCCTCCACCTGTGGCCTCCCTCCACCTGTGGCCTCCCTCCACCTGTAGCCTCCCTCCACCTGTAGCCTCCCTCCACCTGTAGCCCCTCCACCTGTGGCTTTCCCTCCACCTGTGGCCTCCCTCCACCTGTGGCCTCCCTCCACCTGTAGCCTCCCTCCACCTGTGGCCTCCCTCCACCTGTGGCCTCCCTCCACCTGTGGCCTCCCTCCACCTGTGGCCTCCCTCCACCTGTGGCCTCCCTCCACCTGTGGCCTCCCTCCACCTGTAGCCTCCCTCCACCTGTAGCCTCCCTCCACCTGTAGCCCCTCCACCTGTGGCCTCCCTCCACCTGTGGCCTCCCTCCACCTGTGGCCTCCCTCCACCTGTAGCCTCCCTCCACCTGTAGCCCCTCCACCTGTGGCCTCCCTCCACCTGTAGCCTCCCTCCACCTGTGGCCTCCCTCCACCTGTGGCCTCCCTCCACCTGTGGCCTCCCTCCACCTGTAGCCTCCCTCCACCTGTAGCCTCCCTCCACCTGTAGCCCCTCCACCTGTGGCCTCCCTCCACCTGTGGCCTCCCTCCACCTGTAGCCTCCCTCCACCTGTAGCCCCTCCACCTGTGGCCTCCCTCCACCTGTGGCCTCCCTCCACCTGTGGCCTCCCTCCACCTGTGGCCTCCCTCCACCTGTGGCCTCCCTCCACCTGTAGCCTCCCTCCACCTGTAGCCTCCCTCCACCTGTAGCCCCTCCACCTGTGGCCTCCCTCCACCTGTGGCCTCCCTCCACCTGTGGCCTCCCTCCACCTGTAGCCTCCCTCCACCTGTAGCCCCTCCACCTGTGGCCTCCCTCCACCTGTAGCCTCCCTCCACCTGTGGCCTCCCTCCACCTGTGGCCTCCCTCCACCTGTGCCAATTTTTACCTTTATTTGACGCGATGGTGGAGGGAGGGAGGGAGGGAGGGGGAAGGAAGGAATAATGAGTGAAGGAAGGAAGGAAAGAAGGAAGGAAGGACCAGAAACACAACAGGACATTTATTTTCATCTTAATTATCAACGGTAAAGGAAAAACAGAACAATCACCTCAAACAAAACGATAATTAAGGAAATAATTTAACCCAGGAGGAGACGACACACACACACACACACACACACACACAAACACACACACACATGATAGCAGCTCACCAGGATATATATCGCGGTCAGGTACTATTTGAGTTACCTGGGCACGTACACCTGACCTCCCTATCATGTGTTCAGATGCTTTCACTTTTCCTAGGGGCTCTGTTGACGTCACTCATACGTCATCAGTGGTCGTTTGGGTGTTGACGTCACCCACACGTCATCGGGGGGGGCTGTTTGTGTGGTGACGTCAGTGATGCGTCATAGCTGGTCGGCTGCGTCTCCCCGTCTACTTTCCACTTAGTCTTCCCGTATGAGATTTCCTCCCTACTTTCTCTTTTTCCTCCCGGTCATGACCAGGAGAATAATAACTCATAATAGATGATAAAAATACCTTGTGAGAAGTATAATAAAGATAGACTTGTAATTTAATGAATATGTCTATTAAGGTATATATCAGGTTCGTGAACACACACACACACACACACACACACACACACCTTCAGCCCCTGACTCAGATGTGACGGTGAACACATCTTAAAATTTCAGGAAAACTGAATAAAAAAATCGAATTATGACCATAGTTGAGTGTGTGTGTGTGTGTGTGTGTGTGTGTGTGTGTGTTCCCCGAACCTGGAGTCACCTTCCTCTGTCATTCCAGGATGTGGTGGAGGTGGTGGTGCCCCCTCCTTCCCCTACCCACCACCTCCACCCACTGCCCCCACCTTCCCCTCCCCTCACCTACCCACTAACACCCCTACCCCCACCTCCCCCCCCCCCACTTCTGCACCGTCAGCACCCGTCCCTAGAAGCGACAGTAGGAGCGTGGCGTGACGTCAGAAGGGGGAGGGTCAGGCCGCACCCTGACTACCTCCGGCTCTCACCTATTCACCTATCCTGCTCACCTGGCCTACTCACCTGGCCTACTCACTTGTCCTGCTCACCTGACCTGCTCACCTGACCTACTCACCTGTCCTACTCACCTGTCCTACTCACCTGGCCTACTCACCTGTCCTACTCACCTGTCCTACTCACCTGTCCTACTCACCTGGCCTACTCACCTGTCCTACTCACCTGTCCTACTCACCTGGCCTACTCACCTGTCCTACTCACCTTAAACCTACAGGTATATCGTCCCTAAAATCAGAACTGTACTAAAAGATCCTTAAAACCGGAACCTTCCTAAAATTATCCCCCAAAAAACTTATAATCCCTATCTTGGGGGAGAGAGGGAGAGGGGGGGGGAGGGGGATGGGGGAGGGGAGATTAGGTTGGGAGGAGAGGTTGAGGTGTAGACTATCGAGGGAGAGAAAGACTGGGGGAGGTTGACGGTGAGGTTAGGATGGGGAGAGTAAGGGGTGGGGGGATAGGGAGGGAGAGGAAGGGGGGGGAGAGGAGGAACCAGCATGACCCCAGCAAATATGCCAAACAGTTTGACACCTACCCAAGGTTGGTATGCTCTCTCTCTCTCTCTCTCTCTCTCTCTCTCTCTCTCTCTCTCTCTCTCTCTCTCTCTCTCAACACAAGGGGGGGGGGGGGGGGGTAACTGACAGTGTGCGTAAACAAACCTCAAGACAGTCACACACACACACACACACACACACACACACACACACACATAAATGCATACAGATACACTTGAATGCACATATACAGTATACCCACTCACCCATCCACAGTTGAATGCACACACATACCCGCACGCCCTCATACACAGACACACACACAGACACAGACACAGACACACACACCAGTTCTACCTAGTTGTCCCCACAGAGCACGCACAAGCGACCCATATCTTCACTAGCAACAAACACCTCTCTCTCTCTCTCTCTCTCTCTCTCTCTCTCTCTCTCTCTCTCTCTCTCTCTCTCTCTCACAAGACCTCACCACTTAGGTTAGGTTAGGTTAGGAGCACCGTAGTGATGCACGTCAATGAGATAACTAGATAGACAGACAGATAGACCGACAGACAGACAGACAGACAGAGAAGTGTGGAAACAGCTGAGAGTCTTGGAGAGTTGGTATAACAGAACAGGTCTAAGAGGGTTACCTTGTGTAGTGTGGTGTAGTGTACAGTTGATCGTTCGCCTACCTTTCTGCCAGCGGTGACGTTCTTTTACGGCAGGAGCGGCAGAAAGTTAGTTAATCTTTCTCGTTCCGCTAAATGTTACTGATCACTGACCATAAGATTACTTTCAAATTCTTCGTTTCTCTTATGTTATTGACTATCGAGTTTAAGACGTCCCCCTCCCCTTTCCCCTCCCATTTCAAGACGTCCCCCTTCCTTCCGCCTCCACCTAACACCCCCCCCACCCCCAGACGCCGGTGTGAGCCAGTCAAGGATGAGGTAGTTTAGTGGACCACACACGGCGCCGACTCAAGGTGACACACACACACACACACACACACACACACACACACACACACACACACCTCAATATGAACAAAACGCATTCTTATACACCTGTAGACTCCTTGACGTAACCTAACCTAATCTAAGCCTTCCCGTCCTCCCCATTACTGCCTCATCATCTTCCTGGCGATGTGGTGTGTGTGTGTGTGTGTGTACCAGGTTCAACGTCTTGCACACCTCTCCCCGCTCGTTACCTCAAGCTTCACTGCCTTCGTCATCTTTTAGCTCAAGCTGACTGGCTGGTCTTACCGTACTGCGTATATAGGTTTAAGCTGTCTCATGAGGTTATCCATATGATCAAGCTGTCTGTTTATGTAAGCTTAAAATGTGTCAGGATGTATCTATGTTATGCTGTCCGGGATTTAAGCTGTTTTACGGGGTTCTTAAGCTTTCTCAAAGGTTTTTTCTAAGCTGTCTAAAAGTACTTAATGTCTATATTCTCTTAAAGTTCAATAAGCTATAACACCTATATCCAAAGTCTCCAGCTATTATTACGGTTCTTTAGCTTAAATTACCTTTGAGGACGATTTACCTTTACT